>OY288255.1:10000000-10540638 GCA_958450325.1 Agrostemma githago | reverse complement strand
GAATGATTATTTTGGTAGGAGAGAATACAAAATATGGAATATACTATTAAAATCCATATAAAAAAAGTTTCACAAATTACATAATATAAGTCTTACACCTGAGATAGTCCATTTTTAATTTATTTTTAAATTTTCTAATGAAAAACTGAATAACTTTTTTACACAAAGAAAACGTATCACGACGTGCTAACCATTAAAAAAAGTTCATTATTATACAATTTTTGATATATATTTATGTATTTTATGGTATGTTAAAGAGAGAAGTGAGTATCTCGAGATGTGAAATGATATAAACCGAGTATATAAAAAATATAAATAATATTTTCATTAATTACACGTTATTTAATACTCCGTACATTTCAAGACATTACTCAAATATTTTGATTAGTTTTGCGATTTAAAAAATATTTTCCTATTTCTAAATTATACAGTCGATAAATAGTAAAAATAAAATAATAAATTTTTTATTTTAAATCTTAAATGAAATATTCTATAAGATAAATATATTATAAATACCGTGCATTGCACGGGGTCTATACTAGTACCATATTATCACGATAATATGACAATAATAATAAGAAGTACATAATATTATCACGATAATATGACTATAATATGACGTTATGGATTATTACACTAACTGTTCCGTTGAAGCAAATTATCTACGTACGGGCGATATTTCAGGACAGTGTTTCTTTGGGCCGAATGACTTGCAAACTTTGTTAATGGGCCCACCCTATCTTGACGTTTGGGCCACACCATCCGTATGATGCATTAGTACGCTGTTCAGTCCAAAACACAATATTGCAGAAACTTACAAAGAACTTATTTTCTAACGCAATCTATTAAGTCCCGCACTATTATATTTCGGTTACTTTATTGATTGAGGAATTAATACATGATAGAACAAACCACGTTCAACTTTGTCCGTACTAATATATAATCCGTATTACATTGTTCCCTTATTGTTCAAAATTTAATGCACTGTTTAGTCGATACTTATTGTTTACTGCTTTTCACAAATGCGTAAAGACTCTTCCGTTTAAACAATATTAGAACCACAACCCGTGAAATATTTCACGGGTATAACACTAGTAGTTTATAATAGAGTAGTCTATATGTTTATAATATCCATATATAATATCTCAGATAACTTTCACACTCTACTTTTTGTTTTTTAAGAGCGGGATACTTTTTACCATCGGCGCTTTACTTCTTACCGTCGGCGTTAATTACGTGAAATGACGACTTTGTCCTTGGTATTTATTCTCAAAATAATATTACTTTTACATTTTATAGATTATCGATTTATTAAAACTCGATAATAAAATCGTCTTTTTCGATTATCGTAATAAACCAAAACCGACTTCCTATATAGTTAATTACGCAAAATGACGAGTTCTCCTTTGCAATTAATTCTCAAAATATTATCACATTTACATTTAATAGAGTATCGATTTATTAGAACTCGATAATAGAACCGTTTTTTCGATTATTGTTACGCCTCCAATTTTAAACAGTTAATTAGATTAATTAATGACTTAATACAATTTGATAAACGTTATTAACAAATACGAGTAATATGCAAATTAAATCCTAATTAATCTACGACAAGTCGACAATCAATATTTATTATACAGATCTATGCAAATTAAAATAAAAAAATCCGGAAATGGGTCAGGTCAAGTGGGTTTTTCGACCCACCTAAGGGTCGTATTATTTTCTTTATAATACTTGAAAGTTTTGATAAATAGTTTAAGTATAATATAAATCTTCCAATGGTATAAGACATGAATTATAAGGTAGTGAAGTTGGTTACATTGACAACATTTCATACAGGAGGCTCGGGTTCGAATCCTCTTGTTTACACATTTGCTACTACCCCATCGGCGAGTCGACGGATTTTTTCGACTAAGTTCAATTTCCTGGTTTTTTTTTTCCAAAACAAGTAGTTTTCAATCATTTGAAATATCAGTATTTTGATGTTGGTCTAGTGGTTTGTTGAATTATTTTTTAAATTTTCAAAAGACAAATTGTAAACAAGAGGATTCTAACCAATTTTCACCACCTTATACTTCATGTTCCATATCAAACTTTCAAGTATTATAGAAAAAATAACACGACCCTTGGGTGGGTCGAAAAACCCACTCGACCCCATTTCCAGATTTTTTTCTTTTAATTTGCATCGATTTGTATAATTAATCTTGATTGTCGTAGATTAATTAGGATTTAATTTGCGTATTACTCGTATTTGTTAATTACGTTTATTAAATTGTATTAAGTCGTTGATTAATCTAATTAACTGTTTAAAATCAGAGGCGTAACAATAATCAAAAAAACGGTTTTATTATCGAGTTCTAATAAACCGATACTTTATAAAATGTAAATGTGATAATATTACGAGAATTAATTGCAAATGAGAACTTGTCATTTTGCGTAATTCCATATACTAATTATATAGGAAGTCGGTTTTGGTTTATTACGATAATCGAAAAAGACGGTTTTATTATGGAGTTTTAATAAATCGATAATCTATAAAATGTTAAAGTAATATTATTTCGAGAATAAATATCAAGGACAAAGTCGTCATTTTACATAATTAACGCCGACGGTAAGAAGTAAAGCGCCGACGGTAAAAAGTAATTGCGTTTAAGAGCAATTGCAATAGTACTCTCTCTGTTCCATTTAGTTGTTTGTTTTTGATTAAAATACTACTCACAATGAATATAAAAGACAAACAATTAAATGGAACGAAAGAGTAATTTTTTTTGTTGGGGTGGCAAAGAAGAAATTTATTTATGAAGTTATCTACTAAACCATAAAATTTGTTCTTAATTTTAAGAATTAAGTTCTAAAATAAGAACTTGGTTTATAAGTATAGGGAAATGTGATGACTAATTAGAAATTGATTATGATATGCTAGAACAATGTGAGATGTCTTTAGACTTTTTCCATTTCACAAACAAAAAAAAGTTCTATCCATTGTAGATAAAATTCTTAGATATTTAGATTATGAAAATATGACCCAAGTTAATAAGAACTTTTTTTGAAAGTGAAGATCAATATCATTAATAATAAGCCATCCGGCATCTACAAAAGATGTCAAATTGAACTGAATACAAATTTGTGAAAAATAAATAAAGAACATCATTGAGACAAAGATCTCTATTAGAATAATGCGCTTCTGCATAACCTTCTATATATCGCTGTTTATTGACACAGCCTTTCGCGAAGGAATCTATAGATCTGATGAAATAGCTTCCAACATGATGAACTTCCTCTATTTTGACAAATAGTAGACCGAGATCTGACCTCAATTGTATCGCCGTACGTAGGGATTCCATTGCTCTCATGATCTTGCACATAGTTCTTGAAATCTAAGCCCTATACTAATGTAAGGGACTGAAACCTCGAAATAAAGAAAAAAAACCTTGAAAACAAGGACGAAACAACTCTCATAAAAGAGAGACTTTTATTGAATAAGATTCGATAACTAGTGATTGAGATTTGAACAATTTTTGGGGCTTACGATCGATTAATCATCGATGGAGGCCCCAGATCGAGGAGGAAAAGAAGGGTTTTTTTGGGAGAAAGAGGAGAAAAACTAGGGTTTGTTGAACTAATAGTAGTAGCGTAGAGACTAAGTGCGCTCTTCGTTAAGTTAATAAGAACTTCATACAAAGTTCATCTATTGCAATCCCCTTTCTACTAAAAGGATAGGAGATCTAGAAAAAAATCCTACGTGGTAGCTCCTCCTTGAAAGTTTTCCCGTGGACTTTTCAAAATCTGGTAACGTAATGTATAATTATGAAAATAACCTCCGGATACGGCCAAGCCCAATATTATACTAAAGTAGATACGATAAAATATATACATATGGAGGGATATGATCAAATATATCCGGATACTACATTATTTTATATGGTTAACTGATATACTTTAAATATTTTGTATGGTATTGATACTATAAATAATCCTCCACCTCCAACTCAATATTTTATGGAATTGATGTTCATTCCCTAATATATTTTGGGACTAATTTTTGGGAATGAGTATCATATTTTTGGGAATTAATACTATTTATAATATATTCGCCATATTATACATTATAAAGTATAAATATTACTATGTTTACAATATATATACATTACATATCCCCTTATACTATGCTACAGGCCATATCATTTTACTGGGGAGTACTCGTATTATTGCTCGGTGGAGTCCGGAGGTTGCGGAGGCGAGAGCGGTTTGTTTCGGGCTGCAAAAGGCACTTGAAGGAAGGCTTGATCATATAATCTTGGAGAGTGATTCTCTTAATGTCATCCAGGCTATCAAGCAGAGGCGTCAATGGCTTAGTCCAATTGGCATTTGTTTTGATGATATTAGTTCTTTATTTGAAAAGTTCTTGTTGGTTAGTAGTATGCACACGAAACGCGGGGGTAATACCGTCGCTCATTGGATGACTAGATTCTGTAGTAACGTGGGTGAGGAAGTTGTTTTTGACTCAAATTTTCCGCAAACCGCTTTGGTCTTGTCGGAAGTTGATTTAATATAATCCACGTTTTTCCTTCAAAAAAAAAGAGGAAGTAGAATTGCTCCTACAGTCCTACGTGTCAACACCAAGTTAAAAATTTTCCCGTTCAATACCTTTCTCACACATATATGGTAAGTATATTAAATAATGACAATAATTAATTTGTACAAAATAATAGTATTACCATATATACTATTGTGCAAATAATAGATTCATACCAAAAATTAGTCATATATTTTAATAATATAAACAAGTACTCCGTATGAATTAAAAAACAGTACGGAGTAATATTTATTTTACAATACACATGTTATTAGTTAAAGTCTTTATTTTAATTAGGTTAATTTCAAAATTATTTTCTCAGATTAAAATATAAATATGAAAAATATTTTTAAAAAAATTGAATTGCTAAATCAACATTTATTTTGTATAAACAATCAACTAAAAATTAAACTCCCATATATACCGTGCTGGGCACGGGGTCTATACTAGTTGCTCTAATAAACTAATTGTTTGGGGTACAAACATGGTTCCCGGTTCGAGCGGCGGTTCGGCTCTCCTCGGAATCCGGATGCGAGTCGTCGGCGTTCCTGCAAGGTGAACTCCGGCCCCAAGGAATTGCCCCCGGGGCGGAGCCTCCGACGCCCAAGTCAGTATATTGTGTATATTTATGGATAAGTCATTTCGTAGGTGGGAGCGAGATAGTGGAGGGAGTAGTAATGAATTGGCCACCCTTTCCTCTCTACCAAAATGAGTATTTATAGAGGAAGGGAGAGGTGGTGACATCATCGGAGTGATGTCGTCCGATGACATCATCTGGGTGATGTCATGAGGGGTCTACTCCGAGTCGACTAGTGACGAACTGCCGACTCGTAAGGACGGTCATCCGGTACGAGGATCCGACCAACACGGGATCCTGGCGATATGAGGGTCCGGCCGACCCGGGGTTCGGTCTACGCAGGGTCCGGCCGACCTGAGGATCGGTCGAGCCGGGATCGGGGTCCGGTGCCTAAGGACAGCCCATATGATATACCCGAGGTCGGACCTACACGTCTATCTAAGTCGGCCTACATGTCCGGGGAATTTATCCCCATCTCTAACAATAAGTCATAATCCATGTCTCACCCACCACCTTAATTGTGTACGGTATAAAGCAAACGTAAAACATAGACCGACTATTGAGACGGGAGTGACAATGGAGTAAGTAGTAATAACTCACTAAAAAGAGGGAGGGGATGTTGTTGGCCAAGTTGTGGCGTTCGAAAAAATAGGGAGTAAATGGTTGTTTTGGCAAATTTCTCCATCTTCCCGCGCACTCACTCACTCACCCCATTACTCCAACTCCACAACTCTTCACTTTCCATAACCAGCATATAACAAGACAGAACAAGAACCTTGATCAATTTACCTGCACCCTTAGCAACATTTCTGCATTCACCTCACTTCACCTTCCTTCTCTCAAACTTCAACACCCAAAATTCAGAAAAACAACAAGGTAAGATGGCAAAACCACTCCCACACGTACCCCCTGACTGCGTCGAATTCCGCTTACTTAGCGCGCCGTCCGCAGGCGCCGCCGTCATCGGCTCCAGAGGCTCCGTACAGAAGGCTATCGTACGCGATACTGGCGTCCGCTTCATACACGTCGACGACACGCTCTCCGGCTGCGCTGAGCGTGTTATTCGCGTCATCGGCGCCGCCAAGGTCGAGAGCACCATTACTCTCAAGTGTGATGCAGGAGCTGCCGTGCGATTCCGCGTTTCGGCGGCGCAGGCCGCCCTGCTTAGGGTTTGGGAAACCATTCAGGCGGCTCACACGGAGGCGTATGCGGAGCCCCCGAAGCTTAGGTTGCTGGTGGTTGGCGGATTCAAGGTGTGGAAGAGGGACGAGGAGATGAAGCGGATTGAGACGGAGAGTGGCGGTGCTTTTGTTAGGGTTTTGTCTCCTGAGTTGCTCCCGCTTTGCGCTCATGTCTCTGATGAGTTGATTCAGGTTGAATTACGCTCCCCACCACAAATTATGGTGTAAGATGGTGTCACACGTGGCGTGACATTCACTTTCGCTAAAAAGACCAACTTCATTTATCAACGATAAATTAAGTGACCTTTTTATACAAAGGTACCTTTTGTACGGTGTGACACTATCCTACACGATAACCGACCGGCCATAATTTTAGTAACTTGTGAAGAAAGTCTTGATTGTTGGTGTATGTTGTTCTTGCTGTAGTAGTTGTTTAATTTGAGTAAGATAGGTCACAAACTGTAGTTTTGGTACCTTGTTGTTGGTGAAATTTTTGTTATGCTGAGATTTATTAAGAATATCCACTCTCTTGTTAGCACAATCTAGTAGGGGGATGCCATAGGTGTGTAGTTTGTTAAGACGGAGGTAACATGATACTTGTGATGCACTAAGTACGCTCTTCGTTGGAAAAAAAAATCTAGTAGAGGTATAATGCTTCCAAAGTTATTGATTCAGGTCAAATTTGTCTTGTTGCTGATGTTGTAAGATCGGATTGAGTGTTGTCACCAAGTGATGAATCCTCTGTTGTTTGTAATATAGATATGTTTCTTTTTATGCTGACCTACATGGCTGCATGCCGAGTGATCAGTGTTTAAGAATATACACTCTTATGTTTGACGTGTCTATTTTAAATTTTAGCGCCGAGGAGGAAAAATGTACGTGTCTTGAGAAAAAGAAGTGGTTGTGATTCAACGACTCGTTCATCATATAGATAGATTTTACTTCAGGATAGGTGGAGAGGTGATTATCAGTGTTAGCGGACCTCAAATTAGTTCCAATCAAGGGTCTGTTGTGGTAGTTGTGTTGCCGTTGTTGTATATGTAACATAGTGATTATGAGTGGAATCTACTGTAAAGGCAATATTCATTACTGCTTAAGATGTGGTGATGGGTGGTGGTAATGGTGGTTAGATGACAGGAAGTATGGCAGCGGCTAAGAAACACTATGCATTGTTATTCTAGTAGGTATAATACATTAATATGGAGTACTTAATTTAGTTTCATTTCCTTGTTAACTTGATAACTTATGAGGTACTCATTAAAAAACATTTTCATGATTTCTGGCATTTCTTTTCGGTTTACCATGAAGGAGTTAGGTTATTGGCTTTATGGGTTGGAACCCTACATACCATTTGTTCAACTTGTACTGGCTGCATTACAGATAACAGGTGCGTCTCTGGCAGTGAAGAAAGCTATGCTTGCTGTAACACATTGTCTTCAAGGGGAGTGGAACAAATCAAGTCACTCTCGTGGTTCAACTTCGACATCCTCAAGACTCTCTCGTGACTCGCTCGTGCCTAAAGAAAAATGCTATATGCTGGAATCAAGAGACAGTGACCAAATTCGTTCTATGAATGTAGACACTAGAGAAGTGGCTTTCCGGCTGATATGCACTGCTCATGCATCTGGTGGCTTAGTTGGCTGGGAAGAGACTGTAATCAAGAACCTGGAAGAGGAAACAGGAGCTTCTATTGTGGTGTCGCCTCCAGTTGTTGGGTGTGATGAGTTTGTCATCAAAGTTTCTGCTATGGAGGTTTGTCAAAGACTCAAATCTAAGTCCATCTATCTTCAATTGATGATTTTATAATCTGCTATACAATAAATTGACATTTGTAGCTGATTTGACCGTAGTTCCATAGGGGGCAGTGATGAAGCCTGAAGGGTGGCAATTCACTGAGATTCGGCTCTGCTGTTATTTCCTTTGCATGTTTATTTTGTCCTGTACTTCTTTCTTTCCCTGAATGTCGATAGCTGTACAATCAGCAAGCTGACAAGGTTCTTGCCTAGACCTTCATATAAACGTTTAATGGCTTCTCATCTGTAGAACAAGGACTGTCAGTATTCTCCTGCACAAAATGCTGCAGCTTGTGTCTTCCTTAGATCCATGGACAAGAGCACTAGATCTGGGCATGCTTCAAGTGGGACCAGTGGGGGGATTGTGAAGGCAAAGTTGTTGATTCCATTCAACCAAGCAGAGGGGGTGGATTTGCAATCAAATATGCAAAATACTGAAGTGCAATTATTGGACAATCATCAAACTCAATTAGCTTCTCTCGACTGGAAAATAATACAGGTCTTATTATTCGTCTTTTAAAGTCTATCACTCTATCAGCTTTGTTATGCTATTCTTCCATTGTATTAATAACGTTTTCGTAATATTCTTACACACACACACACACTCAAAAAGGGCTAAGTGGACTGCCTGTATTTCTTGTATTACGAAGGACGTTAGTACGCTCTCCATTCAAGCCATTTGTTTACTCCCTCCATCCCGATTTTATCGTGTCCCCGTTTCCTTATTTCTACATCATAAATTAATTAGCCCCTTCCAAATATAGCAAATAAAAATAGAAAACATCCCATTCTCCCCAAGCTAAATAAACATCTTATTCGCATGTTTAAATTTATTTGTTAAAGGGTATTGATGACATTTCTCTTCTATTTCTTAAATCTAAACATTAGTTAATAAGTACATTAAAATTGGGATGAAGGAGTATTCGGTTCAGTCCTTTCCTTTCACAAAGATGTTTCACATTTTCTTTTTGGAAATTTCACAAAGATGTGCTATATATAGGGCTTGTGATTCCACATTCATTTTGCCCTTTTATTTTCCTCCACATATTAATTCAGGGATGAAGTCAAGGACCAATTTTACATACTTAGCATTTAACTATGTATTTTAGACCACGCTAACCTACTCCTTAGTCCTTATACAATTCACGTCATTTTAGCAAAGTCGATATATACTAATACTATCTCATTAGAATTCTTCTAATTATTTGAATCGTACAAATTAATACAAGTGGTTATTCTTTTTTTAAATATTGAATATATACGGAGTATCAATTTTCCTTCAAATAAATTGGCTATGTATTTTATTCTACATTTTTTTTATCGAAATATGTGTTGAAGAAAACTCGTATTGAGACTTTGAGTGATAAATAAGTTACTAAGTGCTCTAATCCTCCAAAATTAGAAAGGATCATTAATAATTTAATACCATATAATGGTCTTAAATTTATCAAAATATTTTATAATTAAAATAGTAATCATCATCACTATTAATTAGAAGTGTAGAGTACAATGGAGACAATTCTTAATTCATGCGAGGATGTGTGCTATAATAAATTAAGACAAAAAGATGTAAATAGAAGAAGTTAAAGAAAAGGGTAAAAAGAAAATTGCAAAAAAGAACGGGGTTAAATTCTTAAAGAAAAAAAATTTGAAGTAAAAAGGGTGGTAGCGCGATTCGAACATGCTACCAAAGACAACCTTTCAATTTTTGCTACGAAGAGAATTACTTTTTGGTACGCTCAGTTTGGCCTACTCCTAGCTTCGTCTCTGTATATTATGTATTTTTTTTTGTGCAAAATAAAAGAACATCATTAGGAATGAGGAGTACAATTTTTTGGCATTTTCATGTGTTTACCTTTTCATGTTTTGGGATAACTGCCTTGTTAAATTAACTATTACACTATCCAATTGGTGGGATATTGAGGTAAGGGAGGGAATGTGCAGGGAGCTAGGTAAGGAGTGTGATGTGAAGGGTAGACCTGAGCTTCATTCTGTACTTAGTGTTTGTCTCTATGGTAAACAGGTGACCAGACACAACTCGCGAGTAGTAGTTAATCGACACAATTCTCATATCATATTTTCATTTTGAGCCACCTGAAAACACATGTTGGAGTCATGTACAGCAGTACATGCGGTGCTTCTTATATTGTCGCTACTGTTTTGGATGTTTTTGTCAATTAATTGGAAATGGCATACTTAATCATTGAAAGGGATACTAGTGACTACAAGCAGGCAGTATTTGTAATCAAAATTTCAGTGATTTAGTGAAAAATTGTAATGTGAATGTCATGTCCTAACTCTCTAACTCATATTTTAGAGGGAAGGTTAACCTTCTACTAGAAGAGAATCTTGTTTTTATTTTTCCTGTGGATGGTCGTCTTTATATATGATGGATTAATTCCATTCTATGACCTATGTTTAACTTGGGAGAAATAATCATATGATTCTTTGAAAGCATGACAGCATCTCTGGACCTATTTCTCATCTATGCAATAGCTTTATTTCATACAATTACCTTCTGGAAAAATAACGATTATGGTCGTTTGTGATGTTTCATATTATATGTAGATGGTCTCCAGATGGCTTTGAATTTTGAAGCCTTCTAGAATAGTTTTATGTTGTTTGATGTTATACCTCATTTCCTTGCTTCCTAAGCTTTTGACGTTTGCATTGGCATCATGTAGATAGTTGGCGAGGAGCTTTCAGATGTGCATGTTTGCCTTTTCCAAATCACTTGGACTTTAAGGGAGAAAATGTTGTCTGGCAATTTGGTAAAGAAAAATGGTCCTCGCCTTCCTCATGAGATTTTAGGTCGGCCGCCTCGTATCGATCAAATTGTTGCCACTACAGAGGCAGTTGATCAGCTTGCACTTTCTGATCAGCCAAAAGATCGACCATCAAAGGTTTTATTTCATCTATACTTACATTGTCGTTCATGTTGTAGCAGAGTAGTTTATAACTGAAGTTATGTAGTTATCACTTGTATCTTCTCAAGGCAGTTAATGTTCAATTGTTTGCAGCTATGTCCTGGAGATATGCTAACACTAGCTACAGAAAATCAAGTCGGCTCTGATGTTGCGACATCTTCCAATAGTTCTGAACTTGACAGGTTGTGTATAATTTCCCATTAATTTACCCCCATCCCTCTCCTCACCTGTCTGGATGTGGACTTAACGATCACAGAACACTTGGACTGGTAAAACAACCTTACCAGTTACCACTTAAACGACGGGTATAAATTAGGACTACAATTCTATCATGCTTTGCTGCTGCTTCTGAGTTTTAAAGTTGTTTCTTACTTTCTTGTGATGATGGAGATACATGGTTCCTTTATCTAAGTTTTTTATTACGCGTCAGCGGCCAGAGCCCAAACGGTGTATTCCTGGACTTTAGGCATTATTACTCCCTTAGTCTGAGCATATACATTGTTAGAAATCACCTTCCCAAAGTTTGTCTCTCTACTCTAATGAGGAGCCACATGAGTGCTGCTAGTGTCCCATGAATTGGGATGCCCTTGCGGTCCATTTGAAAACAAACAAAAATTATGTATTGCTTTTAGCCTTTCGCATCCAATAGTTTACTTATCTTGTAAAACATGTTTTTGTTATATAAATTCATTATTGTTATGGGGTATTATTTTTAGGATGAATGTAGGAACTTTATGGCCGACTTGCATGTGTGCACATAAAAGTTGATCCTGTAACAACGTACGTAAGCTAAGAATCTATGATGGTTAAGGAATCTTAGGACAAGGGAGTATAGCAGTTAAAGTCTGTTTCCTGTATTTGGGATCTTCTGCTTATATTCTGTGAGGCATGCAATCGACTTCTATCAGCTCAAGAGTGTCCCTTTGTTGCTAATCGTGTGCAGTGAGGATGGACAAATTTTTATCAGAAATACAGAAATGGAAATTGTTATCCCTGCAAACGTATTTAATCGTCTCTATGGCAAGGATGGTTGCAATATGGCTCACATCAGGCAGGTAATCCTCCATCCCAGTCATCTCTTTACGACTTTACCTTAGATTAAAATGCTCATTGCATATAAACAAATGACTGAGACAATAAATCACTTATTATTACTATTGACTGGTTGTTTGCAAGCACGACAACAAGTTACATTGCATTGTATAATTAATTATCCTAATTAGTAAATAGCATGTACATAATTCAGGTTACAGGTGCAGCTGTCATTGTTCAAGATCCATCCCCAGGAACATATGGCAGGGCCATAATTTCCGGGACATTTAATCAAACTCGGGCAGCTTTGACTATGCTTCAGTCTTTTACGGATACAAATGAGAAGTGATCATTAGTTAGGATCCAGAAGTAAACAACTAATTTCTGTTGTCAAGACTGATACCACTGTATTTTGGTCAATCGAAGTTAGTAGTGATGCCTAGAAAGTAATCAACTTGTATCGACATCGCTTCATGGATGAGAGATTCCAAAAGAAGCAACCCTTGTGCAGGTTCTACTTCGATGTATGAAGGTGCCTTTAGGGAGCTTCTATTTTGTACTTGGAAACTCATTCACGTGAAGCTAAGCTGCGTCTGCGTCTACGTGTGTTGGGTTTTGCTGTTCGAAAAAAGAAAAAAAGGAAGACCCATTGTTGCTGGTATAGCTTTCTGTGTTAGCATATTATTAAGATATACTTAAGAAGTGATTAAGGCATACTGAATAAGGCAAAATTTAATACGAACGAGATTAGATGTTAATAAGATGGCTTTATAATACGGAGTAATAGGTAGGGTTCCATTATACAGGCAGAGGGGGACCGGATTCCTATTAGTGTTTTAGTGTAATGTAATCTCGACCTTCCACAAGGTAGGGTAGATAGGTAAAAATTAGTTTGATATTATTGTGATAACATATCTTGATTTCTAATAAAATCACAATTATAGGAAAGAAATATTACCAATTATCATAATAATAGGAAAGATATACCCCGTATTAAATATCCCGTAATATTATTATAGCCTATAATATTTTTGCAGTCTGGCTGCCGATAGCCTATACTCACAAATTGTTTTTATTAGAAATAAGGAATAAGGGAAGAAAACTCATGACAAAATGATGATGAAATAAGGTGACATACACGTTGAAAGGTAGAGTAATGGTTAGAATAAAAGTAATTGCTAGAATATACGGAGTATAAGATAGAGTAATAAAAGTCTAGACTATAATTGCTAGAATCCAAAATGTAAAGTAAATAATTTAAGCTAAAGAGAGTTTTATAGATCTAACGGAGTTCTCTAATGGAGGCTACTAATTGTGGATTCTACTAAGATGATGATCTATATGGTAGAGAGAAATTTATGGTTAACTATATATACAAACTTACAAAGCCTTAATGGATGATTAAAACAAAGCTCAAAACTGATTTTTGACCTTAAAATGAAACTTTGCCCTTTGGATCTTCATAGGGTGAAGTTTTGCCCTGCGGATTCTCTCAAATCTCGCCGAAATACCGTCGGGCGAAGTTTCGTCCGACCTTTTTTTATCCGAAATGGCAATCTGGGGACTGGGAAGGAAATACCGTCGGGCGAAGTTTCGCCTGGTCAAAATCTCATCGGGTAAAATATCGCCCTATGACTTCAGAGGACCTTAACTCTCTCGTTTGATCTCTGATTGGGGCGTGGGATATGTCGTTGGAAAGCTAAGAACATACTCCAACTAAACAATCCAACGTCTAAAACTATAGATATATCCATTTGAAGTTCAACCTTGCCATGAGAAGTTGCCCAATGGACTTGAGTTTTGCTCTTGTCATTGATTTTTACCCTTTTGCTCAAGGTTTCACCTCTTAGGTTTGGACTTTGGACTTTAATCATGCTTTGGGACGATATCCCGCTCCCTTATGCCCATGTAAGCTCGAACATGCTCTCGGACAATGGATTCCTATAAAAATAATAGAAAAACTACCCAAAAATACGTAAAATGCACAAGAGAGATCGCTAGAGTGAGAAAGACTCAAATAAGGCGATAATCGCACACAAATCTCACAAAAACGATAGGAAAACAGCTCTAAATGGGTGAAAAAGTAGGCCAAATTTGACACACATCATGAGCGAGAACCATATCGGGAGTTTGTAGAGGACGCATTATGTAGACACCCGCATTTTGATTGCCAGGTGTCTATGACAGTTTCCAAAAAACATCCGATGATGATCGGACGCTAACGTGTTTCTACGCGCTCGGATACGGGCTCAAATCCATTAATCGCTGGCTAACACACTTACAGAGCACAAATCTCACAAAATCAACCTCAAATCCAGGCCCAGTGGATCATTCCGAGTCAAACAAGATTAATTTGGGCCAAAACCGACACCGGAAATAAAACCGACTTTTTGCGATTGGGTCAACCCCGGTCAAAGTTGTTTCCGAGACACACAAAACAGTCATACAATCCTCAAAAGTCCAAGTCAAACACAAAACCCATCAAACACCCAAAGTCAAGGTCCAAAACAATGGACCCGTGCAACCCGACTGGGCCACTCGATCGAGTGACCCACCCACTCGATCGAGTGAGCTTGTTTTGAGCCCGGCTGCAGGCTTCACGGGCCACTCGACCGAGTTGGCCTCCTACTCGGTCGAGTAACCCTAATCCGGGTGCCCTAGCCTTTCCTATATATACCCCCCATGCAACACACATGCAACCAATCTTTTTTGCAACCCTAATACACCCTAGAGCAATCCTACACACACATACAACATCTATTACAAACCCTAATCAAACCCGAGCAATTCTACACTAGAAAAAAACCTAAACCTAGTTTTAGGAATCAATCCCGAGCCACCACAACTTAGCCTCCATACACCTCGAAGACTCTTGTGTTAAAGCCACAGTTACGAGTCCGCACCGAGACAAGAACATGTAGGTTGAGGGTGTCAAAACCCTCTCTTTCCTTTCCTTTCTCTCTTCGTCATCCGTCCCCTTTTTCTCCGTCTTCTTTCGTTTTTTTTTCACTTATTTTCGTTGCATCATAATATCGATAATACTACTAATACCAAAGCATTAAAATATTTATCGATTTGTGTCGAATAAGAAGGATACCGGGATAAGGAAAACCGCATATACAAGTGTACTGCACAAGCGTCGTCGGTCGCTTATCCCGATACCCCGACTATTTGATTATTGAGATAAATTAATTTAAACAACAATTCGTTATTATTTCTCGTTATCATCATCATTAATCTTGCATCCATCGATTTCTTTAAAATCAATTTTAATAAGGGTCGAAACCCGTCGACACGGATCCGACATCACAATCCCTGGGGATTTATTTCGATGTCGGAGAAGTCGAGGGAATCAAGTTTTTATTCAAGTAATGCGTCGATTTTAGATTCGATACCAATTCCATAATTGAATATCGAATCTAACAATCAAGTCATATGAATTAATTAACGTGATTTGTTCATATCACGATAATTAATTTAACGCGACTAAAATCAATTTTTTTTTCTTTTTTCTATTTCACTCTAATATTCCATATCGATTCAAATAATCGAATATGGGATACAACGAGTATTCAAAATTAGAATCGGGTATAAATTCAACAATTATTTATATTCGGTTCAACAAAATTCGCGATTTAAAAAAAAAACCAAGTCGAACATAAATTGTGCAATATTTATGTCCGATTCGGTAAAACCGTCGAATTATCAAAAATCAAAAGCAATTTCAAAATCAATAATTAAATTGCAAACGAACCGAGTTCGTACAGGTGCCACTCGACCGAGTGCCTTAGTCACTCGATCGAGTGACATCACAAAATCGAGTCAGAATGCTTTTTACGACCACCACTCGGTCGAGTCTCACAGTGACTCGATCGAGTGGCTATGTACTCGACCGAGTTGGTCAATAACTCGGCCGAGTACGGTCTAGAACGCAAAACAGAATCATCTTTTACGGGTCCACTCGATCGAGTCCATCAACCACTCGATCGAGTAACCTCATAATGACTAAAACAATGAGTCGTACATTCTTCTACTTTCAAACTCGATAGTATTTTACGACTTAGGTCAACGTGTGCTTAATTAATCACATGTATACTATCTTTTCAAACCATGCATCCCATATTTGCATCTTTTCATCTCATCTCATATTTGCACAAACCGTTATTAGTCGTTATATTATTACATCGTTACTAACGCGTTTGTTATTTCTTTTGTCAATTTAATTATTGTTCGTTTATTATACTAAATGAACCCACATGCTAAAATTCCACTTTGACGTAGAATTAATTGCATTAAATTGACTTAGAAACCCGTTTCAATTCCATTCACATGTTTAGGGAAAATAAATCTTTGCATATCATTTTCCCGTTTTACTAACGCGCGTATTGTAAGTCATTCGAATTCTTAGTAGAGGCTGCTAATGTGCGGGCGGGGTTGGGTGTCCTTTGTGGGCTTCCCAACACGTACCCTCACCCCTTACTCAGAACCTCGGTTTCCGGATGCCCGAAACCGTTGGCGCACGAGAGTCATTCAATACACGGTATCCGATAATGTCGGTATCGGTATCAAATGCAAAGGGACGAGCCCAATAAACTCTGACATCGGAAATGGGCCGTATTTTGTATACGGCCCACTACGACATAGAGTGGGCTCGAATGGTTCCGAATAACCACAAAATTCGGTGGCGACTCCACATAGACCTAAATTTCAATTCGATCCATTCTCATATGGAGATTCATTCGCCTCCCCAAACCCGCGCGTGGCCGCGTCGGGGTGGACCTATGTCATGTCCACACATTACAACCCAGAGTTGAAGACATAATGGAGGAGGAGCGCATCCCGAACGACATAAGCGATGAAGAAGTTCAGCATGAACCCAACCTAGAAGTCATGTCGTTTTTCAAAATGTTGAAAAATCTTGAGCTCCCAGTTTACGACGAATGTGATATGAGTTTGTTGCAAGTTGCTTCGAGGATATTGGCGTTGAAGTGTGAGAGTAACATGCCTCTTAGATGTCTAGATGGTTGGATAGCTTTGATTGCTGAACTCCTACACACAAAAGACAATGTCATGTCTCGTAACTTCTATGAGGTAAAGTATGTTTTGAAGGGCCTTCAACTCTCTCATAAGAAGATCGATTTATTGTTTAATTTCTAACTAAAGGATTTTTTTTTGTATCAGAACGAAGTGAGGATTGATGCTGGGTTCGATCTACGAGGCGAATATGAGAAAAATATCAAAAACGCATGAGTGATATCTTTTACAATGCGTTGAAAGCACGTGAAAGGCCAAAGTGGATACCGGTCAATAAGTGGACGCAGTTACATAGGAGGAAAGGGGAACCAGAATTCAAGAAAAAGTCGAAAGTGAAAAAAATGAACCATCGATGTGGAAATAAGGACGGTATTGTAAAACCGACTAGCTGCCTCGGTAGTAAGAGCGCAGCGACCACTTACAGATCGATGATATGTATTTTAAAGATAAATTATTAAGTTGTCATTTATTTTAAATAAATTAGTCCACTCAACTAATAATATTTTTTTTCTAAGGGGCCAGAGGCAACCCAATCCAGGTGTTGGAAAAAACAAAGAAGACCAAGATGGGAACCTGGATTGAACCAAGGGCAGAGGAAGTGCATGTGAGTTCTCTTACCATATAATCGTATTAAGTTGTGTTTGTTAGCTAAGTGCATTTTGGAACTTTGTTATTTTTCTAATAATATGTTTTCTTATTTTAGGTGAAATATGGCCAAGCGAAGGAGGCGACGTTGGCGTCAAATCAAGAGGCACTTGATGAGAATAAGTTGTACTACGAGGCCACGGACTGGTACGACGCCAAGAAACACGTTTATGGAATAGGGAACCTAGCTAGGGAGCTATTCCGACCATGCTCTAACAAGAGCAGCACTACTGTCGAGGACCCTTAAATGCCTACTCACGCCACAAAGCAGCATGTGAAGACCGACCGGCTGGCCAAAAAACTGGACATTAGCATAACGTCAACAGCAGGCGGAGAAGAGATTGGAGGACTAGCAGAAGATGATAGAGCTGCTGCGGGAGAGGCTGGCCATGTTAGATGAAACCTGCAACATGGGGCCGCGTTCACAGTGGCGGGACGACAATGCTGATGATGGCCATGAGGTCGGCTCTACGGGTATTGAGTCACTACAATCTTAAGTCTTCTTGTAGGTACTTTCATTTCCTTATGTAAAATGTTAAGTCTGTACCTAAGACAACTTACTTTCATGTCGTTATGTACAATCTTAGGATACTAAACCAAATTATAAAAAAATTACTCTCTTCTTGTAATATAAGTGCATTCTCTCTGAAAACCGAGTTGTATAGTTTGTTGTCCGTTGCCTTGCACGAGATGTGCTTTTGTATTGCTTCTGGTTTTTGTTGTGTATTGATTGAAATCGTTTTGTTGTTTTTGGTTAAGTAAAATAAATGGAGGAAGCAGAAAAACAGAAGGTTGTTGTCCAATGCGAATAATCATGCGTTGGACGACTATCCGACGCTATTTACTGAAATCCGTCACAAATATTTTGATCGTGCGTCGGACATTCCAACGCAAAAGTTGCCGCATGACCATCATGCGTCGGACTATCCGACGCTATTTAGAAAAATCCACCACACATATTTTGATTGTGCGTTGGACATTCAGATGCACTTAGCCGCGCATGACCAAAATTTTGCATCGGACTTTGCGACAGTGGACCCAACGCATACTTTCACTATTGCGTCGGACTTGCGATGGCATATCTAACGCAGATTGAGTTTGACTTATGTCTTTGACTCTCACTAGTGCGGTGGACAATCTGCCGCAAATTTATGTGCGCCGGATTTGGCGACGCGACGCACACAGAACCTCCTGCGACGAAATATTGCGGCGGATTTGTTGCGATAGTAAGTCCGACGCAAATGACGATTTGCGTCGGATTTTTCCTCCGCAAATTGACCTGATTTTTTGTAGTGTTACGTTATATGGGTCATATGTGGCAAGCATAATATCTCATATTTTTCGAAAAATCACCTGAAACGACCGAATTTAAAGGTTATTATCGACGTTTTTTGGGTTGATTTCGTCCCGAAATTAAATGTTCCAAAATTGACACGATAATTACCTCATACATAATAGAAGTAACAGAAGGTACGTACGGTTACAAATAAACACATTTAAAAGACATTCGACTATCTTTCGAGTAACACGTCGGAGTAGGGCAAAATTTTCGATATATACACTCGAAGTCGAACTATTTTTGAATTTTTTAACGATCGTCAATTAGTTTATATTATACGGATTCTATTTAGATGGTCAGGAAAATATCTCACATTTTTTGAAAAATCACTTGACACGAGTGAATTTAAAGGTTATTATCCACATTTTTTGGGTTGATTTGGTCCGAAATTAAATGTCTCCAAATTCGCACAGTTCTACGCATACATTGTCGAAATGTCTTGTTGTAACATAACGAAGGTACGTACGGTTTCAAATAAAAACATTTAAAAAACATTCGACTATCTTAAGAGTAATGTCGGATTTGGACGAAATCTTCGATATACATACTCAAAAATGAACGATTTAGAGTTTTTTTAACAATCGTCAGTCAATTTTATGTTATACAAGTCATATTTAGATGACAAGCAGAAAATCTCACATTTTTCGAAAAATCACCTGAAACGATCGTATTTGAAGGTTATATTCCACGTTTTTCGGGTTGATTTGGTCCTGATAAGTGTAGTTTGTAGTGCCTATTTTGTAGTGTTTTGGTCCCATTTTCCTTGTGGAATCGCTCCTTGGGAGCGGTTTATGGGCTACTTATGCTTCCTCTAGCTCGTTTCAGGTTCCCGAGACCATTCATGAAGAGTTGGAGCGATTCCGACTCAATACATACACTTTTTGGAGCCAACGAAGCGAAGGAACGATCACTCGATGCCTTGGAGTCGATCCCGAGACCTTGGGACCCAATCCCGAGCCTCCGAGACCCGATCCTGAGTTCCGAGAATCGGTGAGAAGCCCATGAGAACCAAGGAGAGACCAAAAAGGTCATATTGGAGGCCTACAAGACTCATCCCCGACGGGTATGGCCTCATCCCGTCCGGGATGAAGGAGCAAATGAAGAAGATGCTGTCTGTACTCCTTCCCGACCGGGAGCAGGTCCTCCCGACCGGGACCGACCCCATCCCGACCGGGACCACCTCGTCTCGGCCGGGACGGGCCTGCTGCTACCCGCACCTACTTTCTTTCTTCTCCTTTCCACTTGGAACCCTATATATACTCTTCCCTTGTTTTGTTAAGCTTATGTTCTTCACTTCCCACTAAACCCTAGATTATTTTAGGTTAGATTAGCTTAGATTAGAGTAGATTATTCGGTAATTAGTTGTTAATCTTAGATTAGTGCTTGTATTAAAGGAATTCTTGAAGAATCCACCAAGATTGACAACCTTGGGTGATGTATTTGGGTTTTCTCTTTTATCCAAGTTTTCATTCTTCCATTCATCTTGTTAGTAGGTATAATCTTTCTTTCCTTTCTCTTAATCTTTGTTTTATCATTAAAGTTTCCATCTTTAGATCTTGTTTATTGTTTTGTTCATCATCTTTGTTAGTTTACATATGTATGCTCTTGTTCTTGTTTTGGTTCATCTTGTTTATGTTAGTATTAGCTTAGATATGTTAGAGTAGTACTCTTGCTAGGGTTAGTAGGGTGATTTCGGTGTTTATTGGGTGATTAAGGGTTTGTTAGAGATGTTGGTGGAAGTTTTGGGTTTCCTCTTGGTTTGATGCATGGTACATGTTTGTTGAAATGCTTGAATGACATGTAGTTGCAAATACTTGTTCTTCTTGCCTTTTCTCTTGTGGGTGATAGTTTGCTTGTGGGTTTGGTTCCCTCACTACGTAGCGAGAGCCCGGTGAGGACGACCCCTAGGTCGGTCTACGTAGCGAGAGCCCGGATGCAACCTAGGTCACGATAGCACGCCAGGAACCCTGTTTGTCATGTGTGTCGCCAAGGTGGGTTTTATCAAGAACCTCTAGGTCGGTCTACGTAGCGAGAGCCCGGACCACACCTAGATAAGTCGACTACCCCTTCACCCTAGCTCTTCCTTGATTATTCCATTACCCCTTAAACCCGACCTAATCCTAGCCCGTTTCCTTATTCGTTTTCTTTGTTACCTTAGTCATAGTCTAGCCTTCTCCCCTTCCTATCATTCTAGTTTAGTTTAGTTCGTCGACCTAGTCTCGTATTTAGGTGACCTTAGTCTAGACTCTATCATACCGTCCCCGTGGATATCGACCCTACTTGCCCTAGCTACCCACTAGGAATAGTCGGTTTATTTATTGACGGTTGGACCCGCGACGAATCCAGCTATCAATTTGGCGCCGTTGCCGGGGACGGTGCTAGTTTAGACTTTGTTTGTTCATATGGATCCGGGTAGTTTCTCGATCCCATGCACCATAGGCAACTTTGAGATTGAGAGAGCTATGTGTGATTTGGGTGCGAGTGTGAGCATTATTCCCTACACCATTTGTGAGAGACTAGGGATGAAGGAGCTCAAATGTACGTCCATTACACTCCAAAATGGCCGATAAATCATTTAACCGACCATTAGGGATATTAGAAGACGTGCCGGTACGAATCGGGAAATTCTTCATTCCGGTCGACTTCATCGTGCTCGATATGCCGGAAGATGCTCACACTCCCATTATCCTTGGGCGCCCTTTTCTACACACCGCCGGTGCTATGATCGATGTGAAGAACGGTAGGATCACCTTCGAGTTAGGCGAAGAAAAGCTAGTGTTTGACCTCCAAGGTAACACTTCGCCTACTAATGATGAGTCTTGCAATATGATCCATGCCACGAAAGACATTGATCTAAGGGAAGAGTCGGGACAAAGCTTGAAGAATTACTCTTATGTACTTGAGGATGATGACTCCGAGAGTGAGGAGGATGAGTGCCCATATCATGGGCTTGGTGACAAGTTGAAAAGCAAGGAGAGAGATGAGCCTCCCTTGGGGCCGCATGAGGATCGGTGGACGTTTGGGTATATCCCGAAGGATCAAAAGTACAAGTTCAAGCCATTGAAGTTGGAAGATCGGGAAGCCCCGGGAATGTCGAGACAAGGTCATGGAGAACCTTGGTATGTGGATGCTTATATAACTAGCTTGATTGAGGACTTTGCTAGAGCCTTCGATTTGTTTCTCCGTGCCCTTGATGGAGATGGAACTAGTTATTATTGTTGTTGAAAAAGAATGAAGAGAGCACCATCCTTGGTTTGATGGAGTTCCACAGGAACCGTCCCATTGTATATATCTTTTTATTGTAGTTTCTTTGGTCTTGTGAATTCTTGTTATTTGGATTGATTGATGAGTGTTGTGAGGGAGAGAATTTGATGTGTATGTGAGTTTTGTTGGATAGGTGAAGTGAAGATGATTCCTAGAGAGGAATGACTATGATAGAGCTTGGATATTAAGCATGAGGATCGGGTTTTTGAAGCTTGGAATAAGCTTTTGGGTTTGTGGAAGGTCAAGAAGACCCATCCCGACCGGGAAGAGGCTTCCCGACCGGGAAGGGTGCGGCATCTCGACCGGGATGACCCCCTACTCCCCATTGTGCCTCTTCTTCGACATTTGAGTCCACCCAACCGTTGTATACCCCCTCCCAACCTCCCTACTCCTCCTTGCTCTTATCACACCCCCCGTATACTTCATTTTCATATCCTCACTACATTTCTATCCACACTACACCGACTCTCACATCAAATCCCACCCCCTATCATTACTACCTCTACCGTGAGTTATTCTCAAGTTTGAAGCGAGAGGGCAACGAAGAAGACAAGCAAAGTGCCTATATTGATCATTGAGACGATGGAGCGAGTGACTACCACTTACTTTTCCGTCTTTTGTCGCTTGTTTTCTCTTGTTTGCCCCCTTCCCCTTATACACTTTTGTGTCATGGTGTTATAGTGGCCTTCGAGGCCTTGGTAGATGTTGCTCCCGACTCTCGATGATGTGACTACGTCGAGAGTCAATCGAAAAATCCAATTTTACAAGATTTTCACTTCTTTTTTAGGAATTAGTCGGATATGGGCGGAATCCGGGCTAGGTGACTTGATTACACCTAGCCCTCCCCTCCCATTTCCTTTTATTTCTTTCTTTTTATTTTCTTCCCCCATCCATATCTTTTCTTGTCTCGGCCCATGGTGACTTGACTACACCCCAGCCGGACACATTCTAACCCTTTTCTTCACTTTTCTTTTTGATTTTTAGCTTTATTTTCGTAGTTTCTTTTCTTTCCTTTTTGTCTCTCCGCACACTACGATCGAGCATGAGGACATAATTTTCACAAAAATAAAATTTGAATTTATTCTGGGTAATTTGAAATTTTTTTTGTAAAATCTAATTTAAACCCTTTGATAAACTTTGAATTTATTCTGGGTAATTTATGTAACTAAACTTTGAAGAGTCTACTTAATGTTTCCAATTGGTTTTTCTTCAAAATCAATTTTTAAATGTATTTTATTAATGAGATACCATCGGTGTCGAATTCTGTCAGTTTGTGAAAATACAAATAAAAACCCATGTTTTATTTGGTATTTGGATTTTCTCCAGAAATAAAAGTTGTAACTAAGTTTCTAAAGTTTTCAACCCCACTGGTCTTACGTTGTTTTGATTTTTAATGATTTAATTAAGAATTTTATAGTAAGACAGTGCTATTCCGGAAAATCTGTAAATTTGTAATTTAATACTTTTAATTACTTATATTTCAACCTTTTGAGAAATAATTATGATTTTCACTTTCCTTGACTTTTGATCATTAAATATATATTTATAAAATAAGTATAATGTTCATGTCTCGAGGCCTAATATAACTATTTTATATAATTCAAATGTTAAACGATTTATAATTATAATAATACCTATTTTGGAAAGTTAATATTTGAAGAAAGTTTCCCAAATTAGAAAGTTTCTTTTTAAGAACGTTTTGATAATCCTATCGAATTATGACAAAGACTTTGTTTTGGAGTTATGGAATAAGGACAAGTGTACGGGTAGAGTAATACAGTCTAGGTTATACGTTTTGCCATCAACTATAAAGCTGGTGTGTCTATGTTGAGACACATTGGTCGTTGAACTGAGCATGGTTTGTGTTCAGGAGTGTGTATATTTTGACCTTAAACTTAGATATCGCATCGTGTAAGTCGCCGTCGGGTTGAACTGGATTACGGTTGGTGTCCAGGAGGGGTGTACGTTACTTAAGCCAGGACCTCGCTGCACGCAGTCCTGTTATAGTTTGAGTTGCCTAGTTAGAGACCAAAGTCTAATTTGTTTTGACTGAATTCTCGAACCTAGTTTAGTATGATCCTGGTGAAAGTCTATTCCGTCACACTGATTGATTTCCATAACGTCGTTCCTATTATTGATGGACATTGATTTGCAGGTTGACAATCATTTTGAAGTATTTTACCGTATCATTTTAAATGTTTTCCGTTTTCAACTATTTTGATATAATAGTAATTATGCTTTAATATTATGTAATATGGCTGAGAGAACTGCCTGAGTTGCTCCCCACTGAATTGTGGCTGTTATGTTTATAACATGGCAGGTATTATTTGTTCCGGGGTTTGGTGTGAGCTAGCGAGTGGCGTGGATCGTACTCCGCTTGAGTTATGTTTATTTATGGATTCTTAATCCCATTTGGAGAATTTTTATTTTTAGCCCTTTTGTAAAAAGTGGCCTTTGTATATTGACTGACCGTTCTTTTTGTAAAATATAGAACATCAGTGTGTTTTAATCCCAAATCTACAGTATTTCCGCTACTGTATTGCATTAGAATTTATAGGGGATTACAGTTGGTATCAGAGCGTCGTTGCTCCCGACGCTCACACCTGATTTTAGGAAAATACTCGTAAACGATTTGAACATTAATAAAATAATAGTGAGTGATGGGTAGAAACCAAATTAAGGACTTAACTGTTAGGTTCTCGTGTTCTTGTAACTCAATGATTAGCATTGAATAGTTGTTCTATTTGTCCAAGAAGAAGACGAGTGGACAAGATGCTTACGTGATGCTGCTCCAGATCGGGACAAGGCCTACTTAGCACTTCTAAGACTTGATGACTCGAGTGGACGACTTGGCGTTACAAGGAAAATACAATGGTGACTTTCCAGCCCAGATTCAGTTTGCTTAAGCTACAGGCCAGATGATCAAGAGTAGATTCCAGTCCACGATGGTGCAGTAGAACCAGATGTGATTTCACTTTACCCAGATGCGACTTCATTTCAGTTTGGATCCAGATGGAGCGATCCAAGACTAGTGTGCTCATTTCTCTACAAGAAGACGAAGTGATCCAGCGAGTTCCCTTGTGAACTCTGGAGATACGAAGACTCTTCTCTGTTCTAAGACCTTAATAGTCTAGGACCCTTGTTCTATGCTCCCAATTTCTTCTTGTTTTTCTTGTTTTACTTCTTTTTTTATTCTTCTTCTCCTTACTGATGTTGTTGTGTTGCTGTACTGCTACGGTCTAATGTTGTTCGGCTCTACACTGTCACGTGTTGTTATTCCTGCTGTCCTTGGGCTGCCATTGCCCTCCCTATCAGTTTTTCTCTTCTTCTTCCAATCCTCCTCATATAAATGGTCATCTTCATTTTCGTGGCGAATCCTTGTTTTATTCTCTCATTTTACCCTCTATCTTATTGAGATTCTCTGGTTAGACTCTGGTCTTAGTGAACCCCGCGATAGTTAAAGATGTTTGAGGTTTAGTAAACCGCTTGTTACATGGTTTGAGAGTTGTAAGTTGTACCATATTCCTAAGTTAGTAAGAACTTCTTGAGGATTGATTTCAATAATATTAATTGATTGATGGAATTAGGATCGTACCTCAAGTGTTGATCTTGAATTATAATTTACTTGATTATGTAAAGTACTTAGAGAGAATAAGTTTTTGGATAGTACGGTTATATTTGATTTTGATGGATATTTGGTACCTAACCTAGAACTGAACTTAGAACCGAACTAAGTGTAACTGATAATATTACTTTGGGATTCCCACTTAATGTTGACTTAATGGACTTGTTGTGGACTTTTGGGATCATAGATCATTGTTTAAAGGGTTAGTCTGAGTGTTGTAGTATCATTTCAGGTTCTCGTTAATGTTTTTAGTAACTTTGGTTGACATAGATTAAACCTTGGTTCTTATGGATGAGATCATTGAGTCTGATAAGATCGTAACCTATGAATTTTAGAGTTGAGTGACTCAATATTATTTGATTGGATTGTCCTTATTCTTAAGGAAGAGAAAGGCCATGATCACAATTCGGATTTACACTACTGTTTTGAGGAATATTTTAATACCCCGCACCTTAATGGAATTTTTGATACCTGTGCACCAACGAGATTGTGGCTTCGTTGGGTGATTAAAAATATTGTGGTTGCTCTATTGCGATTAGAAATTGATGGATTTATGAGAGACCTTATTTAGATGACGTGCTTGAAAATGTGAGTGTCTGTCATTACATTATTTGAGGTCGAGTGTGCCTAGATTTGGCTTACTTTCATACCTTTTGTGAGATGGTGATGTTAAACATGTTGGTATAATCATTTTTGAGGACTTAGTGCCCGAGCTTTGTTAAATTGGTGGATTTTGTTTATTGTTCCTTACTCGAGTACCATGGAATGTACCTCGAGTATAATCTAGCGAACCTTGAATAGTTTTAGAGCCTTATTGGTTGATTGGTTTGATCGTGTTGTGGTTTATGGAATTTCGGTAGCATGATTTGATTCTGAGTCATTTGAGGATTCTTACCCTGTTGATTGAATGATTGAATAAGTATGTGAGACTTCATATAGGGAATTGTGGTATTTGATAATTTTGGAGGTTGTAGATTGTGTAAGACAACCCAACTTTCTGATATTAATGGACTTGGTATTATTTGGTGGAAATAGAACCCTGAATTGTGGGAATACCCTGAGTTGCGGGAGTCATACTAGAAGTCTCGAGAATCCTAAACTCCTTTATAATCTTTGAGAGTTCTGTTTAACTCTCGATTTTGTCCTCACCTTCGTTTCTCTCGAATTCTACTTCTCCAACTGTTGTTGGTATCCCTTTTACCCTTAATCGAGCTTGAAATTTTTGTTTCGATTTAATCCTTCAATTCTTAACAAAACTCCCCGTTTTGGAAAATATTTGACTAATTTAAACTTTTGAGTTATCATTTTTATGTTACAATTTTAAGCTTTACAGACTTCGTTTTGCTTTGACGTTTTTGTTGAAGTTTATATTTAGTTATTTTTAAAATGTCTTAAAAACCTGTTTGAAAGTAATTCAAAATTATTTCAAATATTTAATTTTCGAATGATAAGAGTTTTATGAATATTTTCGTTAAGTACAAATACTTGTGTTTTTGCGACAATTCGATTGTCTGAGTAAATTTAACTTTTGAAAATAATTTCATAAATTCGGGCTTTCATTTTACTTTTGTTGGTGGACTTTAGGATCTGTTATTGGAAGCATCTAATGACTGGTTCAAGATTTCCCAACGCTAAGTTCAATTTCTCAAATTTTGATTTTGTTTTGTCTTAAATCGATTTGCCGAATTTCTTAAATCAATTGTTTTACTGTTGTTTTGAAAATGTTTTGGGTACTCTTTTTCCCTCGAGTTCGTTTAAAAATGTTATCTAAACATCGTTATTTTATCGAATAACTTTACCTTGCGTTTTTAATAATTTGAAAAGTTTTCAAGTTTCGGGTAGCTTAACCTAGTTAATCTTGAGATAAATTTGTGCATTCGACTTCATATCTCGTTTGAAGTTTTAAAATTTTCTTTTTAAATAAAGATTTTGATGCGAGTTAAGCATTCTCATTTTGTTCAAGTGAAATAACTTTGTTTTGTGTTATAATTTCGTGTTCCTGTAAGTTTCGGGACGAAACTTTTTTTTAGTGGGAAAGGTTGTAACACCCCTGATTTTTATATATTAAATTTTATTAATATTTTATTTTGTTTAAGATTTAACTCGTATTACTTAAATACTTATAAAACAGATTCATTGTTCAATCGTTTGAACACGTAAAGTCTTATTTACCTCGAAAAGTCATTTTTATGCTTAAAATGTATCTTACTTTCGTTTCATTCGATTTACTCATTTTATTTCTTTTTGAGTTTCCGTTTCGACGGTTTATATACCCGAGTTTATCTTTATATAAACTTGAATTTAAACTCGAAACCCATTTTAATTATCTCTTTCGCACGAATTTTTATTAATATGGAGAAATTTGCTATTTAATATTTTTCTACGCGATTTCGTACATAATTATTTTTGAAACGTGATTTTAATACTACTTTCTCGTAAACACGTTCTTATACGAGTTTCGTCTACTTATTATTATTATTATTATTATTATTATTATTATTATTATTATTTTAAAGGTGATCCATTTACGATTTTAAGCGCGAATCGGGCTCAGATTGTAGCAGACCCGACCGTTTCCCTCATCGGACTGAGATATTTTCGTAGTTCGGTTGAGAAGTCAAAACCGACTCCTCTATTCTCTCCTATTCCTGTTGCAGTTCTCCCTATTTCCCTCTTTGCAGTTACTGACTTCCCCAACTTCTCTTAAACCTCCAACGGTATCCCCACTTTTCTATTGTACGTAATCTCCCTCATCTTCTCAATAAAAAAAACAATTGAACGTATCTTCTCTATTGAAAACAACACAGTAAACTGTTCTTCAATATTTTTCTCAATTCCGATCATTCTCTTCATCCCGGTTCATTCCAATTCCAAGGGTAATTTAATTACTCCTATTCTCCGTCTCGTTTCTCTCTTTTATTAATTTATAATATGGTTTAATACCATACGTTAATTTATTTTGTAGGTTATCATATCAATTCTGTCAAAGATGATTATTATAATTTGCTCGGATCTCAATGAAGGTAACACATGATGGCATGACTCGGTATTGCATGATATATATGTTGTAGTTGTTTGTAGTATCGTTTTCAAATCGAATTTTTATACGAATAAGCATGTTTTAATTATATTGCGATAATATGCTTAAATCGATTTCGTGTTTCTATCGCTTTTAATCTTTCTCTATTTATTTCACATCGGATCTTCTAAAAGTATTATAAGGCCGAGACTAAACATACAAATAAGACATTATTTCTGAATTTTCGTGATTTTAATATAAAGTAGCAAAGTGAAAGTTTTTATTATTTTTAACATAATTATTGCATGTTTCAGAATCGATTAGTGTTTTTGAACGATTTACTACTCCTGTTAAAGACTTTATTTTCGAAAGGTTTGAAAAGAGACTATGGTTTATTTTAAGTCTATTATATGCCTGTAAAATTTCGTAAATTAAGTCCAAGTATTTTGGTCACAATAAATGTTTTACGAACAGACGTCGGATTAGTCCGCGAATCTGTCAATTTTTGTAAAATCTAATTTAAACCCTTTGATAAACTTTGAATTTATTCTGGGTAATTTATGTACCTAAACTTTGAAGAGTCTACTTAATGTTTCCAATTGGGTTTTCTTCAAAATCAATTTTTAAATGTATTTTATTAATGAGATACCATCGGTGTCGAATTCTGTCAGTTTGTGAAAATACAAATAAAAACCCATGTTTTATTTGGTATTTGGATTTTCTCCAGAAATAAAAGTTGTAACTAAGTTTCTAAAGTTTTCAACCCCACTGGTCTTACGTTTTTTTTGATTTTTAATGATTTAATTAAGAATTTTATAGTAAGACAGTGCTATTCTGGAAAATCTGTAAATTTGTAATTTAATACTTTTAATTACTTATATTTCAACCTTTTGAGAAATAATTATGATTTTCACTTTCCTTGACTTTTGATCATTAAATATATATTTATAAAATAAGTATAATGTTCATGTCTCGAGGCCTAATATAACTATTTTATATAATTCAAATGTTAAACGATTTATAATTATAATAATACCTATTTTGGAAAGTTAATATTTGAAGAAAGTTTCCCAAATTATAAAGTTTCTTTTTAAGAACGTTTTGATAATCCTATCGAATTATGACAAAGACTTTGTTTTGGAGTTATGGAATAAGGACAAGTGTACGGGTAGAGTAATACAGTCTAGGTTATACGTTTTGCCATCAACTATAAAGCTGGTGTGTCTATGTTGAGACACATTGGTCGTTGAACTGAGCATGGTTTGTGTTCAGGAGTGTGTATATTTTGACCTTAAACTTAGATATCGCATCGTGTAAGTCGCCGTCGGGTTGAACTGGATTACGGTTGGTGTCCAGGAGGGGTGTACATTACTTAAGCCAGGACCTCGCTGCACGCAGTCCTGTTATAGTTTGAGTTGCCTAGTTAGAGACCAAAGTCTAATTTGTTTTGACTAAATTCTCGAACCTAGTTTAGTATGATCCTGGTGAAAGTCTATTCCGTCACACTGATTGATTTCCATAACGTCGTTCCTATTATTGATTGACATTGATTTGCAGGTTGACAATCATTTTGAAGTATTTTACCGTATCATTTTAAATGTTTTCCGTTTTCAACTATTTTGATATAATAGTAATTATGCTTTAATATTATGTAATATGGCTGAGAGAACTGCCTGAGTTGCTCCCCACTGAATTGTGGCTGTTATGTTTATAACATGGCAGGTATTATTTGTTCCGGGGTTTGGTGTGAGCTAGCGAGTGGCGTGGATCGTACTCCGCTTGAGTTATGTTTATTTATGGATTCTTAATCCCATTTAGAGAATTTTTATTTTTAGCCCTTTTGTAAAAAGTGGCCTTTGTATATTGACTGACCGTTCTTTTTGTAAAATATAGAACATCAGTGTGTTTTAATCCCAAATCTACAGTATTTCCGCTACTGTATTGCATTAGAATTTATAGGGGATTACAGTTGGTATCAGAGCGTCGTTGCTCCCGACGCTCACACCTGATTTTAGGAAAATACTCGTAAACGATTTGAACATTAATAAAATAATAGTGAGTGATGGGTAGAAACCAAATTAAGGACTTAACTGTTAGGTTCTCGTGTTCTTGTAACTCAATGATTAGCATTGAATAGTTGTTCTATTTGTCCAAGAAGAAGACGAGTGGACAAGATGCTTACGTGATGCTGCTCCAGATCGGGACAAGGCCTACTTAGCACTTCTAAGACTTGATGACTCGAGTGGACGACTTGGCGTTACAAGGAAAATACAATGGTGACTTTCCAGCCCAGATTCAGTTTGCTCAAGCTACAGGCCAGATGATCAAGAGTAGATTCCAGTCCACGATGGTGCAGTAGAACCAGATGTGATTTCACTTTACCCAGATGCGACTTCATTTCAGTTTGGATCCAGATGGGGGATTCTAGATTCGCCCTGGGGGCGAACCGCTCCGGGGCCCTGCAGGCGGGCGACCCGTGGTACTTGGTCAACTCCCATCAATTGGCCCACGCCGGCCAGAGGGAGGCGGGGTCTTCCTCTTGGCAGGCGTCTCTTGAGATGGGGTGCAGTTGACTCTTGAACTCTTGCATTTAATGCACTGCTTGTTCCCGAGGTTGGAATGTTCTTTTAGTGATGATTGCTTCCTATTCCCAGCGGATTTTTGGGCAGCGTGCGGGTGCGCTGATTGGCCGTGCCCCCTATCGAAGTAGTTGTGGTGCCATTTAATGCTTTGGCCACCCTCCGTATAAATTGCGGTTTCTTTGCTATTTTCACAACCCATCTTCAACCTTCTCTTCTTCCTTCTTCAGAGAAAATGTCGTGGATTACTAGAGTGCTTTTCTGTCGTGGGGCTCGCGTAGTGAGCCGTCGCTTTGCGGGGCGTTGGAAGCTAAGGTACTCCCGGGCGTCTTTTCTCATTCTGCGCCGTAGCCGGCGATCCCGCGCTCAACGTCCCCGAAAGTTCAGGAGGGCTCTTATCAAGGCGGGCAAACGTCCTCAGAGGGTTTCTCTAGCTGCTCCAAAGTTCCGGCGCTGCCCCCGGGGTGGGGGTTGTTTCGACAGGGGGTGCCATGAATGTTTTCCATGGCTGCACCCTGAGCAATTCGACCCCGACTGCTCAGGGCTGTCTTCTTCTGAGTCGGGCCCTTCTTCTCCCCTGAGGAAGAAAGTTGGCTGCGGCTCCTGTGATGATACCGAGACAGTCCCTTATGGTAGGGACTGGGATGTCAGCAGCCGGGACTCCGGCGACAGTGATGGCCAGGGTTACTCCTCTGGTCGTGGGGATGATGATTCGGCAGATCCCTTCAAAGATTCCGATGATTGGGACTGGGGATCTGACATTGGAGGGCGCAACAGCCCTGGGGATTACTCCCCGGGCTCTGACGATGATTAAGCCTGCCCGAGGGGTGCAGGCATAATGAGCCGGAAATAGAGGCTCCTTTTGTATTCCTGGCTTGCATGCTATGTAACTTGCCCATTTTTCGGGTTTTCTTTAGTTTTAATGAAAAGATCAGGCGGCTTGGTTCACATGTGGCATTTTTATTATTTGCTATTATTTGTTTTTGTTTTTATTATTATTATCTGGAGGGAGAGTGACGTCATTGAGAGAATAAATGTTCCTGGCGTCTATTTGCCTTCTCGAGGCTTTCTTGGGATGAGGAGGTTGGTTGTTAGAGGTGCGACACGTGGGGGATGATTTGCGGGGTGAGCTTTGTAGAGAGAGGTGACCCTTCGACTGCCCAGACCTATATAAGCCCATTTTCTTCCCCTAATTCCCCTTTTTAGCGCTTTCAAAACTTCGAACTTCCACTTCTCCCTCACTCTCTTTGCTGCTGAGAACTTCTTTCAAGATTTCGAGGGGCGTCTAACTTCGGACTTTTTTCCGGCGACGGTCATCTTTCTAGGTCAGAATCTTGATTCCAACTTTTAGTTTTTTCTTCCTTATTCTCATATTCCTTCGCGAAATAGAATGTCTCGCGCTCGCGCTCTTACCTTTAGTCCGTCGTCTGGAGGGACGGAGGATAGGAGAGGGGGTAGAACTGACTTGGCCTCTTCCTCTGGGGTCAGACCTGGCGGGGGAAATCGCCCCGAGGAGGATGGGGGTGCTGAATCACCCGAACCCGCTCCCTTTGACGTCGTCGATTCCGACGACGGTGCATTGGAGATTAACCCCTCCACCGTTGCCGGCCTTGCTCCCAGGGAAAAAGGGAGAAGGTACTTCTTGGACAAACACAAGTACCTGGTTCCTTTGAGAACCTACCCCGAGACCAAGAACCGAGATCTAATTCTGGAGAGTAATGCTGCCGAGGAGATTGAGAAATTCTATCACTTCGGGGAGGGGTACACCGTCATAATCCCCGGGGAGAAAGATACGGTGTGTTGCCCTCCTGATGGCTGCGTGGCTGTTTACCACAAAAGCTTGGAATTCGGCCTACGATTCCCTCTTCACCCCTTCCTGGAGGAGGCTTTCAGGAGGATGAACGTGGCCATTGCCCAGCTGACCACCTCAGCCATCAGGACCTTGGTGGCTTATACCTGGACCTGCCTCTTCCACGGAGAGGGGCCCTCTATTGATGCTTTGCGTGCCATGGCTTGGCTGCAAATGGTATCCTCATCAAGGGGGGATGACTCCCCTGGGTACTGGTCCATTCTGAAATCGAAAAAATACGCTCTGGTCTGGCCGGCCTTAAACAGCCTGAAAGACTGGAAAGATAATTTCCTGTACGTACATAGTGCTTCAGGGTGGCGGATCCCTAGGCATTTTAGGAACCACGTACATACCCGCCTGGAAACCCGTGAGGAATATCACCCGGGTGTCGGGGGAAAAGACTTGAAGGTGAAGCTGAGTCAGGCAGATGAAGAATTGATTAAGAAATTTAAGGTTACTGAGGGGGCTCCTCCCAATGAGCCTGCTTTCTGGCTTCCTCACGCAGACCTTATCACCACGGATGAATATCTGATCCCGCTGGGTTTGATTCCCGGCCTTGAAGGTAGTTCAGGGGCTTCAACTGGCCTGGTGATTTTTCCTGAGGCTCTCATCCCTGTTTTCTTAACTGGCCTTTTTACCCGTCTTGCAGGTCCTGCTTCTCGCCTTTGGACCAGGAAGCAGGTGAGGAGGCTTGGTCTGACTGAGGAGTTCTTTGTCACTCGAAAAGTCCCCCTTCTTCCCTCCAACTTCAAGAAAGGAGAGAAGAACTTGATGAGGTTTGTGAAGGGGCTCGCTTCTGGCCGACGGCTCCCCTTCCCTCCCCGGCTGAAGCCGGCAGCTCCCTCTCCCAATGCTCAGGGTGGGGAGGCTGAAGTCACTTCTGTGGCGACCCCCTCCTATGCTCGCCGCCAGGCTGATTCCCCTGCTAGGGCACATGCTTCCCCGGGGTCTCACCCTGCGGAGTCTGAGCAAACTGGAGAGAGTGCTCCCCTGGTCCGTAGGAGGAAAAGGAGTAGGGAGGCTCCAGGGACCGTGCCTATGGTTGACTTAGAGGCCGACGTGGAGACCCCGGAGGCGAAACGCCCTGCTCACGACGTCCCGGGCACTTCTCTTTTGGAGGAGAATGCAGAGCTCCACTATGCTGCGGGTGACAGTGTTGATGTATCAGGCTTGCTCTCGGACTCTGGTACTGTTTTGGCAGATCGCCTCATTAAGTCGATAACCAACACTTCCCACCAGGTGATTCAGTACATACAGCGTACTTCCAGGGTGTTGCAGGCTTCTGCCGAGCTGGCGGCCCTCAGTCGCCTAAGTGACGAGGAGCTGACTATCACCCCCGGGGTCCCTTCCCCTGATCGCCTGGCCGTGGTTGAAAGGGATGTGACCCTGATTGGGGGCCTGAAGGACCAGCTGTCCAAACAAGAGAACGAGCTGGAGGAAGTGAAGGGGCAGGCCAACCAATGGAGGCTTCAGGGGGAGCAGGCTGTGAGGGAGGCTTCCAGGCTCGAGGTGGAACTGAGGGAGAGCCGCCTGGCAGTGGAGCGCGCTGAAACGTCCCTGGCTGAGATGGAGCATCTCAAGAAGAAAGCAGCTGATCTGGAGGAAGAACTGTCCAAAACCAGCTCAGACTTCAAACTGGCTCAGGCTGGGTGGCAAGATGAGAAAGATGCCATCCTGAAGGAAGCTGAAGCTGCCTCGGACTTGAGTTTTGAAAATGGGGCTACTTCCTCCTCGGAGCTTGTTATGGAGGTAATCAAGGAAATGTTTCCTGTCTTTGACGAGGACGCATTTCGAAACCTTTATGCTGCCAAGAATGAAGCTCTGGCGGCTGGAAACCCCAAGGAGCCTGCCGGTCCCGACCATGGTGTGCCTGATGCTTAGGCCTTTGCTCTTTGTTGATAACTTTTTGTGCTGAGCCTTAGAATGGCCAGCTTTGTCTGTAATGCTTTGACCCTTCTGGATCTTTATTTTGGGCTTTGTTAAAACCGTTCTACTCTTTTCTGGATTAATCTTTGAATGTTCGTCCTTTATTTACTTTCTTCGTTTTCCAGAGTTTGGCTGCGTTTTTTATACAAGGTTGGGGGGCTTGCCCCCAGTCCTTGTTCGTTTGGCCTGTTCCTGGCTCTTGGTCAGAGTCCAGGGGGCCTGCCCCCTGCCTGCCCAGAGGCTGGCAGGGTGGCATTATGCGTTTTTTTATACAAGGTTGGGGGGCTTGCCCCCAGTCCTTGTTCGTTCGGCCTGTCCCTGGCCCTTGGTCAGAGTCCAGGGGGCCTGCCCCCTGCCTGCCCAGAGGCTGGCAGGGTGGCATTATGCGTTTTTTATACAAGGTTGGGGGGCTAGCCCCCAGTCCTTGTTCGTTCGGCCTGTCCCTGGCCCTTGGTCAGAGTCCAGGGGGCCTGCCCCCTGCCTGCCTAGAGGCTGGCAGGGCGGCATTATGCGTCTTTTATACAAGGTTGGGGGGCTTGCCCCCAGTCCTTGTTCATTTGACCTGTTCCTGGCTCTTGGTCAGAGTCCAGGGGGCCTGCCCCCTGCCTGCCTAGAGGCTGGCAGGGTGGCATTATGCGTTTTTTATACAAGGTTGGGGGGCTTGCCCCCAATCCTTGTTCGTTTGGCCTGTTCCTGGCTCTTGGTCAGAGTCCAGGGGGCCCGCACCCTGCCTGCAGGGAGGCGTTTGAATTTTTGTTGGGGGGGCTATTTTCCTTGGTTCTGGCAACAGGGGGCCTCCCCCTATTGCCCCCTGCTCGTTTGTGTGTGAAAACGCGAGTTTGAACAGACAACGAGTATAGACTGAGGATCTTTTCATTTCTTCGTAAAAATCTATCACAAGGGTGGTCGGAGCCGTCGACATTCTTTGACCGTTCTCCGCCAATTTTAAAGAAACGAAGACTACTTTAAACATAATATTTCTTCAGGGTGTCTGCGTTCCAGTGAGCACCCAACTCTTGGCCCTCTAGATTGGCGATTTTATACGTGCCCGGCCCTAAGATTTGAGTTACCTGGTATGGACCCTCCCAATTAGCGCTAAGTTTGCCGTGCTCTCTCGATCTTCCCACGGCCTGTGTCTTTCTGAGGACTAGATCACCCATCTGAAAATTTCGCTGATGCACCCTTTTGTTGTACGCCTTCCCCATTCGTTGCTGGTAGGCGACGATATTGGTGCTGGCTTCCTCTCTTACCTCATTGACCAGATCCAAGGCCTCTGCCATTGCTACCTCATTCTCAGCTTGGTCGTATTGTAAAGAGCGCAGGGAGGGGATCCTGGCCTCAATTGGTAGTAAGGCCTCTGCACCATACACCAGGCCGAACGGGGTCTGGCCCGTAGACTCCTTCCGGGTGGTCCGGATTGACCAGAGTATGCTGGGGAGTTCGTCGGCCCATCTGCCCTTGAGGTCATCCACCATTTTCTTTAGGCCATTCAAAATCTGCTTGTTGGCTGCCTCTGCCTGCCCGTTGGTCTGAGGGTGGCAGACGGCAGAATAAGCAACCGCAACGCCGTGACCTTCCAGCCATAATCTCAGGGGGTCATTATCGAATTGTCTTCCATGGTCAAACACCAGCATTTTTGGCAGGCCGAACCGGGTGATAATGTTCCGCCAAATCACCTTCCTGACCGCAGGCTCGGTGATGTTAGGCACTGCCTCAGCTTCCACCCATTTGGTAAAGTAGTCAATAGCTACGATCAGGAACTTCCTTTCCCCGGTGGCTATCGCGAAGGGGCCCAATATGTCCATCCCCCACTGAGCGAAGGGGATGGGAGATAGGATCGGCCTGAGCTCCTGGGCCGGGGCATGGATGGACGGGGCGAAGAGCTGGCATTTTCTGCACTTTTGGGTTAAGTCTTTCGCGTCGGCCAGCAGGGTCGGCCAGTAGTATCCGGCTCTCAAGGCCTTATGTGCTAATAATTTCCCTCCTATGTGATGGCCACATATCCCGGAGTGGATGTCATCCAACACCTCCGCCGCCTGCTCTGCCCCCAGGCATCTGAGCAGAGGGGACGAGAAAGATTTTTTGTACAGGTCTTCTCCTATCATGATGAACCATGCGGCCCTTGCTGGCATTTTTCTTTTCTGTACGGGGTCGGTCGGTAGGACTCCGTGTTTCTTGAACAGGATGATGGGGGTCCTCCAGTCTTCAGGCCCTGCTGCCTCCACCGCACTGACGGTTTGATAGGGTACGGTAGATTTCTCCTGGACGACGTCCACCCATACTGACCTTCTTATATCTTGCAGGCTGGAGCTAGCTAGTTTTGACAGGGCGTCCGCTCTATGATTCTGGGATCGTGGGATCTGTTTGATTTCATATGATTTCAAACCTGATAGTTCCCTTTTTACCACTTCCAGGTACGCGGCCATTGTTTGGTCCCTAGCTTCATATTCTCCATTAATTTGGTTGGCGATGAGCTGGGAGTCTGTGGCCAAAACGACCCGTTCTGCGCCTGCAGCCTTGGCCAGGTTGATGCCTGCAAGTACTGCTTCATACTCGGCTTCATTATTCGAGGCGGGGAAGACAAATCTGAGCGCATGCTCAAAATCGGTCCCTTCCGGGCTGGTCAACACTACCCCCGCCCCTGCTCCGTTGGCCGTTGAGGACCCATCGGTGTATACGATCCACTCGCCGGAGGTTGGGCCATCGTCTTCAGAGTGGGAACATTCTGCCAGAAAGTCGGCCAATGCTTGGGCCTTGATGGCTGTTCTTGACTGGTATGTTATCCCCAGTCCACTCAACTCGATGGCCCACTTCAGCAATCTGCCTGATTTCTCAAATTTCTCTAACACCTTCTCCAGGGGCTGGTCTGTTAGCACCACGACAGGGTGTGCGTCGAAGTATGGCCTCAATTTCCTGGCTGCTATAACAACCGCGTAGGCCGCTTTCTCGACCATAGGATAGTTCTTCTCTGCTGCCCCCAGGGCATGGCTTACAAAATATATGGGCTGTTGAGCGCCTGCTTCTTCCCTTAAGATGACTGCGCTGACTGTCACGTTGGTTACAGCGATGTAAAGGAAAAGCTTTTCTCCTGCCACCGGTCTTGCCAGGGTGGGGAGTTTCTTTAAGTGCTCCTTCAATTGCCCGAACGCTTCTTTTTGCTCGTCTTCCCATTTGAACTGCTTGTTGCCTTTCAGCACCTTAAAGAACGGGGTTGACTTGTCTGCTGACCTGGCAATGAACCGTGCCAGGGCGGCCATACGACCTGTCAGACGTTGGATGTCCCTGATGGTCCTTGGCTCGGGAAGGTCTAGAACAGCCTGAATTTTCTCGGGATTAGCGTCTATCCCTCGAGAGCTTACCAAGAAACCCAAGAATTTTCCAGAGCGCACCCCAAACGTGCATTTCTTCGGATTGAGCTTCATTTTGTAGGCGCGCAGGGAGGAGAAGGTCTCCCGCAGGTCTGCCAAATGTTCCTTGTCTCCCTTACTCTTCACAATGGCGTCATCGACATAGGCCTCTATGTTTCTGCCCTTCTGATTTTCGAATACCTTGTCGACCAGGCGTTGGTACGTGGCTCCTGCGTTTTTCAGCCCGAATGGCATCATCTTGTACATGTAGGTGCCTGAACTGGTGATGAATGCGCACTTAACTCTGTCTGGCTGCCATAAGTACACCTGATGATATCCTGAGAAGGCATCCAGGAAGCTTAGCATAGTATACCCACTGGTAGCGTCCACCAGTTGGTCGATTCTGGGGAGTGGGTAGCAGTCTTTTGGGCAGGCCTTGTTGAGGTTCGTAAAATCCACGCACATCCTCCACGCGCCTGACGATTTCTTGACCATGACTACATTCGCCAGCCACTCAGGGTAGTCACAAACTTCTATAAAGTCTGCCTTCAGAAGTTTTTCGATTTCTTCCTTGATTGCCGAGTCTTTTTCTGCGGACATGTTCCGCTTTTTCTGCTTCACCGGGCGGGCGTCCGCGTTTACGTTCAGCCTGTGAACGATGCACGCTGGATCGACCCCTGGCATTTCATCCGCCGAGTAGGCGAATACATCCTTGTTCTCTTTCAGTAGCTCGACCAGCTCAGCTTGGTAGGATTCTTCCAGGTCTGCCCCTACAAGGACTTGTCTCCCTGGCTCTAGGTCCACCAGCATGCTTTCTCCCCCAGGTTCCAGGTGGTTTGGCGCCTGGTTACCGGCTGGAATCTCGCCTTCTCTGCTGGGGGAGCTGTCGGCTTTTCTTTTCCCTTTTCTTTCGCTCTCATGAGCCTGCAGGGCCACGGAGTAGCACTGCCTGGCCGATTCTTGGTCTCCGCGTACTTTGCCTTCTAGGCCGAAATCAGTGACATAGGCTATAGTGAGAGCCCTGATTGATATGGCCGCTTCAATCTCGTCCAGGGTGACTCTGCCGATCAGGGCGTTGTAAGCAGACTTCGCGTCCACTACAACGAATGATGCTCTGACATTCCTGGCAGCAACTCCTTCCCCAAATGTTACAGGCAGGTCTATGATCCCTACAGGCAATACGCCTGCTCCGCTGAACCCATATAATGACCCGGGAGCGGGTCGTAGGTGCCTTTTCTCCAGACCCATTTTGTCGAAGGCGTCTTTGTACAGCAAATTCGTGTAGGCACCGGTACCTACCATGCATCTACGGACAATGTGGTTGCTAATTACCAAGGATAGCACCAGGGGATCGCTGTGAGGGTACACCACCCGCCCTGCATCCTCGGGGGTAATGCTCAGCGTCACCCCTTTTGGGCTTCCTGCTTTTTCAGCATAGCAGATTTGGTTCCTTAGCTCACGAATCTGCCTTTTCTGCCCCCTTCGACTGATTGGACCTTCTGCATCCCCTGATATCACATGGATTACCAGGCGATTTTGTACCGAGCCTTCGGGCTTTTCAGGCGTCTCTTTCTGAGATTTGTTCCTGGCCGCGTAGTTGGCCAACCAGCCGTTCCTGATCAACTTCTCGATCTCGTCCTTCAGGTGACGGCATTCTTCTGTGGTGTGGCCTACGCAGTCGTGGAAGGTGCAGAATTTTTTGGGGTCCCCTCTTGGACAGCGCGGCTTGCTCGGGCGATTCCACTTGGCGGTTTCTTTTTCCAGCTCGAAGATTTCTGCCCTAGATTTGTTAAGGGCTGTGTAACTGTCGAACCTGGGCTGATAAGCAGTGCGCTCCTTTTTGGGGGTATCCCCTTCCTCGGTTCTATGTCTTCCGGATTCGTTTCTCCCGCGTCCACCCTGCGGTCCCCCTTGCTGCCTTGTAGGGCCTGCAGGGGTCTCCGGCAGGCTATGGAACTCCTCCTGCAGCATAAACCCCTCTGCGATTTTTCTGGCCTTGGCCAGGGTCTCCGGCTGGGCCCTGATCATCTGGTTCTTCATTTCGCCGGGTAGCAGGGAGTTGGTTGGTGCATATGCTGCTGTTGGGTCGTCAATTTCCTTCACCTGTTGGAACGACAAATCGAACCTTTTCAGATATTCCCTGACAGTTTCGCCCTTCTTTTGCCTGAGGGTCATCAGATCAAAGCGGGTGAGACGTCGTCGTTTGTTTCCGGCATACTGGTCCAAGAACATCTCTGCCAGCTCGATGAAGAAGGAAATTGATCCTTGCGGGAGGTCCCTGAACCAACCCTGGGCTAGGCCTACCAGGGTGGTGGGGAAGATTTTACACCAGACTGCGTCGTCGGCGTCGTACATGCCCATGTGGCTTTCGTACGCAGCCAGGTGATCTTCCGGGTCTGTAGTTCCGTCGAACTTTACAGTTGGCATTTTAATCTTCGGGATCGGGTACGCTTGGACCTCAGGGTGAAGCGGGGTTTTAGTTGGCCTACCCACCATTTTTGACCTGCCCGCATCTGAGTAGCGACCGTAGTCGTCCCATTTATCAGGGGTGGGTCGCCTGCCCTCAGGGGAGCGGTGCCTTGGTGGGGGCCTCGGCCTGCTAATCGCCTCGTCGCCTTGAGAAGGGGAGTGATACCGCGAGCGCTTCTTCTGGGCGGACTCGAGGTTATCACCCTGACGGTGCCTGGGCCTCATGGGTTGGCCGTTGTTGAGCCTGGATTGCAGGCCTTGGGACAGCCCAGGGGGTGGCTGCAATCCCTCGACCGGCGTCAACCTGGAGAATACATCTTGCTTCTCTCCCAAGCGCTTGGATACTGGCTCTTTGTGCCTCATGCGATCCCTCAGGTCTTGGGATAGGCCTCTTCTTTCATGAGCGGCGGTGGATTCTGTAGTATGGATGGAGAATGCGCCCTCCGGACCAGCTGCTCCCTGCCGTGCAGGCGGCTCCTGACGGGCTTCTGAAATTCGCCTTTGCACTTGTGCATAAGCATGAGCTGTCTTCCTGGCTTTTTTCTGAGCGTTTCTGACGGCGGTTCGCTTCGTGCCCCCGGTTCCCTCTCCACTTTCAAAGTGGAGCAACCTGGGGGTCGTCGCGACCCTGCCTATCAGGTCGTCAGGGGTAAATTCCTGGTCCAGCATGGCTGAGAAGAAAGCCGCAGTCTGTACCATCTGGGCAGGGGTGAGGTTCAGGACTGGCCTCGACTGGCTCCCCTGTCCAGCCATGGTAGCTGCTCCTTGGCCCGTTGCCCCCTGCAGACTGGCCCGCCCCACACCCGGAATTGTGGCAGCAGGCGTCGTTTCGGGCGGCATGCCATACTGGGGGGCTTTGGGTGGGTTCGCCACTGAACTGGTGTCGAAAATCTCAGGCATATTCAATTGCTAGTGGTTAATTTTGAGTTTGAGTGGTTGATTTTTTGTGGGTAATCTCGTGAGCACAACCTAGATCTTCCCCACAGACGGCGCCAAATTGTTCCGGTTAAGGAATCAGTTGACCCGATTACGAATTCGGGTCCTTAGTGTTCGGGTATCGCTTTACTTGATTTCCTTCGATCTCTCCTTTCCCTCCTCCTGTAGTCGGACCTTCCCGGCGGAGTGAGTCAGCTCCCTGCACAAGCAACGCACAGGGCCTCGGAGGTTGTCCGAGGGAACCCTCTCCGATGCCTAAGTCAGTCCGTGAATGCCTTGACGAACCTAGCTCGTGAGGAACTAGGTGGCGATTTTTAGGAGTAAGAGTCTAGCGAGAGAAAATCCAACCCCCTCTATGTGGGAAATGAGTGGGTATTTATACCTTCCCACAAGAGAGAGAGGAAGAGAGGGAGAAGAGCGGGAAAGTGGGTGGTCGAGAGGACGACACGTGGCTTCTCCTCGTCCACCCACTTTCCATTACCTGAGGCGGAATGACGGATGGGCCCTCGGATTCCCCTGCTTGTACTGGGGGTTCGGGCACCCTGGAAACCAGCACGATGAGAACTTGGAGGCCCTGCTCGGCTGGCAGAAGGGCCCTGCTCGGCAGGCGCAAGCCTTTCGGGGTTCTCTCCGTAGTCCTTCGCAGGGAGGGCTGACGGGGGATTCTAGATTCGCCCTGGGGGCGAACCGCTCCGGGGCCCTGCAGGCGGGCGACCCGTGGTACTTGGTCAACTCCCATCAATTATAAAACAGATTCATTGTTCAATCGTTTGAACACGTAAAGTCTTATTTACCTCGAAAAGTCATTTTTATGCTTAAAATGTATCTTACTTTCGTTTCATTCGATTTACTCATTTTATTTCTTTTTGAGTTTCTGTTTCGACGGTTTATATTCCCGAGTTTATCTTTATATAAACTTGAATTTAAACTCGAAACCCATTTTAATTATCTCTTTCGCACGAATTTTTATTAATATCGAGAAATTTGCTATTTAATATTTTTCTACGCGATTTCGTACATAATTATTTTTGAAACGTGATTTTAATACTACTTTCTCGTAAACACGTTCTTATACGAGTTTCGTCTACTTATTATTATTATTATTATTATTATTATTATTATTATTATTATTATTATTATTATTATTATTATTATTATTATTATTATTATTATTATTATTATTTTAAAGGTGATCCATTTACGATTTTAAGCGCGAATCGGGCTCAGATTGTAGCAGACCCGACCGTTTCCCTCATCGGACTGAGATATTTTCGTAGTTCGGTTGAGAAGTCAAAACCGACTCCTCTATTCTCTCCTATTCCTGTTGCAGTTCTCCCTATTTCCCTCTTTGCAGTTACTGACTTCCCCAACTTCTCTTAAACCTCCAACAGTATCCCCACTTTTCTATTGTACGTAATCTCCCTCATCTTCTCAATAAAAAAAACAATTGAACGTATCTTCTCTATTGAAAACAACACAGTAAACTGTTCTTCAATATTTTTCTCAATTCCGATCATTCTCTTCATCCCGGTTCATTCCAATTCCAAGGGTAATTTAATTACTCCTATTCTCCGTCTCGTTTCTCTCTTTTATTAATTTATAATATGGTTTAATACCATACGTTAATTTATTTTGTAGGTTATCATATCAATTCCGTCAAAGATGATTATTATAATTTGCTCGGATCTCAATGAAGGTAACACATGATGGCATGACTCGGTATTGCATGATATATATGTTGTAGTTGTTTGTAGTATCGTTTTAAAATCGAATTTTTATACGAATAAGCATGTTTTAATTATATTGCGATAATATGCTTAAATCGATTTCGTGTTTCTATCGCTTTTAATCTTTCTCTATTTATTTCACATCGGATCTTCTAAAAGTATTATAAGGCCGAGACTAAACATACAAATAAGACATTATTTCTGAATTTTCGTGATTTTAATATAAAGTAGCAAAGTGAAAGTTTTTATTATTTTTAACATAATTATTGCATGTTTCAGAATCGATTAGTGTTTTTGAACGATTTACTAATCCTGTTAAAGACTTTATTTTCGAAAAGTTTGAAAAGAGACTATGGTTTATTTTAAGTCTATTATATGCCTGTAAAATTTCGTAAATTAAGTCCAAGTATTTTGGTCACAATAAATGTTTTACGAACAGACGTCGGATTAGTCCGCGAATCTGTCAATTTTTGTAAAATCTAATTTAAACCCTTTGATAAACTTTGAATTTATTCTGGGTAATTTATGTACCTAAGCTTTGAAGAGTCTACTTAATGTTTCCAATTGGTTTTTCTTCAAAATCAATTTTTAAATGTATTTTATTAATGAGATACCATCGGTGTCGAATTCTGTCAGTTTGTGAAAATACAAATAAAAACCCATGTTTTATTTGGTATTTGGATTTTCTCCAGAAATAAAAGTTGTAACTAAGTTTCTAAAGTTTTCAACCCCACTGGTTTTACGTTGTTTTGATTTTTAATGATTTAATTAAGAATTTTATAGTAAGACAGTGTTATTCCGGAAAATCTGTAAATTTGTAATTTAATACTTTTAATTACTTATATTTCAACCTTTTGAGAAATAATTATGATTTTCACTTTCCTTGACTTTTGATCATTAAATATATATTTATAAAATAAGTATAATGTTCATGTCTCGAGGCCTAATATAACTATTTTATATAATTCAAATGTTAAACGATTTATAATTATAATAATACCTATTTTGGAAAGTTAATATTTGAAGAAAGTTTCCCAAATTAGAAAGTTTCTTTTTAAGAACGTTTTGATAATCCTATCGAATTATGACAAAGACTTTGTTTTGGAGTTATGGAATAAGGACAAGTGTACGGGTAGAGTAATACAGTCTAGGTTATACGTTTTGCCATCAACTATAAAGCTGGTGTGTCTATGTTGAGACACATTGGTCGTTGAACTGAGCATGGTTTGTGTTCAGGAGTGTGTATATTTTGACCTTAAACTTAGATATCGCATCGTGTAAGTCGCCGTCGGGTTGAACTGGATTACGGTTGGTGTCCAGGAGGGGTGTACGTTACTTAAGCCAGGACCTCGCTGCACGCAGTCCTGTTATAGTTTGAGTTGCCTAGTTAGAGACCAAAGTCTAATTTGTTTTGACTGAATTCTCGAACCTAGTTTAGTATGATCCTGGTGAAAGTCTATTCCGTCACACTGATTGATTTCCATAACGTCGTTCCTATTATTGATGGACATTGATTTGCAGGTTGACAATCATTTTGAAGTATTTTACCGTATCATTTTAAATGTTTTCCGTTTTCAACTATTTTGATATAATAGTAATTATGCTTTAATATTATGTAATATGGCTGAGAGAACTGCCTGAGTTGCTCCCCACTGAATTGTGGCTGTTATGTTTATAACATGGCAGGTATTATTTGTTCCGGGGTTTGGTGTGAGCTAGCGAGTGGCGTGGATCGTACTCCGCTTGAGTTATGTTTATTTATGGATTCTTAATCCCATTTGGAGAATTTTTATTTCTAGCCCTTTTGTAAAAAGTGGCCTTTGTATATTGACTGACCGTTCTTTTAGTAAAATATAGAACATCAGTGTGTTTTAATCCCAAATCTACAGTATTTCCGCTACTGTATTGCATTAGAATTTATAGGGGATTACAGAAGGTGCATAATTTCGAGCTTCCTGGAGTGCCTTCCCGACAGGGAAGGGAGCGTCCCGACCGGGACAAGTGAGGCATCCCGACCGGGACCATCCATCCCGACCGGGATGATCCCCTTCTCCCCCTTTTGCTTCTTCTTGGTCATGAAAGCCCACCCAACCAATATATACCCCCTCCCAACCTCCCTACCTATCCTTACTCTTATCATATGCCCCACATACTTCATTTGCATACCCTCACTTCATTTCCTATTCACTTTAGACCGGTATTCACATCAAATCCCATCCCCTCACATTATGGCAAGCCTACTACCTCAACCATGCGGTACTTTCAAGCTTGAAGAAGGATGACAATGATGACGACAAGCAACGTGCCTATAATGATCATTGAGACGATGGAGCGAGTGAGTTACTAGCCGATTGGTTTGGGTAACTATCCTTACTTTTCCGTTTTTGTTGTTGCTTGTTTTCCATTGTTTATCCCCTTCCCCTTGTACACTTTTGTGTCATGGTGTCATGGTGGCCTTCGAGGCCTTGGTAATTGTTGCTCCCGACTCTCGATGACGTGACTACATCGAGAGTCATTTTCAAAAAATCCAAATTTACAAGATTTTCACCCTTTTTTGTAGGATTTAGTCGGATTTAGGCGGAATCCGGGCTAGGTGACTTGATTACACCTAGCCCTCCCCTCCCATTTCCTTTTATTTCCTTCTTTTTATTTCTTCCCCCATCCATATCTTTTCTTGTCTCGGCCCATGGTGACTTGATTACACCCCGGCCGGACCCATTCTACCCTTTTCTTCACCTTTCTTTTTGATTTTTAGCTTTATTTTCTTAGTTTCTTTTCTTTTTCTTTTGTCTCTCCGCACACAACGATCGAGCATGAGGACATTTCTCGGTTTAAGTGTGGGGGAGCGATATTCTAGTATAGTTAGTTTTATTTTCATAGTTTCTTCGAAAAATCTTAAAAATACCTAAAAATTTGAAAAAATTTCACAAAAAAATCAAAAAGATTTTCTTTTGTGTGTTTTCCTTTTATGTTTTTGTGTCATATATTTTTTTTGTTGTTTGTGTTTGCCTCCCTTTTCCTCTTAGGTCGCCTAATCGCCGTTAACTTTGGATAGCTTGCAAGACATCCGGTAACATTTTTATCTCTTCTCTTCTTTGCCTCTTGTGGAGTTTGGTAGAGATTCGTGATGATGTGTGCTCGGGTGGAGCTTGTAAAGTTTGTGGTTGATTGGTTGCTTATTTGGAGTATCGGGGTGGTGTTTGTTTTGTTTTGGTGTTTGTCTTGTTTTTGTTTTAAATTGTTTTCTTTTGTCTCTCTTTCGTTCGTTTTCTTTTGTCGAGTCTTTGTTTTGTGTGTGTAGTTGTGTCTTGTGCGTAAAAGGTTTTCGAAAACCCGGTTTAGAGGCTAGTGTGCGAGTGTTTACTTTCCCTTCCTAGTAGTATAAATCGAGTCTTGAACTTTAGTCTAGTAGAATGACCCTAAATCAATGATTTTGTTGGTCATTTACCTTGAATCCACCTAGCTTACTAGGGATTTACTACGGGATTTGCATTTTGACCACCCACGGTGTGAAAAGGCCTTGGTTGCCGAGTCCCGTCCCTTAGGTGACCGTGTTTAGGATTGCTAGACTAGTCCAAGTTTTTCCCCTTTTTGTGGGTTTGAAAGGAAGGACGCTCCCCGACTCACCCATTACCCTACCTCCTACACATATCCACACAATAAATTGCAAATTGTTGAATTCTCTTTTTCTTGTTACACAAAGAAATGCCTATCGCTCAAAACAAGCAAAAAGGGCAAAGAAAAACAAAGAAAATGAAAGAAAGAAAGAATTGAAGAAAAAGAAAATGCACAAAAAGCCAAAAAGAAAATAGAAAAGAAGAAATAGAAATGGCATGGCAACAAACAAACAAAGCAAAAATGCAAACAAAAGAGAAAATGCCAAAAGAAAACCCGTCTCACAAAAATAATCCCAACATCTCAAAATAAGCCTTTTACCGACTATTGCTGTGAAGAGCCTACCAAAGGACCGAGTCCCTAGGAAGGATGATAGCGGTAATGGTCGGTCTTCCCTCATTTTGCATTCATATCCACCTTTTTACTTGGACTAGTTAGGCGTTTTTGGACATGGGACGACCCTCTTGGCTCATCGCTAAAGGGGGCGGGATCTCACTTACCTACAGTGTCGACTAACACCGTGGTTCATCCCTTTTCCACTCCGCCGATCGTCCCGTAGTACGTTCTTAGAAAGTTAGGAGGACCTAGGTAAATTGCCAACGTTTTTATTGCTTTGTCGTCATACTATTAGGGTTTTGTTCATCTCGGTTTGTATGATTAGCTTGGGAATGTTGTCACTTGCCTTGAGTCCTAAACCGGTGTCTTTTCACCGCTTTTTTGAGGGAAGCGGTATTTGTTTTCTTTTGGATGCAACCGATTATTTGTTTGTTTGTGTGTTTGTTGTTTATGTGTTTTGTGTCCGGTTGCATCCACAGTTTTGTCGCAAGACCCCACTTGCCTTGCGGAGCGCACTTGTCCTCTAAGTGTACTCGCGTGAGTTGAAAGGGCGTAGGGTGCGCTAATACCCACTCGGCTAGTTTAGTAGTTAGTATGTGCTTACTCGAGGGCGAGTAAGGGTTAAGTGTGGGGGAGTTGATAAGTGTAGTTTGTAGTGCCTATTTTGTAGTGTTTTGGTCCCATTTTCCTTGTGGAATCGCTCCTTGGGAGCGGTTTATGGGCTACTTATGCTTCCTCTAGCTCGTTTCAGGTTCTCGAGACCATTCATGAAGAGTTGGAGCGATTCCGACTCAATACATACACTTTTTGGAGCCAACGAAGCGAAGGAACGATCACTCGATGCCTTGGAGTCGATCCCGAGACCTTGGGACCCAATCCCGAGCCTCCGAGACCCGATCCTGAGTCCCGAGAATCGGTGAGAAGCCCATGAGAACCAAGGAGAGACCAAAAAGGTCATATTGGAGGCCTACAAGACTCATCCCCGACGGGTATGGCCTCATCCCGTCCGGGATGAAGGAGCAAATGAAGAAGATGCTGTCTGTACTCCTTCCCGACCGGGAGCAGGTCCTCCCGACCGGGACCGACCCCATCCCGATCGGGACCACCTCGTCTCGGCCGGGACGGGCCTGCTGCTACCCGCGCCTACTTTCTTTCTTCTCCTTTCCACTTGGAACCCTATATATACTCTTCCCTTGTTTTGTTAAGCTTATGTTCTTCACTTCCCACTGAACCCTAGATTATTTTAGGTTAGATTAGCTTAGATTAGAGTAGATTAGTCGGTAATTAGTTGTTAATCTTAGATTAGTGCTTGTATTAAAGGAATTCTTGAAGAATCCACCAAGATTGACAACCTTGGGTGATGTATTTGGGTTTTCTCTTTTATGCAAGTTTTCATTCTTCCATTCATCTTGTTAGTAGGTATAATCTTTCTTTCCTTTCTCTTAATCTTTGTTTTATCATTAAAGTTCCCATCTTTAGATCTTGTTTATTGTTTTGTTCATCATCTTTGTTAGTTTACATATGTATGCTCTTGTTCTTGTTTTGGTTCATCTTGTTTATGTTAGTATTAGCTTAGATATGTTAGAGTAGTACTTTTGCTAGGGTTAGTAGGGTGATTTGGGTGTTTATTGGGTGATTAAGGGTTTGTTAGATATGTTGGTGGAAGTTTTGGGTTTCCTCTTGGTTTGATGCATGGTACATGTTTGTTGAAATGCTTGAATGACATGTAGTTGCAAATACTTGTTCTTCTTGCCTTTTCTCTTGTGGGTGATAGTTTGCTTGTGGGTTTGGTTCCCTCACTACGTAGCGAGAGCCCGGTGAGGACGACCCCTAGGTCGGTCTACGTAGCGAGAGCCCGGATGCGACCTAGGTCACGTTAGCACGCTAGGAACCCCGTTTGTCATGTGTGTCGCCAAGGTGAGTTTTATCAAGAACCTCTAGGTCGGTCTACGTAGCGAGAGCCCGGACCACACCTAGATAATCCGACTACCCCTTCACCCTAGCTCTTCCTTGATTATTCCATTACCCCTTGAACCCGACCTAATCCTAGCCTGTTTCCTTATTCGTTTTCTTTGTTACCTTAGTCATAGTCTAGCTTTCTCCCCTTCCTATCATTCTAGTTTAGTTTAGTTCGTCGACCTAGTCTCGTATTTAGGTGACCTTAGTCTAGACTCTATCATACCGTCCCCGTGGATATCGACCCTACTTGCCCTAGCTACCCACTAGGAATATTCGGTTTATTTATTGACGGTTGGACCCGCGACGAATCCAGCTATCAGGTCCCGAAATTAATTGTCACTAAATTCACACGGTAATTACTCCATACATCGTAGAAGTAACAGAAGGTACGTACGGTTACAAATAAACACATTGCATTTAAAAGACATTCGACTATATATATTTGGAATAACGTCGGAGTAGAGCGAAATCTTCGATACATACACTCAAAAGTCTATTTTAGAATTTTTTTTAACGACCGTCAATCATTTTATGTTAAAAAACTTCTATTTAGATGGCCTACAAAATATCTCATATTTTTTGAAAATTCACCAGAAACGAGCGAATTAGAAAGTTTATATATTCACGTTTTTCGGGTTGATTTGGTCCCGAAATTAAATGTTTCTAAATTCATACGGTAATTACTCTATACATTCTAGAAGTAACAGAAGGTACGTACGATACGATTACCAATAAACACATTTAAAAGATATTCGATTATCTTTCGAGTAACGTCGGAGTAGAGCAAAATTCTTCGATATATACTCTTGAAGTCGATTATCCATGTTTTTCGGGTTGATTTGGTCGCTAATTTAAATGTCTCCAAATTCATACGACAATTACTCCATACAATGTAGAAATATCTTGGTGAAACAGAAGAGCATTATGTTTTAAATAAACACATTTGAATGGCGTTCGACTACGTATCTTTCGAGTAACGTTGGGTAAGGGCGAATCTTCGATATATACACTCGAAAGTGAACTGTTTTTTAGCTTTTTTAATAACCGTCAGTCATTTTATGTTACACAGGTCATATTTTGACGGCAAGCAGAATATATCTTATTTTTCGAAAAATCACTTGAAACGGCTAAGTTTGAAGGTTTTTTTTTTTTTTGGTAAAGGGTAAGTATATATATATATAAGAATCAATATACAAATAAGTGACTACATCAGCTTATGTAGCCATCTAGCGTCTTTAGCGTTTAATGGATACTTGATCTTACACATAATTCTATGCTTAACATCCTCTTTGATCAATTTAACAATATTCGCTGGGTGTTGAAGCTTTCCTTCGATTCTGCACGTGTTCCGGCTCCTCCAAATATGATAGAACGCAGCGTTGATCATAGTTCTCAATACATTGCACTGCAACTTAGATCCTCTCAACTTACATGCCCATTTAAAGCCGTCGATTCTCGGTATTGATTTCCAAACCCAGACACCGAGCAACCCCATCACCCGAGAGCTCCACTCACAGCCAAACATCATATGCTCAAGATTCTCCTCCTCCAATTCACAAAAATAGCACCGATCAGAGCTCGAAACCCCAACTCTAGCCAATTTTTTCCTCGTGTTCAAAGCACCCCTAAACACTAGCCAAGAAATGAAGCTATGTCTCGGGACACTCCAACCACTCCAAACGAGTCTAGCCCACTCAACCTTCGGTTTCACAGCCCTCATCTCGTGATAAGCCGTGGAAATCGAATAGCGAATAAGAGACCCATGCCATCGACCATCCTCAAACATATCCTTAATTTTATCCTTTACCTGACAAATTTTCCTCCATGCCCAAGTAGCATTCGTATTCGGTTTATAGTCCCGCCAAGCACACCCTTTCAAATAAATGCTATTCACCCACCGGAGCCAAAGCCGATCCGGTTGATCAAACACCCAAGAGGCCAATTTAGCCACAGCAGCCTCATTCCAAATGTTCAAGTCTCTAATGCCCAGTCCCCCTTCATCCTTCGGACAACACAAATTCTCCCAACTTACTAAAGCTCGATTAGTTCCTTCCACACCCCCTTCCCAAAGAAAGTTACGGCATATAGAGCTAATACGAGCCAAAACAAATTTCGGTATAATGAACACCATAGCCCAATAGTTGTGCAATTGAGAAAGCACTGATTGGACCAGAGTCAATCTACCTGCATAAGACAATTTGCGCGCTCCAATGCTAGAAATTCTCGCAATTATACGGGAAATCAAGATGCCACAATCATTTTTTCCCCAATCGAGTACTCTGAATAGGTAATCCAAGGTAACGAAATGGAAAAGTACCTTCAATGCAGCCTGAGAACTGGAGGATCTCAGCCTTCCTGTCGTCATCAACCCCCGCAAAGTACGCATGAGACTTTCCCACACTAATACTAAGTCCCGAGGCCCTACTAAACATTGCAAAAGCCTGCCACAGGAATTCCATCGATTCCTTCTCCCCTTTACAAAAGAGAAAGAGATCGTCAGCAAACAGCAAATGAGTCAGCTTCATTGGGCCACACTTCGGATGATACTTGAACTGCCTATCCAACCCTCCGTGTGTCAGAATTCTGGAAAAGTATTCCATACAAATTGTGAATAACAAAGGAGATATAGGATCCCCCTGCCTCAGCCCCCTTTTACAACGGAAAAAACCAAAATTATCACCATTAGCACTCAGCGAATAAGAGATGGTCTCAATACATTCCAAAATGAACTTGCGGAAGTGATCTGGAAAATCGAGAGCCTTGAGCATCTGATCCACAAAGCACCACTCAACTGAATCGTATGCCTTATGGATGTCCACCTTGAATAAGCACCGTGGAGATATTCTCCCCCTCTTATACAGTTGACAAGGTCCTGACAAATCAACACATTTTCAACAATACTCCTTCCTTCAATAAATCCTCCTTGCGTAGGAGAAATTATATCAGGTAAGACCTTAGCCAGTCTCGAGCATAAAATCTTCGCAATACATTTATAAATTACATTACAAAAGGCAATCGGTCTAAACTCCTTCACAGACTGAGGCCTATTCACCTTCGGGATCAAGACAATATTAACACAGTTCAGCTGTTTTAGCAACTTACCTGAGACAAAAAAGTCTTGAATAGCATTAACAATGTCCGCACCAACAATATCCCAAGCATCAAGAAAGAACTGACTCGAGAAACCATCCGGTCCCGGTGACTTATCATGAGGAATACTCTTCAAGGCTAACTTAATTTCTTCTGGAATAACACTTTTCTCCAAAATCAAATAATGATCTGGAGTGCATGTTTTACCCCGTCTGATCAAGTTCATATTCACCGGTTCGACATCTCTCGATTCACCAAGCAAACCCTTGTAGAATTTCACGAATGCGGCCTCAATGCCCTCCTTATTCTCACACGGACGACCTTCTTCATTAACTAGCTTCACAATAGCATTATGCGCCCTTCTACCTCGTAAAAGACCATGGAAATATGCCGAATTCATATCCCCATCTCTTACCCATTTATGTTTAGCCTTTTGACTCCAAAAACTCGCCCTTGCTTCCTGTAAACGACGAACAGTAGCATTCATTTCAGTTTCCTCCAACAGCAACGCAGCATTTCTGTCCGTCCTTATCGCAGACTGCAGCTGTACCAGCTTCGCTTCAGCCTGCTCACAGCGAGCCTCAATATCTGAGAAACCCGCTGTATTCAGGAGCTTCAAAGGACGCTTCAGTCCACGTAATTTCATCACCACCTGGTACATCAGCGTCCCCTGTATAATCCCACCCCACTCTGCAGCCACGCACGACTTGAAGTTAGGGTCCTTACTCCACATGTTCATATACTTGAAGCTTCTATTCCTCCTCGTAGGAGGTTGTTCCAATTGCACAATACAAGGGCAGTGGTCGAACGTCCCTTCAGGGAGAAAATTCGCAAATCCATTCGGAAAAAGGTTCATCCAGTCGTCATTAACCAAACACCGATCAATACGACTAAAGACCCTAGTTTCCGCTACCTTATGCTTGTTATTCCACGTGAACCAAGACCCACAAGCCTTGTAATCACAAACTTCACAATTAGCTAGATAGTCTCGAAATTGACCCATCGCCTCCTCCGCGGACTCCCTACCAAGGCGTTCACGAGCATCTAAAACACAGTTAAAGTCGCCCATGATCATCCAAGGTCCTTTTCGAGCATAAGTTTCCAGTCTTCTCCAAAGGTCCACTCTCTCTACGGCAAAGTTAAAGGCATAGACAAAAGTCAGCCAATACTCCTTCCCAGAGTTAGTAGAAACTCTGACATGAATACTCTGACTACTATACTCCTCAATCGTCAAATTCACCCTTTCATGTTTCCACAAAAGCCAAACTCGACCTCCTTTATGACAATGACTATTAGTAGTAATGTTCCATTCATGAAACACGTTCCAATGAACTTTAGCATATCCTTTATTCTTTATTTTAGTTTCTAATAAACCAAAAACATCAACCTGCTGCTTTCTAACAAAATCACAAATTGCACGTTGCTTATTTATATTACACATGCCCCGTACATTCCAACACCCAATATTATGTACCTCCATGAAGAACCAATTCGAGGCCAACCCCTTCCTTCTTCTCACCCCCATTCTTTCTAGGCGATTCACCTCTTACAACCCCAGCAAAAGACGTTCCAAAAGCAGTCGAAGCCTCCATCACCTGCGGCTGATTCACAGTCTGCTTAGACGCTAGCTTAGGCACGACAACCGGAGCCAACCTCACAGGCTTGGAGCGAACTGTAATTTTGGGATCCGGTTGACGTTTCTGTTTAGCCTCTACCCTAGCCTTCCTCAATTCCTCCTTTTTACATTCCGAAGTGTCATGCCCATATCCATTACATTTCGCATAGGAGATGGGTTTCCACTCATATTTGACCAAAATTTCTATCACATTCCCATTTTCATCCAAGACTTTAAGCACATTTTTGAATTTTTGTCCAACCTTGGCCTTAATCATGACCCTAGCATAGCCTAATCTTGTTCGTTCTTCCGTAGCTGTGTCAGACTTAAGATACGGACCAATCAACGAAGCTATTTTAGGAAGACACCTTCCCCAACATTTCAAAGGAAGTTCATGGAGTTGAACCCAAATAGGAACTTCGTGAACGTCACTCTTATCTAGTTTTGCGTTAGGGGTCCATTCTTTAACAACAAGTGGCTTATTATCAAACATAAACACACCGTGGTTCAGAACTTTTACCTTCGCATCTTTTTCTTTGAATCTCACCACGAAAATGCCATTCGGAATGAAAGAAATTTTGTCGATCCCATGCTCCTTCCATATTCTTTTCACGTAACCTTCTATGACCTCCCAAGGTGGGTTGGCTCCCGTTATGAAACAGTATACTGCATTGCTCCAGTACTCAATTTCATCCTCCATATCATCTTCAGACAATCTCATCATTTCTTCCTCCTCTTCGACATCCACAATTTTCTTTCCCTCACGTTGTTTCCAACCACTACTTTCCTCGTTCGATACCGTCTCAGGCACATATTCAGAAACGTTCTCAGAGACCTCATCATCCGAGTCCGTCTCAAAATTGAGTCCAGGAATATCATGTAGATTATTCGAACTCTGTTCATTGTCCTCTTCTGCCCTAGTATTAGGTCTCGACACATTCAACGTCGTCTTCTTAATCATTTCTTCCTTTGCTTTACGCGTCATTGGTTTCGGACCAGCGGAAACCACCGCAGCCTTCTTCTTCCCCATCGAGACACGCAATCCAGTCTTGTCGGCGTCAAAACTGGCTGCGCCGGAGTACGAAACGTCGGTCAATCAGAATTCGCCCTAATCGCCCACGCTTCAGAGAGATTTTTTGATTTTGATATTGAAGGTTATTATCCACAGTTTGAAGGTTATTATCTACGTTTTTCGAGTTGATTTGGTCATGAAATTAAATGTCATAAAATTCACAAAGTAATTACTCCATACATTGTAGGAGTGACAGAAATACGTAATGTTTCAAATAATCATATTTAAAAGATATTAGACTATCTTTCAAGTAAAATCGAATTAGGACGAAATCTTAATTGAACTAATTTATACGAGTAGTTTTTTTTAACAACCGTCAATCATTTTATGTTTGATAGCTAACAAAATATCTCATATATTTTTAAAAATCACCTGAAACGAACGAATTTGAATATTAATTTACCAATATTTTTCGGGTTAATTTGATCCGAAACTAAATGTCTCCAATTTGTACAGTTCTACTCCATACACATTAGATATTAAAATGAATTTTTTTTATTCAAAAGTAGTGGCCGCGAGATCCCTTGTAAAAAAAATCATTTCACATTTCCTCAAAATATGTGAGCAGAATTAATATATGTAAACATTTTTTTTCTTTAATAGAATAACATAAATTTTGAAGGCACGTCCGCGTAATATGCGTGGTATTACAAGTATTTCATTTACTTTCTCTATCTGTAACAAACATACCTTTCTAATCACGAGGAAGGTTCAATAAAAACAAAATACTTACCTAATTAATTAGGCGTCGGCCGAGGCCCCGTTTGTTCTCTTGTGCAGGGGTAGGGATGATAACAGGCCGAGCTGAGCAGAAGTTTGTCGTTGCTTGGAGTATTAAATTATGTTTTTCATCGATATTTTGTAATAACTGGGAATCCCAAAATATATACAAAAAAATATTAAGCAAATATATAACATCATTTTATGCGGCGAAAAAACTTTTTATGACTAATATTTTTAAATAATTAAGAGCAAAATATTACTCTCAATAATCACGCACCAAATATAAGGAACACAAATAACATGCGAAATGAACATTTCGTGCAAGAAATGTTGATGCATGCCTCAATAGTCAATATGGAAATCAGAGAGTTATGTAATGGATAGAGGGATTATTTATCTGGTTTTAAAGATCTCTGTGATGACATTTACGATGTAAAACTTTGCAGCCGAAAGAATGTAGAAACAGAAACCCATCCAGAATTAGAAAAAGGGATGAATGATGATTGTCTTGTGTTGAATTTTGTACATGTTTTCAGGTGACGGATGATGGAAATCAAGAACGGCATATAGTGGTAATATCAGTAGGGAAATTCAGCATTTCAGCGTGATATGGAACTTCGAGTAGGTGAAGAATAGTGGGCACAAGTGTTACTAGAATCAGCAAGGCTTGAAGAGCTGCGCATGCTATTGCTATAACATTGTAGTCGACACTACAGCCGGTTCATGCATGAGAAGTTTGCTGATTGTCATTCTCCTGAAGCTCATCTAGTCGTCGCTACTCAGATGAAATGCAAACTCACTTCATTTATCATCTCTGCTAACCAATAGTGTTTTTTCTCCTTCAAACTGATCCATGTTTTTGTGGAACTTGGCTTATGACAACATTAATTAGTAGTTCTTACGGGTTCCATTATAGCAAGTATTTCGTACAGTAGTTTTCTAATTCAGTGGATGCCCATTGTTGGCAGTTGCACCATTGTGGGTTTATCTTCTTTCATACGAATTTGGCAGAAAGTCTTCTTTGAAAAATTGTTTCCGACTTCAGAAGTATTGATCGTATTTGCTGGTCAATTATCAGTTACTCCGTATAAGATATAACTGTCACTCAATTCTCGGTTCCTCAACTATTGAAGCAGCTTTTGGGAATAAGTTCTATCATGCTGATACTGGAAAACATTAAAACTACTGTAGGACTCTCTGCAATGAATCTAACTGCTTGTGCATGAACGAACTTTAATCTATGATTAAATACTCATCTTACATTAACTAATGTGTTTTCAGGATTTTTAGATTGCAGCATAAACATAAAAATCCCACCCGCCACAGCAACATTAAGGGACTCAAAATGACCGGCCATGGGTATGCTTACCAGCTCACAGAACTGCCTGGATTTCTCTGAAAGGCCACTTCCCTCACTGCCTAAAACCAAACATAATGGTATTTCAGCCAATGAATCTGCTAACCCCTGTGACAGCATATGAACGAGTTTGACCTCATTGCTACTGCTCGGATGACCAGCCATCACCTTAGCTTCAACTTCATTCCTGAATGCTTCAAGATGATCCCAGTTACCGCAGACTATAGGAAGCTGAAAGGGTGCACCTCTGCTTGCCCTGATTGCCTTTTCGTTGAACGGGTCACAACATCCAGGAAGCATGAACACACCATTCTGTAACTCATCGAGAGATTCGTCAAAGTTTAGTTTAGTTTAGCGTTACCTTAATGTCTTTGCTAATCTGAAACAATCAGTTATAGATATGGTGTGACATGGGAGTTGGGGAACTAAGTAAAGCAGCACAGCACTAGTATAGACTACAGATGCATCTCTCTTACCCATTTGAATGCCAAAGCTGATCTAAGTAATGTGCCGAGATTTCCTGGATCCTGCATCAATAGATATATGACTTGAGTGAGGAGACAGTCATTTTTGTAAAGAGTGTTCTGAAAGAAAGAAGACCTGGATCCCTTCAAGGACTAGAATCCGATGGGGATGGGTGGATGCACATCCAAACCATGTTGCACAGTCTGTCTTAGTTTGATTGACATTCAAATTCAAATTCAGAAAGCTAGGAGGAATCCTCATAAGCGCTATAGCTTCAATGGACTCAGTTGATTGCACCCCAGCGAGCTTTTTCATGACCAAAGAGCTCACATACACTCTATCTACTTGAATTTCATCCATTCCTTGAGGAAGCTCAGAGTCTTGAAGCAGAATCAGGCGTTCTATTACCGATTGCTGCTCTTGTTTCATAACATGAAATTCATGTATTTCCCTGCATAGATGAGATCAAGTCACAAATTTCCAACAACTTATCAAACAAGTAGAGCCAATTTGAGAGGAATAAAATGAGGAAGTAGAAAGGAAAGAAACCTGATAAGTGTGGAGCCAACAAGGAGAAGAAAACCGTGAGAGTAACGATAAGAAGAAGATTGTCGGAGTTTGACGCAGTGCTTCACAAATGGGTTTGAACTACTTGTTATTATTATTAACTTACTCCTATTACTAATACTAATGCTAATGCTAATACTGCCTTCTTCATTTTTATGATTATTCAGATGAAGATGTTGATAATGTAGCGGCGGCCTTGTGTGATTATGATGAACAAGCAGAGGAGGAGGAAGTGGAGGAGGAGGAGGTTTGTAAAAACAAGAATGCGTGAATGAAGCTGAAGCTGACCCCCATTGCAATTGCATCCTTCACTTCTTTCTCTCTCCTTCTACTATGAGTATACCAAGGAATAGGATTACTCAAAAAATGTCCAATGTAACCTTTCATCTTGCTTACTTTCAACACATTTGTGTATCACAATTCTTGTTTCTCACTCTATTTGTTTTACCCGGTACGACCCATTATCATTTTATCTTATATATCTTGTACGATTATATATTTATGACTAATATTCCCTCTGTTCCTTTGATATCTTCCACGTTTCTTTTTTCAACCATTTTTTTGATTTCTTCCACTTGCCTTTTTTCTGAAATCGTAGAAACGGAGAGAGTATTTGACTCCTCACATGTTATGTTTATGACCGATATATACAATGCTTGAATTATTGGGGCAAGGCACAGGGTAATTTTGGTAAAGCTGAAACTGAAATCCCATCGTCAAGGGTTTTCATACAAGTCAAACTCGGTTAAGATATTCTACATTCACATTCTACAATCTCTGATTTCATACACATTAATATTAATATTAATCCAACCCACATTTTGTTCAAATAACAAGCAAAGATCTAACATACTATCTACTACATCACCGGGTTTTCGTCATAACACTCCTGAACTCATCCAAAAACCATTTACTCCCTTACTTTAATCAATTAATCTTCTTATCAGCTGTAGGATTAACTTCATCGGCCCCTCGAGACTGAAACGTGGTCTTCACTCTCCACATGTTGAGACGCCAACTGGATGTAGGCCCTCGAAGAGCCATTATTCAATAATGATGGAATTACATCCCCATTCCACCGAGCTTGAGATACCATCGGGATGAACTCTTTCCCTCTACTAAAATGATGTGTGAAACCATCACATCCCCGAGATGCTGACGTAGATGCTCCCTCACACAAAAGATGAATAGCAGAGTCGGTCTGTTGTGATGAAGTCCCCACATTTTCATTTCCACATGGCGATACAACGTTGTTATCTTCTTCTGTTGAAAAGAAATGGCTACTCGTTGATGGAAGATAGCAATCTAAAGGGGGCAGGAATATCAGTAATTAGCGACACAGAGTTTCAAACATTGTCTCACATATACACAGTATGGATTTAAAGTAACACTCGGAAACCGTAACACGCAACACACAGGCTAAGTGAAGTGTCAAAGTAAGCATCCTCTTACGGACCCACTCACCATTTTGTGAAGTCGGAAGTGGCATACAACGGCTGACAGGAGCTGGCGTATCAGCGCCTGGAATTGTTTGGGCTATTGAGGGTGTACTATCCCTCTCTGGACAGTGAAATACATCTTTAGTGCTCTGAGATGTAGAAGGAAAAATTTTGTGGCAGTTAAATGAAGTTTGTGGCAAGCTCAAATTGATGTCAGGTGCCTGGCAAAGGGATACCGACACCTCTCTGTCTGATGTTATGAACATTGAAGAGGAGGATTCCTGGCTTGATAAATCGGGTGACAAACGAATGGACATAGGAACGGCCTGACGGATTGATAATGTTCCAGTGGAGGAGATCCTTTTGTTGGTAAGGCCTCTCCACTGTTGCGCCACTAGTTTGACCTGTGTGTAGAATTGAACACCTGCTTTTCCTGCAAGTTTGAGATAGTTAATGGATGAGTTACATTTCTGAGAGGAAGGCTGAACACTCTGAAACTCAACATAGCAGGAGTTGAAGCCTTGAAGAAAATGCAAGAGCGCGGACAAACAAAAGAAACATTGACAAGCACGACTTAGAATAATCCAATTAAGACCCAATCAACCTGACCTGTAACCATTGATCCTAAAAACAACCGCATATAACTAACCCATAACTTATATGACCTCATAATAGCACACCGAAACAGACCTACGCCTTTAATGACCTGGTGACTCGATGAGGAGAGCATGATACAATCAAAACAAGTCAAACCCTAATGAGTAATGAGCCATACCCAACCCAATGAGCTGTTCTCCAGGTCACCCATGTTCGATTGTTTTCTCCTTCCCAAGCATATGCTATTGAATTTGACCATGAATCAAGGATGGGGACGGGGATGGGAATGGGAATGGGAACGGGGATGGAGATGGGAAGGGTATGAATAATCACGACTTAATATGGTCATGCTTAAGCAATTGCAGAGAGAGACGAACCATAGAAATTGAGATTGCCTACAAAAGGAGTCGATAACCCAGTGGAGCAAAATGGTAATGGAATGGATAAAGGAACGTTAACTCCAACCTGGGCAGATCAAAGATAGGATAAGTATGAGGGATCGACATTAATTGTGAGATTCGGATTAAGTAAACAACATTTTCCAGAGTTGGATAAGGAAATATACCAATCCAGCTTCAACCTCGTTCTGGAATTTCTTTGCAGCAAAACCAGACGTTGTAAATATAGATGCTCCACTTCTGGCCCTAAATGAGAAAGAGTAGCAGCAGCATCTTAGATAATGTAAAAGATCGCAGCTGGTTTAAAATTTGCAAACTTTGAAATCCAAGTAGGCAGTTATTTTTTAAAAAATAAAATAATACGGAGTACGTAGGATAATGAACCATCATAGATAAAACAATAGACAAGCTCAACTGCTCAAGTTTTAAAGGAGAAGGTAGTTACTTTTGCTGATTGACAATGGCTATGGCCTGTTCTAAACTGCTGGCCTGTCATTTTCCAGAAAGGAACCACTAGTATCATTATAATAATGTAGCAGATTAGCAGGAAGATAAACAGAATAAAGGCAAGGAAATAGAAACACTTCACGATAAAAGTACCTGTGTGCACAGCAACAGAGGCCCCCAAAGATCTTCCTGAATTATCATAAAATAGAAAAATCACAGGTGAAAAAAAAAACGAATGCTTTATCTACCACGGTTGAGAAAAATAAAATAAAATAAAAGATGCAAGTGAAGTGAATGATGGCACCTCAAACCATTCCATGTTGGGCGATACGTCACTCAAGATAGTTGGACCAACAAAACTTCCCTTCTCATATACAGGAACCTGAGAATGCACAGACAATCACAATCCTTAAGCAGAACAATTGCAGCAGAGCCAGAAAGACCAAAGGCTACAAGCGTAACTAAGGTCAGGTAATCATGAGTTCATGATGAAATACTAATGAGGCGATCCTGTTAGTGTACACGTTAATCAAGAAAGGGAGCTAAATAAAGACATATGGAGTACACAATAGAACTATACTAATAGAAAATATTCCAAATTCATCAAATATATGGCGACAATGCAGAAAAAAATTAGGATATTTCCACTTTGATGCTCAGAAGTTTGAGAGAGTTCCACTTTGGTGCTTCATCGTTTCAATACTCTAAATTTAGAGCCCTAAGGTTTGAGTAATTCCATTTTAGCGCCTTGGAGTTACTTCCCACTGAGGCACCGATTCATGAACGAGTTATAAACGTTTTTAGTGAGATCAGGCCACAACTCTGACCAATACTGAGATTTAATTTCACCATCTGGTTTTGACACCACAATTTCAAAAGCAAATACCATATATTTCCGCAAAATTAAATGAAATTTAACTTTAATATTACTTTAATGATTATTTTCGCACATTAATATGTTAAGTTTCATAACTAATTTAGAATAACTTTGAATATGTTAAGACTTAGGTCACCAAAATGAGAAAGAAAAATGTCAAAATTCAGGTTAAGTAAGATCTACCCAAGGTCAGCAAAGTGGAATTTGTGAAAACTCAAGGCATCAAAATGCTAATTTGATATATCAGGGAACTAGAGTAAAATAATCTAAATTATATACTGTATACATTTAAGTTGACTTTGCAAAGATGTTTACAGAGTGTACTTTTCACATAACATCCATTTTCAGGCCACCCCCACCTAATCCCCCATTCCTCTAGAAAATAGATTAGGAGTTGCTAATGTAATTGAATTTGATGAGCACTTGAAGGCTAAAACTGTACCTTTTAGCACAATGATAGAAATAGAACAGAAACAATAAAGCGAACAGAAAATCGTCTGCGTCTCAAGAGACTAAATGCCATAAACCATTCTCACAAATCTTTGCAACACCAAGTTTTTACCAATAATGGCAAGTATTCACCCAACAAACTATATAAACAAAAATAGGTTCCAGGGTCAAAAAGAATGTTTAGGCTGCTTTGGCCTAGCTAATTCTACATATTCTCACAAGTCACAACCTACGAGAAGAAACTCTTGGTCTTAATCTAGTAACAATATATTTGCTGCCTTCACGAATAACTACAGAAGTACAAAGTTGTAGAATTTCGTCCGTCACAATTTTGTAAACACCAATGCCTTTTTAATTCACAACTATGGATGAAGTAATGGGAGTCCACAATCGATTTTACACTTCCATGCCGATTCAAGGATTGTGAAAGTAGCTTGCTGCTTATCTTGGAGAATAATATCCTACCACCAATTCACTAAACGTGAACATAAATAGCATAGAAGTAATGGAACAGATAGATACCATAAGATTTCTCCCGTCAAGTATAAGACTAGCACCACCTTCAACAGCATGTTGCACTGATCGGCATATCCTAGCCTTAACCTGTATCATTTAAGCACATTGACTCTGAATAAATGAGAAAGATATTCTGATCAAGCAGGGAATAATTAGCAATATATGCAAACAACAAAATGCCTAAATACCATACAACAACTAATATCCAAAAGTGAAATTTCTAAAAAAAACTTCAATGAAAATGTACGGATTATCATTTTATACGGCAGACAGTACATAAAATAATTACAAATCCCCGTGACGGGTAGGGGGTGGTTTCACAAGATCGTCTATAAGGTTAATAAGTTACAACCTCTTCACTAATCACTGGACCCATGTCTGCACTTTCATCAGTTCCTTCATAAACTTTAAGTTCTCGGGCACGTTTAACAAGCTCCTCCACCCTGGAAAGGTTCAAGTAAGTACTGTGTCACCTTATGGATCCAAGTCACAAATAATTGACAGATGGCTTTCAGTATATATTGCCATTAAATCTAACAATTTCTACTTCACTTAAAACAGAGTCCAGAGCAACTCATTTCCTATTCAAATGGTGAGGTTCATGAAAGCATGACAGGATGACAATCATTGGCAACATATATATAGGATTGGCTATGGTTTTCCAGCTTTTATGCTTAGAACAATTGAAGAACACCAGCCAAAATAATTGTTTGGGGGGGGGGGGGCATAGAATGACTGATAAGAAAACAACTAAGGTGAATATACCATGGGGAGGAGCATCCAACAAAAATTACTGAGCAGAGTGACATGCATGGATCACCCGCAGCGCCAAAGCCAGCAGCAACTAAAGCATCAAGTGTAGTGTCCATCGATGCATCAGGCATCACAACAGCCTGATTTTTTGATCTGATGTTGGCCTATAAAAAGATAAGAGCAGCAGAAAAACCAATAGATAATGACGCTAAAATTAGAAACCCGGTGGGAAAAAGGTTAAGATGGAAGCTAAAATTACAAAAGCTTTAAACAATAAACTTATAAGTTGGGAGTACAAACCTTAACCCTGTGACACCCAGCCATAGAGAGGCGGGTCTCTTAGAGCCTTTATGACCAATACACTTATGTGATACTCTAACAGTACATCAATTTCATATACGCTTGCCAAGATTGTGCATAATTGCTGACTATTTATATGCAATAAATCTAGAAACAGCATTTACCTCAACACGTTTACCTCTGGCAGCGGCGTGAGCATAAATACGCATAGCAGTCTGTGACAAATAACTCAATGTAAACATAAATCACAATCATCTAATTATTTATTCTACACATTTACAAAACCTTCATGAGCCATATAATTCATAGCACAAAATGACAAAAGACATTGACTGGTAGCACATAAAAAATGAACTCAGTGAAGATGTATGTGCCACTTAATGATACAATCTTTTGGCCAATGACTCGTAATTCCATAGAACATGAAGGATCACCTCTTCCAATTAGAAACAACAAAGTGGGTGAAAAAAACCCACCTATATGAAATGTTCACTTGCTTAGAATACTAGAAAAAATCAGACAATCCATCCATAACAAACACTACTAGCCTAAAAGAGCTTAACAATTCATCCCAGATACTTGTCTAAAGAGAAATCAGCTACAGCACTTATCTTCCTCCAGGAAGCCAAAAAAGGAAGGACGAAAGCTTACCGCATGACAACCAACAAATGATATGGCTCTTACATCATCATCACCGCATATATGATCAATAATATCCTGCTCATGACAATATTTCATCAATTAAAAGGGAACTATAAGAACAAGGCATCCAAAAAAGGTAGAATGAAATGTATAAAGTTTGAGACAGCTAAAAACAAGCACTTGTAATCATTCTGCACATCCCCATAGGTTATAAATTTGAAGGCACCACGAGAGGTAATAAACTATGAAAAAAAGGACTCTTACACTGCCTCCATGAACAATATTTAAAACACCATCAGGTAAACCTGCTTCCGTGGCCAATTCCACAAGCTTCAATGAAGTGCCTAGGATTGAACAAAAAGGTCAGAAATATTAAACTGTGGCTGGTAAAAAAATATCAAATCAAGGATACAAGGACATTAAGTTCAAGAGATTTTCCACAAACTGCACCCTCATTTTTTTTTCAAGTAAAACAGAAGTACTCTGGTCAATGGCAAATGGCAAACCAAAAGTTCTGATTTTCCTTGAGTTAACGCATGGAAAATATGAACAGTAACCCATATACAGCCTCCATATTATCTCCACCTTTACAGCCTTTACAAAAATGCACTATATTCACCTTCCATTCCGCAATTCTAGGTTCAACTACAACACATACTAATTAACCAAAATTTAGCTATTTCCCATTCATTACTAAACTCCCTGACAATTTTAGAATTTTTACTGGTCTTTCTTTGTCATCGTGACAATTTTAGAAGTTTGGACGTAAGTGTTACTTTTACATTAAACGAAAGGGAGTACAAAAACAGTAAGACTCAAACTCCATCGTCGACACGTATCATTTCCCTCGATGTCGCTTTCTCCATCATCATATCATCATACATCTTCAATACCAAAAAACCAATATCGTTTTCGATCAACTATGTCCAAATTTTACTATGTCTTCCTCTACCCTTCACAGCCCTCGACAACCAGGGGCGGATTTGGGGGGTGGCGAGGACGGCAGGTGCCCCTCCCCTACTTCCAGAAACTAATACATATTAGTATGAGATTAATGCAAGTATAAAAGGTGGCTTAGTTGGTAGAAAGCTTGTAGTTGTATTTGAAATAGTCAGAGGTTCAATCCTTGGTATTATCAACTTTTGTGAAACATTTATTGTAATTTTGGGCCCATATCATTTTTGGCTATTAATTTAGAGTTAAACATACTTGTTTACATGATTCGAACTCTAGACCTTTAGGTCATATACACATTCTACTCCATTGACAATTACTTATTGTGCAAATTGGTGGTAAAAAACATTATTTTCATAGGAACAATTATTTGCCAATATGTTGTTTTTGAAAGAATTTTCTAAATTGACAAAGTAAAACACAGGTTACAATTTTTTTATTGGATACCAAATATTTAATATCGTTTTACTGATAGAACATTATTTTTAGGTGGTAAAAAAATCAAAAAAAAAATATGACAACCCATCACAATCTTCTCTATTTTTTCTGGAGCCTCTTCCAGTGCAAGTCCAAATTACTAAATAAAATATTTCATATAATCAAAGGTATTTGTCAAGGATATCAAAGATTGTCACGTTGCAAGTCCACTACTCCACTAACAACTTAACAAGCATATTTGAAATCAACATTGTTGAATGCATTGCATACATGATACTGTACAATGCAACTTCAAATCATTGTTATATGAAGTACATAAAACCAATACATAAACTACAAATTACCTGGACTTTTCTCAGATGGCTTTAGAACAAATGTATTGCCACATATAATGGAAATGGGAAACATCTGCATGGTCATTCAAGATTTTAGCAAGATTTAGAAATTATGCAAATGGCATGACTGCACCAATATCTACATGCATGTATTATGTATATGGACTCTGTAAGCATGTAGAATCAACGCAAAGCAAGATGGCAGGAAGAGTGGGAGTTAAGATTCCTTTTAGACATTTAAATTAAATGTAAGAAGTAGAATAAGAACAAAAGAGGTGAATGATGTTTCAACAACTGAATTTTTAGTTCAAGCACACCATTAATAAAAAATGAAGAGCCGCTCAGGCACATAGAGGCCCCCTGAAGATCTCATAAACACCAAAACTTAGTAGGTTATGCATATGGTAGGGTTGAATTTACCGACAACCCATGTCATGTGAACATAAAGCTTCAAATACCCAACTTTTAGTATCAGAGATAAAAAGAAGCACGCTGAAATTGAGCCACAATATCCAATATTTGACAGGTAAGTGTGTTCCTGAAGCTTACGTGCAAGCCATAAACTATAAACATTTGTCAAATTTAGAGGGGTTCATGAATGTTAGAAGTTGAGCATACCCACAAGGAGACCACTGCTGGGTAATTATGTTCGCAAATCCCTGCACAAACACCCAGAGGCTGCCTTATAGAGTGTGTGTCTATCCCTGTAGAACAATTCGGCACAAGTTCGCCCATATGCAAAGCCCTGTTCCCACAAGCATGTTCAACCACCTCTACAATCAGAGATAAAATATCCCAACAAAATGAGAATTGAGAATTTATCCGCGGTACTGATACTTTCAGACATTATACTTACCTAAACTATGAAGGATGCCAGCTTGAGCTCTCTTAATAGTCTCACCCTGTTCAGTACTAATAACTACTGCGAGCTTGTCCTACAAGGTAGTTTCAGACTCAGGCAAGGATTGTTATTGCTGCTTTTATTAGACGTCATGATATTTCCAAGCCTTACTATATCTCGGCGGATGAATTCTGAGAGCTTAATAATGATACGTTGTCGAGCTGAAAAAGGTGTACTTCTCCAAGAGCAAAACGCCTGTTTGGCTGCAAACACAGCAGATTTGAACTCCTCATATGTAGCAGGAGGTACTTGTGACACTACCTCTTGGGTTGCCTGATTGAAATTACATGCACGTGTTATTTTTAATAAAGAATAAGAAAAGAGGAAAGGGAAGACATGTATACTCACAGGATTGACAACATCAACAAAGACACTTCCCTCTGAATCCACAAACTTGCCCCCGATAAAATTTGATACCTTTAGCTGCACATAGAGTAGAAGAAACACTTGAATGCGCATTGGACAAAGTTCACATGTTGAATACATTTTAAATATATCCATTTATTGACTTTAACTAAAGATTTAGTCAATAGTTTCACAAATTATCAAACTGAACATAGACAGAGCCTCACTGGATTTATTCTGCTGCTGGATTGTCCTGTGGAAGGTTTCCAAGACTTAAGATTTGTTTCTGCAACAAAAACACAAGCGTTCACAAAACATGATATCAATTATATACTATATCAACAAGTGCCACTGTTAAGATCAACTCTGGAACTATTCCACATCTGTACTCCGAGTTTGCGAATATTCGACTTTTGCAGTACGAACTTGTAAAAATTCAACTTCGGTGGCCAAAGTTTTTGGATAATTCGCAGTCTGGTGTCTAGAGTTTTGAAATACTCTTCATTTAGGTGGCCTAAGGTACACATAGTCCAACTTCATCTGATTAATGACTGTTTTTAACATGATAAATTTAGAAAATAATCATTGAAGTGAAATATGAAGTAATTAAAACAAAGGGAGATATTCTATAAGCTACCCCTATGTTTTAACATTTTCTAATAATACTTTGACCAGCAATATCTCATGGTCGCGAGTTTCAAAAGCCATTTATTTTTATTTTTAAAATCATCGTCTAAATAAGATCTTCTATTTGAAAGAAAAACATTGTCATTTTCAAAATAGTGGAAAGATTTGTAGTCTGTCAAACTTTTTCGCCGAATAAACTTTGACCGACTATAACTCTTTCAAGCGGGTTACGAAAATGTTGGAGTAATTTTTTTCCCAAGATAGGACCTCCCAAAAAAATCTTCGATTTGAAAAAAAAAATCACTACTGGGTCAGTTATTCTAACTAAAAGGAGGGGTAAAAACCGTAAAACATAGGAGTACCAGTAAGAATATCACACGAAAAAAAATAAATTAGTTCGCTGGATAAGCGTATGTTATGGTACAAATTGTTGATAATATACATTAGGTCAGCAATGTTGAAAATAGTTCCAATCACATACAACTATACAAGTATACAACCAACGTGGAACTAGTGATACCTTAGGACACTAAAGCGGGCATACCCTTATTTTCAGGCACAAAAGTGGAAAAAATCCTACGTACAAGTTAAAATTTACTGTTCCCCCTATCTGCCAACTGCAAACTAGTAAAGCTTAATTTAATAAGAGAAAAAAAAAACATAAAAAAAAAAAATTAGATTGAAAATAGTCAATACTCCTTGTTCGTTGAAGCACAAACATGCACATAATACTCAAGGTAACAAACAATACGTTAGGAACAAAAAGTAATTGTACTCTACCAGAAATTTTTCCTCGACAGATTTTAGCTTTGAGATTGTACACATATCTTGTAGTTGATTGTAGCTCAGGATTGGTTTTCTTAAGAGTATCCAAAACCTCTCGTGGCTTTGCACCTAATTCAATCATTTCCTTAATTTGCCTGACTTCATGTTCACTGAAACGGCGACTGTACGGATGATCAGACATATCCTTCAGAGGTTCATGATTGTGCTCCCCGTTCTTTATCTTAAGTACCCATACATCATCGTCCTTTCTACCCACGGCCTCAAAGGGACAATTGATAAGCCGTGAAGGCACCTTTCGTTTCCGCTTAGGTTCACCAATACTACGCTTACGAGTAGTTCCTCCTCTATCACAACCAAGGGTAACATCACTCTCTCGCTTAGACTTCTTTATGGTCACTACATAACCATGGTTCACAGCAAAATCACGAACATAAGCAATAAGTTCCTCTCTATCATTGAATGTTCTTGGCAGTGGAGGAAGCATCATAATCTGCTGAACATCTCCAGTTGAACTTTCCATTTGTAACTCGGATGCACTGCAATCTGAAATCGGAGAGGTATAATTAAATTTCAGAGCCAAAAGGCACGCTGAATCATATTCAGGCCAGTCCATTGTTCCAGTATGAAGAAAACACAATCTATGTAGGAGATACCATCATGTGCTTTGTGTTTGATTGGTTTGATTTTGCAGCACCGTTTTTGTATAATTGCACAAGCACTAAAACATGACATCACTATGCTATGCTGAAGAATTGCTAGAGATTCGAAAGAAAGATAATTTACACAGTTAGAAATTTGTAACGGAAAATTAAGGGCTTGTTTGGATCGGAAGACTCTTCCCTCCCGTTTCTGTTCCCTCTAAATCTCTGCCCTCCCAATTCCCCCCTATTTTGTTAGCCAAACAAGGCCTAAAAGCTCTTCATCAACACTGTAGAAAAAAGAGGATAGCACTGTCCTTCGCATTGTAACAAGTATAACGAAACAGATTACTTCATGACATTTCACTGTCATCCAGTACAGACAGTACTTCATCATTCTTAACGACTCGAACAAGGTTTAGCTTTAGTGCTAAGAGCTTTCTTACCCCAATCAAACAAGTGGTCAGGGTTCGATTCTCGTCTGCACTAAGTGCGCTAATAAAATCATTCTTAACGACCAAACTCGAATATCAGGAGGAGCTATATGTGTAATAAGAAACTTAAAATCGAAATTTGAACAATTTAATCACAAAATTCAACCACCGATATGCTTCACTCACGTTGATCTGGCATCGTAAGAACAGCTAGCCTATTCAACTTCAAGAGACTAAAGTAGTAGAGTTAGGGTTTGATTTTCCTACGCCTCAGGTAATAATCGTATCCTAAATTCATCAAATTAATAGTAATACACTGAAAAACAGCATTGCAATCCAAATTACATACGAGTATGATTTACCTGGCAAAAACGTCAACTGGGAAGTAGAATATACATTAATCAATCAAATCAAATCAAATCAAATCAAATCGGATTATCTTAATTTTGGAAGGGAAAGTAAATTGATTGGGAGAAAGCTTGTTTTGCCATGGGAATTGGGAATGGCAATCAGGCAATGGTTTCGTAAATTTTCGATCGAGGGGCAGCTGTCAACTTATTTTTTAAATTTTATCCTCATCGTAATTCATTTTTAGCTTAGGGTGTATTTATTTGCCTCTTTAATCTTTAATCCCTTTCTCAAAACACAAATGAATCCATCAACTTTAATCATGGATTATAATTTGACTATCGATTATAATTCGATTATCAATATTATAGTTTTGCTTATTTTTCAGCAATTCTATTTATTTACACTTAATTAAGTAGTTTAAGTTTTAAATAAAAAATTAAATTACGGATTATCAATCAAGTTAATTCATTAATTTCAATTTTAGCAGTAATCTAGAATTATTTCCATTTCGGTGATGAGACTAAACCGCTATCAAGACCCTAGGACGAAACTACTCACACATGGTTGAGGAGTTTGGGTTTGCGTAGAGCACTGTGGTGCGGCCTACGTGTGCTTGGTGTGTCTAGATTCATTATTGGTCCAGTTATGATGACTGTTACGGTATTTAAAGGCGTAACTAAGACCATTAATTATAGGTGATTATGATTCTTAATTATTGACGTTTTTAGAGCTGATGGAGGCTCCTCACTCTGTAAATACAGGGTTCCACTTACACTTTTTGGACGCTCAACAACAACTCTTTTCCCTTCTCTCACTATCCCTCTCTTATTTTTTCTTGGTTTTTTTTTATGGATCGTTCCAATGTTCTCATACTCGAGTGGTTGGGTTAGAACGCTGCAGTGTTAACATTGGGGAAACTACCGACGTTGTAGACGAAAACCATCATAATCGTGCCGATATACTGCATTTTTTAAGTCAATGGTCTGGCATCCTTACCACAACACTGCATCTATCTGCTTCAATTCGATAAGTTATTACTTACAATTACTGTCCATTGTTGGTCAGTTTGTTTGCTAAGAAGCAAGTACTCCCGTACCATATTCTCCTCTATCCGTTTAGAGATGTTGACAGTGCTTGAAGTGGGGCTTTTGACAGTCCCTACTTTTTGAGACAATAATCACAATACCATTGCATGCTAGAGTAGGAGTGTAGGAGTATGCCACACCTATCAGGCTATAACCCAAATTGAAATAATTATCGTGGAGGGCATATTTGCAGCACTACCCACTATACTGCCCGAGCTAGCTTCTTCTGTGTGAACATACAATACACAGACCGTTTAGCGTAGGATTTGCAGATAGCCATTGCCCATTCCAACTTTACAAGTAGTCTGCACTCAATTAGCTATCTAAGCTAGCTAAGTCCGCTACTTATAATAATAGTCATACTCGACAGTTAGAGTATTATCTACAATAGAAAGGATTTGCCCTAATCTTAGCGCACTCTCTCATCCAAGAGGAGATCCTCTCTATTGTTGGCTTGGCCCTAGAAATATGGCACACAAGGAACGAAGGAGCTGTCCCTAGAAAATGCACACTTGGCCCAATCAGCATCACTATAGGCAGATAGAGATAAATTATTCTCTGCTGGATAGAAAAGTCCTGTATTTACAGTTCTTTTGAGGTATCTAGCAACATGAAGAACAGCTTGTAGATGAGGTAGACCAGGTTGTGTAGCAAATTGACTAAGATGTTGCACAGAGTAGGATAGGTCAGGGCGAGACAATCACGATCTTTGGAATTTGTTTTTTTTGTAATAAATTTATCATCCACAGCAACGACAACAACAACATTACTGCAATGTCTCAATGACCCCCGCAAATTGCGGAGTAAGCGGTCGATTGTACGCAACCTTGCTCTTGTGTTAACATCACAAAGAGACTGTTTCCGAATGTACCAAGTTGAAAATTGCATCGAGAAAATTAATTACTAATGATAAAAATACATAAACTTGACATTAGGTGAAAAATGTGTATTAATTACTAATAATAAAATTCATAAACATGAGTTAATCATTTTGGCAGACATTATTGAGAGTAACATTTGTCAAATCACTCAAGGTTATGCTTTGGATTGCTTGACCTTAAGTGAAAAATATGTGTATTAATTACTAACTAGTTCTTTTGCCCGTGGAATTCACGGGACTCTTCTATACTCCCGTAAGAGTCTCGCCACTTTTGTTTGTCCTAGACATATTAGTATATTGAGTAAACTATTATGAATGTTATTTTATATTTATCTGTTTATACTCCATAGTAAAGTAAACATTATAAGTTGGCAAAATACTGTTTTCATAAATCTAATTAAATTATTTAGTATAGTAGTTCTATAATTTTCATTTGTTCTTTGGCCACTTGCTAAATGCCTATATCTCCATTTCTGTTTTCTTTGACCGCTTGTTGTCCATGGTGGATTGTCGATGTTAGTTCAACATCTTCGGCCTGTGTTGGCAACCAGGCGACTTGTTGTTGAATCCTTCTGGCTAAATATTTTCGGTCTTCGCTTGAACCTGCATTAAGAAATTTTGAAAATTTCAATCAGTGATCAACCACCACATTGCAATTTTCATAAGGTCGTCATCTTGATAGTATAGATCTAAACTTGAACGTAACAACTAATAAAAATAATTGGATTAATTCTTAGTCGTAGTACTTCATGACCAAGCGACTAAAATAGCCTCCAAATGTTCACATTACGAGATTTTTTTTTCTTTTTGGTTAAACGAAAGGTTAATTTCATAATTGTGACGTCTTAGTAATAATTGTCATAAATCAATAGAGAACATGAAGAATAATTAATTCTTTTAATCTTTTGCTAGATGGTGAGGGTGACAAATGATCCATCTTTACAATGCCACATGTCACTCAAATAACACTCAACATGACTTTTAATATTTTTATATAGATAGATAGATATTAAAATTCATAAACGTAAGTTAATCATTTTGGAGACATTATTGAGATTTGAGAGTGACATTTGTCAAATCACTCATAACTTCATGAGATTATGCTTTAGATTGTCTTTTAATATTATACTCCCGCTGTTTCGTTAATATCTTTCACTTTTTTTTTCCAATCATTTCTTTGATTTCTTCCACTTTCTTTTTTTTGCTACAATTTTCTCACTTACATGAGATGACCCACTTACGTTTTTAGAGTGAGATTCTAGAGAGAGAAAATTCAACCCCCTTCTTGTGGGAAATACGTGAGTATTTATAGGTTCCCCCCAAGAGGGAGGAAAACAGAGAGAGAGAGAGAGAAAAAAAAAGAATGAGAGAGAAACACGTGAGTTCACCTTGTCCACTCATTCTCCCTTACCTTAGGCATGGGCATGAGGGTTTCAACCTTCCCCCTGAGCCTGTCAGGGAAGAACACCCTGACGCCTGGCTGGCGGGGGGGAAACTTCTTCTCTTTCGACCGCATTGTCCGCGGCCTGACCCTGACGGGCAGGGAGGACTGTCTCCTTGCTTTGAGCTCGACACTGTTTTCCAAGGTCGCCCCTTGGGGCTCTAATAAGGTCCTGCTGGCTGGCCTGCCAGGCAGGTCCCTCTTCGTGTTTTTGGGCCGGGCTGCCCCGGGACTCGCATGGCGGGCGGCCCGTGGTAGGCAACCGACCCCCATCAATTGGCCCTCGTCGGCAGGGGGAACTAAGGTTCCCCCTCGGCGGACGACTTTTGATCAGCATGGTGGGAGGTTGACTTTTAGATTCTCCTTTGCATTTAATGTCGCGCGTATTCCTTAGGGGGAATGTCTTAAATGGCTCGGGCATGCAAAGAGTTGGGATGCTTTTTCCTCATGATTACTTTCTCGCAAAACGGCCCCTTGAGCCGCGTGCCAAACTGGCGATTGGCCCTTCTCTGTACGGACGGTTGGGACGCCATTTAATGCACAACCTTCATCTTATATATAAAATCAGGTTTCATTTCATCTTTCTTACAAACTTCTTCAACACCCACTTCCACTATTTTCTTCTTTCAAAATGTCTTAGGTAAGGAATATGATTCTTCAACAAGGAATTTTTGTCAACACCCTCCGCTACAGGGGCGCAGGAGGTTCAAGTACCCCAGGTAGGTGCATTCGGCCATTCGTCGCAGTAGGCGAACCTACCTTCGCTCCCTTCGAATTCCTGGTGTAGGCTCCCTAGCAAGGACCACCAGACGCCTTATAAAAGCTTTACCCTCTGAAAAGTCGAGGCCTCGGTACTATACTAAGGTAGGGGGTGCTCCTACAGGGGGTGCCATCGATGCTTTCTCTAGCTACAGCCAGAGAATTACGATCCTGACTGCCCTGACTCAGGCCCCTCTTCCCCTGTATCGAAGAAGCTGAGGGGCGACTCTGGCTACCCTAAAGGCACCATGGTGGCCAAGTTTGGTGAAGATTGGGACCTGGGCAGCTGTGACTCAGGAGACAACCGTGGCCAGGGCTACTCTTCTGGCCGTGATCCCCTGGGGGGCGAGGAAGAAAGCCCTGACGATCCGATGAAGGACTCAGGCAGCTGGGACTGGGGGTTCGACGATGGAGACTGCGGCAGCTCAAGGGACTACTCTCTCCCAGGCTCTGACGAAGATTAGGCCTTCCCTGCACTTCTTGACTGATTGAGCCAGGCCCCAGGCTCCTTTTGCTTGTAATCACCTTATTTTCTTTTCTTTTGTTCCCATTCCTTGATCTGTAATTCTGGCTCTTTGGGCTTTTAATTAATGAAGGAAACTGGTGGCCTTCTCCCTTATTGTGTTGTTGTTTTTGTCTTTTTTTTTTTAATTGCGCTTTGGATGACGTAATGTAATGATTTCCCGCTGTCCTTTTTATGTTTTCAAGGCTTCTTGGGAAGTGGTGGGTAGTTAGGTTCAAAAAGGTGTGACACGTTATGGGGGGGGGGGGGGAGGTTTATAGGGAGGGCCTCTGACTGGACGACTTTCCCAGGAGGGACTTCTCATCTTCCCCTTCCTATAAAAGCGCCTTTACCTTCACTATTCCCCCTTTTACACTTTTGAACTCTCATAAACCCATCTTCTTCATACACTCCCTCTTCCGTCGAGCATTTACACTCCCCGACGATCCTTAATTAGGTTAGAACCCTGATCTCTGACTTCCTTGCCTTTTAGTTACTTGTTTTTTCTTGCTCCTTTGAGCACCATAACTCATCGCCGCTCTCGGATTCTATGTTTCGATGAGCCGTCTGCCGAAGGGTCAGAGGAGGATGTGGGTAGGGTTTATGCTGACCTTCCCTCTTCCTCCGCCGGCCCGGGGGTAACAGTGGCCCGGGGGTCGCCCTAAGAGGATAGTGGGGGTGCTAACTCCCCCGACCCTGCCCTTTTTGATGTTGTTGACTCCGACCACGAGGCGTTGGATATTGACCCCTCCACAATCGCCGGAGACCTCATGCCTAGGAAACCGGGGAAGACTTATTACCTGGACAAGGATAAGTATAGGGTTCCCCTGCAGACTTACCCTACGCCTAAGTCACGGGAGATCATATTGGAGAAGAATGTTGCCGGAGCCATAGCTAATTTCTATAATTTTGGGGAGGGCTACAAAGTTGTCATTCCTGGGGAAAAGGACACTGTGTTCAACCCCCTTGACGGTTGCATAGCTGTTTACCATAAGTGTCTGGAATTTGGCTTGCGTTTCCCTCTTCACCCCTTTTTTAGGAGGCTTTCAGGCGTATGAATGTTGCTATTGCCCAGCTAACCGCAGTGGCTGTCAGGTCGCTGGTAGCCTACGTCTGGGTCTACCTGTTTCTAGGAGAGGAGCCTTCCATAGACGCTTTTAGGTACATAGTTGGTCTACAGATCGTCGCTTCTGCGGAGGGGGCGGATCTCCAGGTTACTTCTCCCTTCTTAGACAGAAAAATTGTTCCTTGGTTTGGCCGATCATGAACAGCCCGAAGGACTGGAAGAACAACTTCCTGTAGGTGCACAGCGCGGAAGGGTGGAGGATCCCCCAGCATTTCAGGAGCCATGTCCACACCCGCCTGGAAACCCGTCAGGAGTATCATCCTGGGGTTGGTGGGAGGGCCCTTGAAGTTAAGCTGAATGACAAAGAGGATTCTTTGGTCAAACGGTTTACATGCGCCAAGGATGTTGTCTGGCTTCCCCATGCGGACCTTATATCAACCGACGATTACCTGACCCCAGTGGGGTTGAACCCTGGCCTTGGAGAAGGTTGCTCAGGGGCTTGCTAATAGTTGGCTTTTTCTGGCTTTGTTTTACCGCATGCTTACTTAGTGAATTTTCTTGATTTTTCGCAGAACTCGTCACTCTTACCTGGTCTAGGAGGCAGCTGAGGGATATCGCTATGAACAAGGATTTTGTGCCTTTCACTAATCGTCCTCTCTTCCCCTCTGGCCTTAAGAAGCAGACCCTTATGGTGTACGTGAAAAGTATTTCGGCCACTAGGGCGAGGCTTCCTCCCCCTCCTCCTAGGCCGGCCTCTACACGTTCTGCAGCTTTAACCCCTGTCCCCAGGACAATAGAGAGGGAGGCTACCTCAGAGGCCACTCCCTCTACGGCTAGCAAGCGCGGAGGTACCTCTCCTGGAACTCATCCCTCTGTGGGGGCGAAACATTCTGCCTCTGAGGAGACTGGGGAAAGTAACCCCATGGTCGGCAGGAAGATGAAGAACAAAGAGCTAGTGGACGCTGACCAGGTGGTTGACCTGAAGCAGATGCCAGCACACCCCAGGCGAAGTGCCCTGCCCCTGACCTTCCAGAGACCTTGTTCACAGAGGGGAATGCTGAGTTCAACTTTGTTGTTGGTGAGAGCGTTGATGTCTCTGCCTTGTTTTCAGACTCCAACTCTTCATCGATGGACCAGATTGCCAAGTCTCTGACCTATTCTAGCAACCAGGCGGCCTAGTTTATACATCGCTGCTCTAGGATCTTCCAGGTTTCTGCGGAGCTGGCGGCCCTCAACCGCCTAAGTGATGAGGAGCTGAGCATCACCCCTGGGTCCTCTCTTCTTGAGCACATAGCGATGGTTGAGAGAGATGTTGCTCTCATTGCCAACTTAAAGCTTCAGCTGTCCAAGTGTGAAGGCGAGCTGGAGGAAACCAAGGGTCAGGCTGCCCGTTGGAAGGACTAGTGTAAGAAGGCTATAAAAGAGGCAGCGAGCTTGGAGGCTGAACTGGGGCAGGCCAGGAAGGAGGTTGCCGAGCTGGAGCAGGTTAAAAAGAAGGCTGTTGAGCTGGAGGACCTCCTTGGAGAGTATGCTACCCGTCTGACCAAGGCTGATTCAGAGGTGGATAAGCTGAAGGTTCCGGGCGAAAAGTGGCTCAAGAAGAAGAAAGAGATCATCCAAGAGGCTAACTCGGAGGTGGATAAGGCCTTTAATTCAGGAGCTTCTTCTTCTTCAGAGTTTATTATGGAGGTCATTAGGGAGATGCTTCCGGATTTTGATGAGGACGCCTTCCAGACCCTTTACACAGCCAAGAACGAGGCCAGGGCCAACAAGTCGCCTGAGGAAGCCCCTGGTCCTGACCAGGATGCCCCTGCCGCGTATCATGCAGGGCAGTCGTCTTCTGAGGGTTCCTGTCCTTACCCTCCCGCGCCTCTACTTCCTCGTTGATTTCTCTATCTTTTGCGTGCCGGGCCCTGATGTGGCCGGCTGCCGGCTTATGTAATCCGAATTTTCCAGTAACCAGATTTTTATCGCTTGTCTTGTAAATTCTTATGATTCTCGGTTATCTTCATGAATACTTCTTTGTTTGTTGCATGTTTATTATTTCTATCGTTTTGACTTCAAGATTTGGCCTGACCCTGACTCCTTATCCGGAGTCAGAGGGCCTGCCCCCTGCCTGCCTAGAGGCAGGTGGGAGGCTTAGCGTTTTTTATACAAGGTTGAGGGTGCCTTAGTCCTTGTTCATTCGGCGCATGGGGCCCGACCTGACCCTGACTCCTGATCCGGAGTCAGAGGGCCTGCCCAGAGGAAGGTGGGGGACTTAGCGTTTTTTATACAAGGTTCAGGGTGCCTCAGTCCTTGTTCATTCGGCGCATGGGGACCGCCCTAACCCTGACTCCTGATCCGGAGTCAGGGGGCCTGCCCCGTGCCTGCCCAGAGGCCGGTGGGGGACTTAGCATTTTTTATACAAGGTTGAGGGTGCCTCAGTCCTTGTTCATTCGGCGCATGGGGCCCGGCCTGACCCTGTCTCCTGATTCGGAGTTAGAGGGCCTGCCCCCTGCTTGCCCAGAGGTAGGTGGGGGACTTAGCGATTTTTGTTGGGGGGTCTATTTTCCTTGGGTTTTGCAACAGGGGGCCCTCCCCCTATTGCCCCCTGCTCGTTTGTGTGTGAAGTGCTAATCTGAACAGACAACGAGTATGAATATGAGAATCTTTTTCATTCCTTAAAATAAGAACTTTGACTTTTTGGTCGGAGCCGTCGACATTTTAATTCTGACCGTCCTCCACCGAGGACTTTAGGGAAAGGAAAAATAACTAAACTCTTAACCTAGACATAGTATTTTTTAAGGGTGTCTGCGTTTCAGTGAGCTGCTAGCTCCTGGCCTTCTGAGTTGGCGATGCTGTACGTGCCTGGTCCCATGACCTGGGTGACCTGATAAGGACCTTCCCAATTAGCGCTCAACTTGCCATGCTCTTTTGACCTTCCCACCGCCTGGGTTTTTCTTAGGACCAGGTCGCCTATCTGGAAGTTTCTTATGTTCACTTTCTTGTTGTAAACCTTCCTCATTCTTTGCTGATAGGCAGCGATGTTGACGCAGGCCTCTTGTCTTACCTCACCGACCAGATCAAGAGCCTTAGTCATTGCAGCCTCATTGCTGGCCCTGTCGAATTGCTGAGACCGGAGGGTGGGGATGTGTGCTTCTATGGGCAGCAGGGCCTCGACTCCGTAGACCAGGCCAAAAGGAGTTTGCCATGTGGACTCCTTCCCGGTGGTCCTGATTGACCATAATACGCTCGGAAGCTCATCGGCCCATCTCCCTTTCATCTCGTCCACCATTCTTTTCAGTCCATTAAGTATTTGTTTGTTTGCTGCTTCAGCCTGCCCGTTGGTATGTGGGTGGCAGACGGCTGAGTAGGCAACGACTATGCCGTGGCCTTCCAGCCAGGCTCTCAGGGGGTCATTATCGAACTGCCTGCCATGATCAAAGACCAGTACTTTCGGCAGGCCGTATCTCGTTATTATATTTTTCCAGATCACCTTCCTGAACGCCGGCTCTGTTATATTCGAGACAGCTTCAGCCTCATCCATTTGGTGAAGTAGTCAATTCCTACTATCAAGAATTTCCTGCCCCTAGTCGCCACATTAAACGGACCCAGGATGTCCATTCCCCACTGAGCGAAAGGGATGGGGGATAAGATAGGTCTGAAGTCTTGAGCTGGGGCATGTATCACAGGGGCGAAGAGCTGGCATTTTTTGCATTTTTGGGTCAGGTGTCTGGCATCTGCAAGCATGGTAGGCCAATAATACCCTGCCCTCAGGGCTTTGTGTGCCAGGGTTCGTCCTCCTACGTGATGACCGCAGATCCCGGAGTGTATGTCGTCCAGTACCTCTGCAGTTTGTCCTGCCCCCAGACATATAAGTAGGAGACGGAAAATGACTTGCGGTATAATTCTTCCCCAATCATTATAAACCATGCACCTTTGGCAGGCATTCTCTTCCCTTGAGCTGGGTCTTGTGGGAGGAGTCCATGTCTCTTGAACTGGATGATTGGGGTCATCCAACTTTCAGACTCTGCCCCTTCAGGGCAGGTAAGCATGATCTCTTCCCCCGCACCGTTGGCTGTGGATGATCTGTCGGTGTATACTATCCACTCGCCGGCATGGGGATCATCTTCTTCTGAGTGGGAACATTCTGCCAAGAAGTCCGCCAAGGCCTACGCCTTGATGGCGGTCCTGGACTGGTAAGAAATGCCCAATCCGCTTAGCTCTATAGCCCACTTCATCAGTCTTCCAGACTTCTCAAATTTTTCTAACACCTTTTCCAGAGGTTGGTCAGTTAATACGACGACAGGGTGGGCATCGAAATACGGTCTGAGATTTCTGGCTGCTATAACTACTGCGTAGACTGCTTTTTCGACAACTGGGTAGTTTTTCTCTGCTGCTCCCGAGGCATAGCTTACAAAGTAAATTGGTTGGGAGCCTGCTTCCTCCCTTAAGAATACTGCGCTTAGAGTCGCATTCATCACAGCTATGTAGAGAAAGAGCTTTTCTCCTGCCACTCGCCTTGCCAGGGTTGGCAACTTTTTCAGATGCTCCTTCAACTGTTCGAAGGTTTCCTTTTGCTTTGTCTCCCACTTGAATTGCTTGTTTCCTTTCAGCACTTTAAAGAAGGGTGTCGATTTGTCGGCTGACCTGGCAATGAATCGCGCTAGGGCAGCCTATCTGCCAGTTAAACGCGGGATATCCCTAATTGTTTTTGGTTCTGCGAGGTCCAGGACAGCTTGTACTTTCTACGGGTTTGCGTCAATCCCCCTGGCGCTGACCAGGAAACCTAAGAACTTTCCAGAGCGGACCCCAAAGGTGCATTTCTTTTGGTTCAGCTTCATTCTGTAGGTATGTAGGGAGGAGAAGGTCTCCTGCAAGTCTTTTAGGTGTTCTTCGTCCTCCTTACTCTTTACTATTGCATCGTCTACATATGCTTCCAGGTTCCTGCCCCTTCTGGTTCTCGAACACTTTGTCTACCAGGCGCAAGCGCTGGTAGGTAGCTCCTGCGTTCTTGAGACCAAACGACGTCATTTTGTGCATGTAAGTGCCTGAGTTGGTGATGAACGCACACTTCACCCTGTCAGGCTGCAAGAGATACACCTGGTGATAGCTTGAGAAGGCGTCCATGAAACTGAGCATGTAATGTACGCTGGTGGCATCCACTAGCTGGTCGATGCGTGGCAGGGGATAACAGTCCTTAGGGCACGCCTTGTTGAGGTTGGTGAAGTCTACACACATCCTCCAGGCTCCCGAGGATTTTTCAGCATGACTACGTTAGCCAGCGCACTCAGGATAATCACAACCTTCTATAAAGTATGCCTTCAGGAGCTTTTCGATCTCCTCTTTGATGGCCTGATCTTTTTCTGTGGACATGTTCCTTTTCTTTTGTTTCACAGGGCGGGCCTCTGGACTTACGTTCAGCTTGTGAACGATGTGGGCCGGATCGACCCCTGGCATTTCGTCTGCCGAATAGGCGAAAACATCCTTGTTGTCTTGCAAGACTTTAATCAACTTCTCCTGGTAGGATTTCTCCAGGTCAGCTCCTATTAAGACCGGTCTGCCTGGCTTTAGTTCCACCAGCATACTTTCTCCCCCAGGTTCAGGGTGGTCTGCTACCTGCTGATCAGTCGGAATTTCACCTTCCCTGCTGGGGGAACTATCCGCCTTCCGTTTGCCCTTCCTCTCTGTTTCATGAGTACGCAGGGCCATGAAGTAGCATTGCCTAGCTGACTCCCGGTCCCCGTGTACCTTTCCTTCCATACCAAAGTCCGTTACGTAAGCTACAGTCAATGCCCTAATGGATATCACAGCTTCAATCTCATCTAGGGTGGCCCTGTCTATCAGAGCGTTGTACGCAAACTTTGCATCCACAACTACGAACGAGGCCCGGATGTTTCTGGCCGATGCCCCCTCTCCGAATGTCACCGACAGCTCGATGACTCCCATTGGGAGGATTCCTGCGCCGCTGAACCTGTATAACGATCCGGGGGCAGGTTTGAGGTGCCTTTTCTCCAGGTTCATTTTGTCGAAGGCGTCCTTGTATAACAGATTGGTGTAGGCGCCTGTGTCTACCATACACCTTCTCACTATGTGATTGCTGATAGTAAGAGACATGACTAGGGGGTCGCTGTGAGGGTAAATGACCCGTCCTGCATCCTGGGGAGTGATGCTCAGGGTCAGGCCTGCTGGGCTCCCTGTTCTTTCAGCGTAGCAGATTTGATTTCGGAGCTCTCGGATCTGCCTCTTCTGGTCCCTTCGGCTTGTCTGGCCCTCAGCGTCCCCTGATACCACATGGATTATCATGCGGTCTTGTACAGAGCCATCAGGCTTTTCTGTTGCGAGTTTCTGATTTTTGTTCCTAGCAGCATAGTTACTTAGCCAGCCGTTCCTGATGAGCTTCTCTATCTCATCTTTCAGGTGGCGGCATTCTTCAGTCGTGTGTCCTATGCAATCATGGAAGGTGCAGAACTTTTTCGGATCACCCTTTGGGTTGTGTGGATTATTTGGGCGATTTCATTTAGCTGACTCCTTTTCTAACTCAAATATCTCAGCTCTTGACTTGTTAAGGGCTGTATAGCTGTCAAACCTTGGCTGGTAGGTACGCTCCCTTTTTGGGGCATCCCCTCCTCGGTCCTTTGTCTTCCTGCCGCTTCGCCCCTGCTGCGCCCACCCTGCGGTCCCCCCTGTGGCCTGGAAGGTCCTGTGGGGGTATCCGGCAGGCTGTGGAACTCTTCCTGCAGCATGAAGCCTTGGGCTATTTTTCGAGCCTTCGCCAGGGTTTCTGGTTGGGCTCTGATCATCTGATTCTTTATGTCCCCAGGGAGTAATGAATTGGTCAGAGCATAAGCTGCTGTCGGGTCATCAATTTCCCTGACTTGCTAGAAGGCCAGGTCAAACCTCTTTAGATACTCTCTGATAGTCTCACCCTTCTTCTGCTTTAGGGTCATCAGGTCGAAGCGAGTCAGCCTGCGCCTCTTGTTCCCTGCATACTGGTCCAGGAAGGCTTCGGCCAGTTCTATAAAGTAGCTGATTGACCCCTGCGGCAGGTCTCTGAACCATCCCTGGGCCAGGCCCACCAAGGTGGTAGGGAAGATTTTGCACCAGACTGCGTCGTCAGCGTCGTACATCCCCATATGGCTTTCGTAGGTTGCCAGGTGGTCTTCGGGATCGGTGGTCCCGTCGAATTTGACAGAGGGCATCTTAATTTTTGGGATGGGGCACTCGTGAACCTAAGGGTGAAGTGGAGTTCTGGTAGGCCTGCCCATCATCTTTGACCGGCTCCCAGCAGAGTGGTAACCGTAGTCGTCTCATTTGCCAGGGGTTCGTTTTCCAACACTGAGGGAGCGGTGCCTAGGCTTATGCCTGTTCACAGCCTCATCCTGTCCCGCGGGGGAGCGGTGTCGGGGTCGTTTCTTCTGGGGAGGCTCAAGGTTATCGCCTTGACGGTGCCTTGGTTCCATTGGTTGTCCTTGGTTGAGCCTTGACTGCATGCTTTTGGACAGCCCTGGAGCCTGCTGTGTCTCCGCAGCGGGCGTTAATCTGGTAAAGACTCCACCCTGCTTTGCCCTCAGGCGCTTTGAGGCGGGCTCCCTTGGTCTCATCCGCTCTTGCAGTTCTTGGGATAAACCCCTCTTTTCAACAGGTGCCGTGGACTCGGTGGTATGTACAGACGCTTCTTGCTGTTGAGTAGGCGGCACCTGGGCGTCAACTGCGATGCGTCTTTTAGCATGTACATACTCACGAGCAGTTTTCTTCGCCTTCTAACAGGGGTAGTCGTATCCCTAATCAAAGATACCCTAAGGTCCACTAACTAATGCAGATAGGGGTGTTCACCGGACCGGACCGGACCGGACCGGACCGGACCGGTTTGACCCGCGGACCGGAAACCCCAAAAACTCAAACCCGCGGACCGGACCGGTTACAAAGAAACCCAGACCGGACCGGACCGAACTCTTTTAAGACCGGACCGGACCGTAAAAATGCACTAAATTTGATATTTTTTTAAAGTGTGGACCGGACCGGAGACCGGTCACCAACTTTTTTGCGACCCGGAGACCGGACCGGTACGTGCCCCGGTCTGGACCGACCCGGACCTTACGGTCCGGTCCGGTCCGGTTTGCCGGTCTGGGTTAATTTTTGAACACCCCTAAATGCAGATAGTGAAGTAGGGGTTGAACCACAAGGAGACGGGACTCAAATACTTGTTCTAAGGTCTAGACTTAAGACTACAGGTAACTGTTTTTCTTGGTTGTTTATTAGGCTGACAACTAATTGCTATAAGGTAAATCAATAATAAAAGAGTCTAGGGTCTCAGGTTCACAATGAATATCAATCGGGTCAGGGAGTCAACTAACAGGTCAATAATCGAACTGTCTAAGGTGTAGGTCCGGTCGGTACTACTACAAACTTTAGAACTAAACTTAACCTGCGGTCGCTAGAATTAAGCTAGTCTACCCAAAATATCGTGACCTAATTAGTCCTTAACCCGGTCGGCGAAAAGTCCTAATTGTGATACTAACTAATTAATCCTGGCCAGTAATTAATCAATCAGAATTAAAACAACATTCAGGCAACAATTCATATGATCAGAGACAGGTCAATTTTCTATAACCCAATTAATACCCATCGATCCCCTTAAACCCTAGATAATATTTAGCTACGCATGACGATTGTAATTAAACTAATAAAATACGAATTGCAATTAAGGAACACGAATTGAATTAAATTACACAAGCGATAACAATTCTATACTAACAATTAATAAACAAAAACTGAAATCAAAATAACTACGAAAACAAAGGATGAATTAAGACAAGAATTAAAACTAGAAAACTGAAATTGAAATTAAAATTAAAATTAAAAGTAGCGATACCACACAATTCAAGATCTGAAAAGGGAAGAACGAGTTCGATGTATCTTGCGATGAAAAGGGGGAAAAGAACGTGACTTCTATGCTAAGCTAAGAGTAACGTAATGTTTGTGAAGTATGATATGAGATAATAAAAAAAAGTATCTGACAATTCCTCCTCCAACTGATTTAAAAGAAATCAGTTGGACTTAAAACAGACCCAAAATTCTAAAAGAATTAAAGTCTGATCCGCGGCCTGGGTCAGACGCACTCGATCGAGTGCATGTAGTGCCACTCGATCGAGTGGATACATGATCGCTCCAAGTTGAGTTCGTCTTTGGGCTGAACAGAGAAATAGGCCCAAAACTCTGATGCAGTTCAGTCGGGCTTGAATATGAGGCACTCGATCGAGTGCTATAGCACCACTCGATTGAGTGGGTATTGCAGAACTCGTAGCAAGAGTTCTTCTTTGCTTCTCGGCTTTTCGTTTTCTTCCTCGTCCTCCGTTCTTGTCTCGGCTATCTGGGCAATTACTCCTAAATGTGCTCGAAACTGTACCTAGCCTGCAAAGTAGCGCGAGAATCGGCAGTATCGACTTTCTACTAAAAATCGACATTAAATATATAAATTGGAAGGAGAAAAGCTCAAAAACGGTTGTCGGGCGACAATAAAATACGATATAAAATACGTTGATCACCTTCCTCTGGACATTTCTTGCGGCAGTTCGCTTCGTGCCCCCAGCCTTTTCAGCACTCTCGAAATGCAGTTGTCTGGGGGGTCGTCGCGATCCTACCTACCAGGTCCTCAGGTGCGATTTCTTGATTTAGCATGCCAGAGAAAAAGGCTGCGGCCTGCGCAGCTTGAGCAGGGGTGAGGCTAATATTAGGCCTCTGGTGATCCCCCTGCCCAGCTGCGGTTGTATCCTCCTTGTTAGGTACCTCGTAGAGGGTAGCCCGTCCTGCCCATCGGATCGTGGTGGCGGGCGTCACCTCCCTTGCTGTCAGGGGCATTCCGTACAGGGGGTTCACTGGCTGTCCCGTCGGATCTGTCCCCGAATTGGTTTCAACAATCTCAGGCATCTTCTAATGGCTTTTTGTTCTTTTTTGAGGAATCTCAACTAGAAATCCCTACAGACGACACCAAATTGTTCCGGTACGGAAACAATTGACCCAAAACGGATTCGGATCTTTGGGTTTATGTCGCTTGGATGATGTTGTCTTGCTTTTCCAATCTCTCTTTCCTCCCACTCCAATGATCGGATCTTCCCGGCGGAGACGGCCTGTCACCTGCACACAGGGAGCGCACAGGGCCTCGGAGGTGTCTGAGGGAATGCACTTGATGAACCTTACTCGTGAGGAGTAAGGTGGCGTTTTTAGAGTGAGATTCTAGAGAGAGAAAATCCAACCCCCTTCTTGTCGGAAATACGTGAGTATTTATAGGTTTCCCCCAAGAGGGAGGAAGAGAGAGAGAGAGAGAAAAAAAAAGAAAGAGAATGAGAGAGTGACACGCGGGTTCACCTTGTCCACTCATTCTCCCTTACCTTAGGCATGGGCAGGAGGGTTTCAACCTTCGCCCCTGAGCCTGTCAGGGAAGAACACCCTGCCGCCTGGCTGGCAGGAGGGAAACTTCTTCCCTTTCGACCGCATTGTCCGCGGCCTGACCCTGACGGGCAGGGAGGATCGTCTCCTTGCTTGGAGCTCGGCACGGTTTTCCAAGGTCGCCCCTTGGGGCTCTGACAAGGTCCAGCTGGGTGGCTTGCCAGGCAGGTCCCTCTTCGTGTTTTTGGGCTGGGCTGCCCCGGGACTCGAATGGCGGGCGGCCTGTGGTAGGCAACCGACCCCCATCACACGAGTTTATAGCGATGGTATATATACGATTTTTTTTATTATCATACCTTTATTTGTTGGCTAATTTTTTCACCTTATACACCATTTAAAAAAGAGTAATCATTTTTTATTTTTGAAGCAATTAAAAAAAGTAAACATAGTTGATGATAGGTGAAAGTAGTATTTAAATGATAACACTTACTCCCTCCTGTTTTAAGTTATTGTCACATTTGAGTAAATATGTGAAGACTATCATTTAAACCAGTGAGAGTATTATTCTAGTACGACGCATACATGTTCGTTTGTTTTAGTTATTTAGTTAACTAACAATAATATGTAAATAATTTTTCAAATTTTGTTTTTAGGCTCCTTAACTAACAATAATATGTAACAGTAGTCTCGAAAGCTTTCCAGTTCTAGTAGTAGTCTCCTCCGTGATTTTTCTTCATCTTATTCAGATTTATCTCTGCGATGCATGATACACATACTCGGTTACTTGACATAATCAGACAAATTGCACGATTATTTGTAAATGCAATTGGCTTCATACTTACTCTTCTTGTCGCTGTTTTGTGTGACGTACTAACTGTAAGAATAATATAGAATAACCGCAACAGTAGTATAGAATAACTTGAATAACATAATAAAATAATTGGGTATTTCATAGATAATATAATGTACCAAATACATAAATTCATGCCATGAAATAGTATGTAGTTACTTCAATGTTCATATTCAAGTATTTCATTGTTCTGTTCAAGTATTGCAATAAAAAGTTCAATAAGCCATAAAAAGTGGGATATCAGCAAGTAACGCCGACACAAGATGATGCACAAAAACAACTCTATTGAACCCGAATTTGAAATCAACAATGATATCAGCAACCCGAATATCATAAACCCAAGTAAAATATGGAATCGACATATACTCAGAAACCCCAGTTATTGAACCAATATTCATAAATTTGAATCGACATATTCAGTAATTTGAATCAGCAATTTGAAATCCTAATATTCAGTAAAAAACAATCTGGAATCGACATATACGGTTCAATTTGAGGATTGAGCGTGAATTGACATATGCTCAGCAAATTGAACAAAATTGAAGCAAAATTGAATAAGATTGAACACGAAATTGTTGATTAAGATACAAAATTCAACAACATTGATCAAACTAAATAAATCGAGCAATACAACAATACAAAATTGAACAATACTAAATAAATCGAGCAATACAAAATTGAACAGCAGATTTCGTGTGAGGACATTGAGCAATACAACAAATAAAATTGATCAAATTAAAGATTGAAATACCTAATTTGGATGCAAGATTGTTGGTAGATATTGGTGAGATGATTTCGTGAGAGGTTGACGCGATTTCGTGATGGTTTTGATTCTGGAATTTCGTGAATTTGGAGTGGGATGCGAGAGAGTTTTGAGTTTGGGTATATGGTTTGGGTAGTGTTTGGAGAGGGGTTTGACGCTTCACTTTTTGATTTTAAGTTTTAATCTTCACCCTTCATGTAATTAGATCTAATGGTTGGGAAATGTAGGTCAATTGTACAAAAAAAATGAGATGGGTAAATGATCTTATATATGTAGGGGTGAGATCCGGTGCGAACCAATGTTCGGTGAGAACTGTCCGAACCTCACTTACACTTTAGGGGTTCCAATTACACTTTTAAAAATGTAAAAAAAAAACTGGATCCTGCGCACTGCCGGCCGGCCGACCGACCCCCTAGCCTAACCGGTCTGAAAGCTTTTTTTAGCTTTTTAAAAGTGTAAGTGGAGCCTCTAAAAGTGTAAGTGGAGCTTTGTAAAAGTGAGTGAGGTTTGGACGGTTCGCACCAAAGTTGTGGCTCGGAGGGGATCCTCTCTCTCTCTGAGAGAGAGAGAGAGGAGAGATCAGGTGAGTCCACTTATCAATTGAGTCCGTGAGTTCTCATCTCCATCCTTAAATTAGAGATAGATGACTGTTTAGGATTTGTTTTGTCAATTAAGGAAATAACTGACAAAATCATTGTAAATATTTCATTTCTCTATCCTCTCTGATTATCTACTCAAATCTTCGCTCTCCTATTAATTTTTTTTCACTGACCTTCTTTCTCTCACACAACACATTTATTCAAAATTAATTTTTTTCAATTCACAAACCCTCCCGCTTAACTTATTCTTCGTTTTGACGCATCATAATATTTATTTTAACTCATAGATTGTGTTATTTTGACTTATATAAAGTATTACTGTAATTCATGAACTGTGTTACTCTAACTCGTAAAATCTGTTCCGTTGCATAATAGTCTCTTGCAAACACAGAAGTTGTTCCAATAATTAACCAAAAGAATAATGTTTGTTTTTATTAAGGATACTCCAAAACAAAAATTGGTACAAAAGTTCCAACTGAATCAACTTCATTACAATTTCAATGTTTCACACCTGGAGGAAGAAGATGAAAGATTGAACATGTTATTGACTGTGTTGATTGAACGCGTATATTTTGATTGAAGATTATTTTGGTTGAAAGTGATGAATGAGAGTATGAACGTCAATAATGTTATGAATTACAGTATGAATGAGAGCGTTATACTTTGATATTGTTTCCTATTTTGATTGGAATCACGTTCCATCATTATAGGAAGCAGTATCTTTTGTTTTTAATAATGAAGGAAGCTATGAGGACTAGGAACTCAATATATGACAGAGACTCATAAGAATCCATATATATAGAAGAAGGATCAGGTGAGTCCACCTCTTAAAATTTAGTCTGTAAGTCCTCATCACATCTCTTTGATTAGAGAGAGATGGATGATTGTGATTTGTTTGAATAATTAAAGCAAGTGACTATATTTGGTAAATATCTTATTCATACTCTCTCTCTTCTTAATTTACTCATCATTTAATCTCTCCCCTATCAAAAATAATTATTGTCTATTTTCTCACACACACGTTCCTTGACAATTATTATTTTCATTTTTAAAAAATTGAATTATTATATAAAAGTAAAAAATAAAAATTATTGTCTCTCTTCTCTCTCTGTCTATATATATATATATATATATATATATATATATAAAGGGATCAAGGGAGTTTGGGTAAAAGTGGAAAGTTGAGAAGTTGTGTTTATGGCTCTTGATTTGGGTTGGATGAATGGCCTAGATTAATCACAAAAAAAAAGGAGATGAAGTGCGTGGAATGACTAGTAGCAGGCAGCAGCAGACAGGAGCAGAGCAACAACAGGTAAAGCAGAGCACTCTCGCTCAATCTTTCATCATTTCCATCACCAAAAGCCACCTTCTTTCTCTCAATTGCTCACCATTTCGCAGCGCAATATTTCACCAAAATTCACTTTCTTTCTCTCAATATTTCACCAAAATTCACTCTCTCACTAAAATTCAAAAATTCATCCTATTGCTCACCATTTCATTTCATTAAAATTCATCCCAAATCAATACTCATCTCCTTATTTATACTATCATGCAAAATAACTGAACACTAATTCGTAATCTGTTCTACATGTACATGCTCCAATGGTGCTGTTTCTTGAAGATTCGTCTGTGCTCGAAATTGTCCAGTCGAAAATTCCTGTTCAACTTGTAGGAGGTAAGATGAGTACATACATGTATATTTGGTATCTTGCATTTCGAATTCCATTTTTTTGTTTGGTTTGTTAATTTCAAAAGTTATACAGTTGTAATGTCACAACCACACTCAATATGACGGACAGTCGCACAGTTATAACGTGGTAGTCACACTTAATATGATAGACAGTCACACGTTCCGCACAGTTATAACGTGGTAGTCACAACCACACTCTATATGATGGACAGTCGCATAGTTATAACGTGGTAGTCACACTTAATATGATAGACAGACACACGTTCCACGTCGTTGTAGCTTTTCTGTTGTAGATGTAGTTGTATTATGTGAAGTTGCAGTTGTATTATTCCAAATATTGGTGCTGGTAAGACTGATATATTTATTACGTTACATTCATTATCCACACGTTCCACCATTGTTATGTTTATTATTGTTATTTTTTTTGGTTGTCGAGTATTGTAGTGATAGTTCTTATGTGTTGTCGAGTATTTATTATAGTTTAACCCATGCAACTTATATCACGTGATTATTTCCAACTATTTCTAACTACTTTTTAGTAAAATCATGCTGTTATATGAGCAATGCCACAGTCGCTGTTGAGAAAGGTCACATTTCATGAAGGTTAGAGACGAATGCGTGCGTTGCAAGATTGATAGCGTGTAATATAGGGATTCTTTTTATCGACAGTAGTTTAACCCATGCAACTTATTATATCACGTGATTGTACATCTCAATACGTGTGACTATGCAACTCATAGCATGTGGTTGTACACATCAACATGTGTGACTATGCCAAGTGAACTTTGTGATATTTCTAAGTAGTGTAATATATTGTTCCAACCACTGATAGTGTTTTTTGTTTTTATTGTTCCAACCTATATGCCAGCGGAAGACACAGTGATTGTCCCTTACGTAGGACAGAAGTTCGCGGACATCGACGGAGCATTCAAGTTTTATCAAGCTTACGCATTTATCTTGGTTTTGAGGCGAAGAGGTACACGACAACTAGATCATTTGATGGTTCGATCAAGAAGAAATTGTTGGCTTGTAACAAGGAGGGCAAAACAGCCAGCCAGAGCATGGTGAAGCTGTCGAGCACCGGAGAGGAGGAGGGGCAAGAGTATGTGGGATCGTACGAATCCAAAAGGATTACGAAGGCGACGAGGACGCAATGTGGAGCAAGAATTAGGCTCTGTGCAATGATCGGGGGGTTTTATATTGAAGAGTTCATCGAGGAACACAACCACGATCTTGTGATGGTTAAGGACCGAGAGTTTCAAAAGTCATCTCGAAATTTATCAAGATATCACAAGGAGATGATCGTTTGTAACTCGAGGGTGCGTAATGTCTGTCAACAATGTTGTTAGTGTATGGTTGACTGCTAACTCTGCGCGACTAATGCAGTTTGCAATTTTGTGTGTGCAGCTGAAGATCGGGGCGACTCGGACATACAGGATGTGCAAGGAGTTGTCGAGCGGATATCAGAATATCGGAGCATCGTTGGTTGATTTCAAGAACTGGGGGAGGGACGTCAAGTGCTTCGTCCACGAGCAGGATGGTCAGTTGTTCATAGACCGGTTCAAGAGTTTGAGGGACAGTCAGGAGGATTTCTACTTTGACTACGATGTGGATATAGACGGGAGCTTACGCAGGGTCATTTGGGCGGATGGTGCAGCTCGAAGGAACTACGCAGCATTCGGGGATGCAGTTTCGTTCGACCCAGCGTACGGAACCAACGTGTATTCCATGATGTTCACACCGTTCACTGGCATGGACAACCACAAACGGTCTGTCACGTTCTGTGGGGCGTTGCTATTTAAGGAGGACTACGAGTCATTTACATGGGACCTCTCCCGGTTTCTGGAAGCCATGGGCGGGAAGGAACCGTGTTATATCATTACAGATCAGGATCCCGGAATTTTAAAAGCCGTCCCGGAAATATTCAAAGCAGCGCACCAACGGTGCTGCACGTGGCACATCATGAACAAGGTTCCAGCAAAGTACGACAGATCAAGAGAGGAGGCCTTGGAATTCGTAAAAGCCCTCAATGCAATTATATGGGACGATGACATCGAGGCGTCGGAGTTCGACGATAGGTGGGGGCGGATCATGATTGACCATGATGCTGTTGGGATCGAATGGTTCGAAAATATGTTCGAAGACAGGAGCAAATGGGTCGCCGCGCATTGCAGGGAGGTGAGGATGTCCGGAATTATGAGGACAACGCAGAGATCAGAGAGCGAGAACAGTTTCTTCAAAAAGTTTGAAGACAACAATGGTACGTTGGTCCAGTTCTGGATGCGTTTCGAAAGTGCGATGGACCAACAGAGGCACATGCAGAAGAGGCTAGACAACGATAACCGACAGTCATTCCCCAAAATTGGATCGACGAATCCGATGGAGAGCCACGCGGCAAGGGTTTACACGCACGTGGCTTTTGCACACTTTCAGGAAGAGGTTAAGTTTTCGCTCTACACGTGCAGCGTCCGTGGGTATCAGGAGAAAGACGGGATCGAAGCGACAACAGTATTGGACTCCATCCGGGACCTCAACTACATTGTTGAATACAATCCAGGTACTGGCATAGAAAGTCACTGTCCATGTCGTGTAGCCATAGTCACATAGCCTGACTATATGATCCAAACGTAACGAGTTTGATTCCATAATTCATTGAATGTGACTATACACAATAAAGGGTGCGACTCTGGAATGCGGTGTGTGTGATTGTACAACACAATTCGTTTGATTCTGCGACGTAAGGACTGTGACTATGCAGCATAACGGGTGTGACTGTATTCTGTCAAGGTTGTGATCATATCTTTAGAAAGCCACATCCCGTACGTTGCGTAGCCACTGTCCGTACGGTCAGGAGTCACACTCTTTATGTGTTTCTTAATGCACTCGCAGGTACCTGTGAGATCAGCTGTACTTGCAGGAAGTTTGGTCGGTATGGAATTCTTTGTAGGCATGTCATTTGGATATACTCTTCGAAAGGACGGGAGACGATCCCGGAACGGTACGTGGCATGTAGATGGACAAGGGATGCTCTACGTAATGTTAATGCGTGTCCCTTGTCAGAGAGTTGCCTAAGCGATGATAAGGCTATTACAGTCACGAGGCTATTTTCGGAGTTCTATGAGACCGTCAGTCATGTCAGCAAAATGGTTAAGGAAGACGTTAGTAATCTAGCTGACGTAATTCGCGACTTCAGGTCCGATATTGCCCTTGCTGGCCCTTGTAGCAAGACACAAGAATTAGAGGAGATCCTCGGATGTACGAGCGCAATTGAAATAACCATATTGCCCCCGAAGAAAGCCAAGAACAAGGGCAGATGGAAGCGGATGCTTTCTTCTAAGGCGAAGGCTGCTGCAATTGCCGCCAAGCCTAAACGGTTGTGTAAGAACTGCAAGAGGATGGGTCACCATGACAAGAGGAACTGCCCCAACCCATTTGCTGAGTACCCACCGATTGCTGACTTGTCTGTCGATGTTGAGGAGGAGGAGGATGAGGACCCGGCAGAGATTGCCGAGGAGGATTTCATCTGTTACTTAGGAACATTCTTTTTGGGAACACAAAGGTTGTCGACGTTTGAAATGGTCAAGGTCCGTGACATTGCTTTCATATATTGCGGACCTCAATCATTTCTAATATGGTGTAAGTCGTAGATCATGGGGGCTTTTTATTTTTTATTTTTTTGTGAAACATAAATACTTGGCGGCATTTGAAATTGTCAAGGTCCGTGATTTTGTTTACGTCTATTGCGGACCTTAATTATTTCTAATATGGCGTAGTCGTAAAGCATGGGGGTCCGTAAAATTGGTTTTGTTTTTTGGATTGTAAGAATACATTGAGGAACGTAGTCGTTTTCATTCTGGAATGCATCATCTTTGGCTACAAATACATTCTGTACAGGAACATTAATATTTGGTTGACACGAAGCAAGTGAGTGTGATTGTTCAACGCAATAAGTGCGACTTTACAGTAGGCAGTGCGTGACTGTAGAACAAGAGGTGGAGTGTGATTGTAATTATGGGAGTGTGATTGTACAAGGCAATGATTGTAATTCTACAATACACTGTCTGTGATTCTACAAAATGAAGTTAGAAATCTAAACCGGTTTTATGACATGATGACTGTGACTGTACGCCATGTTTAGTGTGACTATAAAACATGTGAATTGTGACTATACACCATGTGTCTGTACATTAGAAAAATAGCAAAGGAAATAGAGAAATAGCGAAATAGCGATGGAAATATTTGTACATTAGAAAAAGTCCATCTTTTACACAACATATAATACTTGCATACCATTAAACGCCGAAAATATTCTATGACATAATGCGGAAAACATCCATTGCATACCATTTAAACGCTACATTTTAACATTCATTAGAACTTAAAACACATAAAAAAGTTCGTTACTAAACGCTACATCTTAATCCATACATACTTAACCTTCGTACTTTTTAAGCATCTCCTTCAAGTTGGCCAACTCGCGCTGGAATCCCTTCTTTGCGCGGGAACAGTACATAGACCTCTTCATGAAGAACTGGATGCAGTTATCCAGTTCTGCCTCTTTATGTGTATCGCCAATGGACGCTACGAAGTTCCTCGTGTCAACTGTTGTTGCTGCTTGCTGCACGGCCTTTAATTCAGTGGACATAGCGGTATTCAATAAACCCTCGTACTCCTCGATCAATTTTCTGATTTCTTCTATCTTGCTTGCCATTTTTTTGTAAGTTTGAAGTGGTGGAGTTGTGAAAAATGGGTTGGTATGTATAGAGGGGGAGACAGTAAATAGGTGGTTGAAAATGCATGGGTTAGGCAGTAAAGGTGGGGTGAAAGTTGAATAGGGTAGGTGGGGGTGAAAATTTAATGTGTTAGGTGGGGTGCTTATCCTCATCAATTAATTAGGGTTAGGTGTTTGAGGTGGGTGTTTGTTTTCCTCAATGTTTCATTGAGACTCACAAACATCCCTTCACAGTCTCGGCACGGTGTTTAACATTCGTCGTCGACATCGTTTTTTGGAATTTTTTTACAATTATTTCGCTTTATAATTTACATTATAATTCACGAACCATTCGTCGGAAAACCAATATTTTGTTGTTTGTATGTGGCGTTTTAAAATGCATCTTATGAATTATTTAAACTGAAAGAAAATGGATGGTGACATACGTGGGGGTTATTAAGTTAAATTAATCTAGTGAATTTAGTTTATTTTGTGGTTGTCTGTCATGACTCTGCGGAGTTTTTACTGTGACTGTGAGTCAGAAATTGCGTGACTGTATCACATCGCACATGCTAACCTGATACTAAGTTGTCATACATTTGATACTCAGAAGATACTCCAACATGAAATTTTTTTCTATGTTCACAAAAAAGTGTTTTTACTTCACTCTACATTCATGCCTTACGTTTCGTGTAGGGCTTCACGATATTGCGTATCTTACGACTTGTATCGATTCCTTTCCATATCTTTGGCGCGTCATCCATGAAAGCACGAATTTTCGGCAACACGTCCTCACGTGCTCCATTCATGTCAGTAAGTACGAGGGCTGCCGCAACCTCGAAAGACAAGTAACGCCTCCCGAGCTTTGTCCCAATATCAGGGTGGGTGAACGGCGCACCGTCGTACAGGCACATGTGCATCAAGCAAAAAATGCCGGACTCCGGATCGTTCTTCCGGGCGCTCTGCCATTCCAATTTTACTTGTCGATGTGTAAATTTTGACATGTGACTGCTCTTAATCAGCCCCTTTTCGTCTATGTAGTCGATCAATGCTTGAAGCTGATGCAGTATTAGTTAACAGTAAACGTCAGCACTTATGGGAGCAGTATAATATTGACGCGGTGAAATAAAGCATATGCGTGCAACTTACTATTATGCTGGACATCCGGAACATATGCGACCCTGGGGCGTGTGTCTGGTGATCGAGAATATCAACTGTTCTATCTCTAAAGTTGACGCAGATGCACGCGTAGTGCCCCATAGTATGCACCGGAAAAAACAACAGTTCGGCGTTCAAGTCGAATGTCCCGGCGCAGTCTTGTATGAATCTGTCCCACGCTTCGTACACACCGTCAGTGTCTTCGTCCGCAGGGGTACTTGAGTCGGGTCGTTCCATTATACGGGTCAGTGAGTCCTAACAGATGGTGAATATTAGTTGCCATCAGTGACAGGGCCCGAGACAGTACTATATCATGTGCGTGACTGCACATCGCGAAGTGTGTAATTGTACAGACTAAGCTGTGTGACTTTGCAGCGTACAGACTGTGACTATACAAAACTACATCATGTGTGTGGCTGTACATCTTATATCACGTGATTGTACACCTCATCACGAGTGACCCTGACCGTGACTATGCAATATCTAGCATGTGATTGTACAAATTAACATGTGTGACTCTGCAATTCATGGCATGTGATTGTACACATCAACATGTGTGACTGTGCTAAGTGAACTTTGTGGTTATTTCTAACTATTACACGGACTTTACATCTTTTCAGTTAATGTGAATGGGGGGTCATTTGTACTATTGAATGCGATAGGTAAGAGGTAACTGGGGCATACCATGTGTTGAATTCCGAACCATGCCATCGTTGGGTCAGCGGGGGAGGATAACCCACGCCCGTGGTCGTCTGATTCGCACCAGTTCATGAGGTGCGACCAACACTCCAGCACAGCGGCGCTCATGCTATCTCCGGACAATAGAGTTTGAATGTCACGTCTCTGCTGCTGCGCATGAGTGCTGTAGGACCCTAATTGTTCACTGCGAGATTTTTGACACCGGTCAATATGTGTAGTATGCAACTCGTATCAGTAAACAAAGACGGTTACTCACCTTTCGTCGTACCCATTATCGTCAAGGAAGCAGTAGCCGGCGGTGTGCTTCCGCAGGACGGGCATCTTACTCGTCAGCGGTCGGTGCAGGCGAAACAAGGTCGACATGACAATGGTGCTGGGGTCAGGATTCCCTCGGTTCAAAGAGCAACCCAACCCATCCCCACAGTACAGCCCCGTATTCGAGACCTAACTGCCGACTCTCTTTCCTCTGGGACTGATCGAGGGGTGGGTTCAGGTGTTTTCGGTGATTTGCTCCGACGCTTGTTGGTGGGTTCCTGCACAGGAGTGGTTTCATGCGTACGAGCAGAGTCCAACGCTTCCTTGTATTTTCCGAATTTTTCCACTCTCTCCAAAACAGTGTCCCTCATTTTATTCACGTCGCTCAGTATAAGGGTCGTCGTGATTTCCGCCCTGCACATATTCATGGCCGCCATTGTCCCCAAGAAGCAGTGGAACGGGGACCCGTTGTACAGCATCATGTGGATCATCAGGTACACTCCGCAGTCATTGGCGGAGTACCCCACCCCCTGCCATGATAAGGGAACGTTTACCAATTTAAACGTACGGACCTTCTCACCTTTCTTCAGCCCTTGTCGTACCATGAACTCCCCCATCTTATCAGCCTGCAAAACAAGTTCAAACAGGTTCAGGTGGTGAACACATTCGCCGTCACATAATTGATTTAATATTAAATTTAAAGGGCCTGACCGCTGTCCGAGCAATGCCATTGTAAAATCTTTATCGTACTTCCTGTTGTCGAGGTACTCTATTTGCTCAGTATTGAAGTTGATGCAGGCGCAACTGTAGTGACCCTCGTCACCCGTTAAGATCGGGACGAACACCTGCAAACAATGTGTCAGGATTATGGGCAGACATGGTATTATCCGTGCCGATAACTACGAATTAACAGTATGCGCAGGGTAATACCATGTCCGAGTCCAAAGCAAAGTCGGAGAAAATGTATTTTATCCACTCGTTCCACACGTAAAATATTTCTTTGTCATGACTGTTGCCCTGGCCTCCTTTCCTCCACAATGCCAACATTGGGTGCTGCTCACATGCATTGATTGTAATACATGTAGTTAGTGTGTGTTTGACATGAGCGTGACTGCACACCTATAATTGTGTGACTGTGCAGCGTAAAAGGTGTGACTGTACGGCAACTAGTGCGTGACTGTACAACCTGAAGTGCGTGACTGTACAGCCTGAAGTGCGTGATTGCGCAGTTTATAGTGGTGACTGGACAACATTATGTGTGTGACTGTACACATAATAGTGTGTGACTATACAACCAATAGTGTGTGACTGTACAACTAAATTGGGGGGTGAACGTACCGTATGTCCAAGAGAGAAGTAACATCTACTGGTTACTCTTGGTGCTTTTTTTTCGTACACCAGCTGGTTCAACAGCCTACACCAGCAGTCAATGACGTTATTCATCACCTGCAGGCCAGGCTCGAGCGTCTGCATGTCGCTCCTCGCTATACAGTCGTAATCTGTGAACTCGACCAGCATTTCGCTGTAGACCAAACAAAGTCCCGATTAGCACATGCATTTAAAAAACGACACGAGCAGCACAATAAATACGTACCCCGACGGACGTGGCGTTGAGTGGTCAAAGACGTAGTCGATTACATCTTTCCGTACGTGCAGGATATCCCAGAAGATGACAATATTGGAGCACATGAATCCAGAGATTACAAACTGCCCCCTCAATATTTTCCCACAGTCCAACGTGCAGCCCAAATTGTCTGGAATCGTATCCATGCATTCAAATGCCACGTCGGAGTGGAAGATGTACCGATGATGTAGTTCCCTGGGGTGCGTCCTGGTCCCTGAGCCCTCGCCTGTCTGCTGATCATCGTTCGTGACGATTACCGCCGTTGCAGGCGTGGTGGCAACAGCGTCCGCTACATACCAGCCTGCTTTGTTCAGTTCCTTCTCAAGACTATAACTCACTGTCGCGTCGGGCGGAGTCGGCATTATATCACGCGTTCCCTCCACATTGGAAGCCGATCGTGCATCAGTTGTCTCCCCCGCTGCTTGCCGTAGAGCCAACACTACGGTCAGACTCCTGTCAACTGAATCCTGCTCATCGTCCTCAGAGGCATCATCCTCTTCAACGCTGATTTCTTCAGCGGCATCATCCTCTTCAAATTCTCCCTCGCAGAAACCCAGTGTCACGACGCCACCATCAAAAGTGCCCTCATCATCGTTTCCATATCCCTCTGTCCCGTCACCATATCACACACAGAAATTTGTTTCCCCAATTTCTTCTTCCGTGTAGCTAGAGTCACGCATGTCTTGCACAACTTGGTTTATCAGATTGTAGGCTTCAACATCGAGGTGCGCCTCTCCCTCAACGACGGAGGCGTTCTCGGTAGTCTGCTTCAACTGGCCGGCCAACGAAGTGACTTGATCGACATACCGGAGGACAGCTGGATCTTCCCAGAATTGTTGGGAGGACGGGTCTTGACTTGGAACTGCGTTGTTCCTCGTCGATATTTCTCTTACTTTAATGGCAGCCTGCTCACAGAAACCGCAAAAGGCTAGCGCGCACCTCCGGAAATTCATGAAAAAACGCCGGTCGTCCTATAATTCAGTTGAAGTCAAATCATTAGTGTGAAGCTCAGTGGTGTTGAGGCTGGCAGTGTGAGTATGACTAAGCACGTAATTGTGTGATTATACGGAATAAAGTGTGTGACTGTATAGCATAAAGTGTGCGACTGTACAGTTTGTAGCGTGTGACTGTGTACGTTATAGTACTGACTGGACAACGTAATGTGTGTGTCTATACAGGTAATAGTGTGTGACTCTACAGCTAATAGTATGTGACTATACAGCAATAGTATGTGACTATACATCAGGATGAGTGTGATCATAACAGTTTTATGAATTGTATATGCTTTTATAAACATAGGTAAGGCTGTCAGATTAAATCGTTTAACGGACAAAGAGTTGATGATTTATTGATGATTTATAGAGTGGCTGGGAGATCACTTACGTTAACCTCCTCGATGTCTTCCAACTGATTGTCTCTCTTAATCCCTATCATTATTCTTTTGGGACTAGAGTGCTGGTTGTCAGAGGGCATCGTTATAGCGGGGGCGCCCTCGCTACCTGTTGTCCCACATGTACGTGGGTACGTCACCTTCGAACGTAGCTGATTTCCCAGCGACCCTGTCTCCAGTTCCCCAACGAGACGATCGCATATTCTCCGTGCATCCCAATGTGCGATAAATGGTATGTCGCATCTGCAACTCTCGCTACGGAAATCGTAGCGCTGGAAGTACGCAATCATTAGAATGGGGATGCATCCCCGGAGGTACTTGAGGACTTTGCTGGGGTCACGCGTCCCCTTACCCGCCCGTACCAGATCGTGCAGGACAAAGCTACACCAGTCCTGTTCCCGAATCAAGTCCACGTCCTCCACTGCGGCCAGCAGACTCAGGTCCAGTGAGTTGTTAGTAGTAGGCGCGAGGAAGGATGACAACGCGAGCAACACAAACCTGCGGACAAAGTCGTCGTTAGCGGTTTTGGTTACCATCAACTGTTCGTGGACCCTCCCTAATGTTATTGGCTTGCTGTTGTCCACCACACCGAAGTCTTTCCTCCAGGTACTCTTTTAACCTGATCACGTCAGGTGAGTCTGCCCCTTTCTTGTTGCTGGTTGGGATTACTTTCAGCGGATGAGGGCCTAAATGTAGCTGGAGGCAGTCGTGGATGTCGTACTTTGACATCATGAATGCCTCCTGGCGTGAGGCACGAAAAATATGGGACCCGTCAGAAAATGCACGGAGGAACATAACCGCGTGCTCAATGGGTACCGATTCAAGCCTCAGATCCAACAGCCCGCCGAATCCAACAGCCCGCCGAATCCAACAGCACGCACCCTCTCTTTCTGATCATTCGATAATCGCCCAATTAGCTGGTGCAACCGCTTGGGCTTACAGTGAATATCGGGCTTACCCTGTCGGCGGTCCCCCCCTCTCCTCCTCCGAGACACACACACGTATGTAGGGTCGGCCGGTGTATCAGATTTGACCCTCCTCTTTTTTTTCGGCCTGCTTTCCTCAACACTTTCTGTCTCACCCACATCCAGATCGGCGACCGGTGTATCAAAAGTCACCCTTTTTTTTTCTTTTGTCTGCCTTCGTCAACGATTTCTGTCCCCCCCACATCCGTCTCGGCAACGATGTGGTCCCCGGATGTATCTTCAACAGACTTTACAACAGTCTTCTTCTTCTTTTTTTTCTTCTTACCCAAATTTTGGTCCACAACCAATCTATCATCAATTACATTTTCGCAGACCGATGTCTCTGCCATGGCCTTCTTCTTACTGGTCTTCGCTCGAACTTTCTTCTTCGCACCCGACTTTCTGTTGCAATAATAACATGCGTAATGAGTGTGATTTTTACAGTAAAAAGAGAGCGACTCTACATGACTATACGTGTGACTATACAGCCTCAAACGTATGACTATACAACCAACACTGCATGACTATACAACATAAAGCGTGTGACTTTGCATCATAACAAGTGCGACTGTGTAGATTCAAAGGTGTGATTGTACATCATTCTGTTACTTCACAACAAAATGTAACGAGTGCGACTATGTACCCTCAAACGGGTGACTGTATAACCAATTCTGTATGACTGTATAACCAACTCTGTATGACTTTACAACTCTGTGACTATACAACATAAAGCGTGTGACTTTGCATCATAACAAGTGCGACTGTGTAGATTCAAAGGTGTGATTGTACATCATTCTGTTACTTCACAACAAAATGTAACGAGTGCGACTATGTACCCTCAAACAGGTGACTGTATAACCAATTCTGTATGACTGTATAACCAACTCTGTATGACTTTACAACTCTGTGAGTATACAATATAAAGCGTGTGACTTTTCATCATAACAAGTGCGACTGTGTAGATTCAAAGGTGTGATTGTACATCATTCTGTTACTTCCCAACAAAATGTAACGAGTGCGACTATGTATCTTCAAACGGGTGACTGTATACGCAACTCTGTATGACTGTACAACCAACTCTGTATGACTATTCAAATGTTAATTTTATTTCTTCCCAAACACCAAGTCTGTGACTATAAGACTGCTTTTACGTAAGCTTCAACATGGAAGCATGCAAAACTTCAACAAAAAACTGTCTACTCGATGGCACATGCATACTTACAATGACGACTATGGGAACTTCAACAAAGAAATAAAGACTTCATCTTTGGCTCTATAAATACAACTACTGTACAACTACGACCCCTTCAACTCAAAATTAGAGTTATAACTAGAGGAATAACGATTAATCAAGAATAAAAACTGTATGAATATTAGTCGTCAGAGAAAAACAACTTCATCTTCGACTCTATAACTACAACTACTGTACAACTACAACAACTTCAACACAAAATTAGGGTTATCGTGTTGGAAAAATGCTCTTTCAATATTTTTTTGGTTCATGCATGCCGGAGTTCTTGACCACATTTTAGGGTTCGTGAAAAAGGAATAAAAAAGGGTTGAACAAAAGGAAAATCGGAGGTCAAAAATCGAACATTCAACATACCTTTGTAGCATCACCGGAATTTTAGGCATTATCGGAGATGGAGAAGCTGCGGAAATGGAGATGGAGATGGAGATGAGTTTTTTTTAGAGAGAGGAAGAGAGCGGTGAGTGATTAGGTAGTAAAATGAGTTGAAAATAGGTGAATGGGGAAGTGTAATGGCTTTGGGCGGGAGAATAGAGAGGAGGTAAATTAATTGGGGTGTAGGTTGAGAGGGCTATTGACTGGTGATGGGGTTGATGGGTGATGGTTGTCCGCAGCTTGTCAGTCCCCCCCCCCCCCCTTTTTTTTATACAATCTAAACCCATCCATCCACCGTCCATATTAAACTAAATGGATGGGTGGGATTAATACTAAGGGAGAGTTGGAGAGTTAGTAACTCCCTTGATCCCCCCTATATATATATATATATATATATATATATATATATAGTGAAGATCAAGTGAGTCCCTTTTTCTTTTTTGAGTCCATGAGTCCTATTCTTAGCCATTGATCTAAAGAGGATGAATGGTTGAGATTGCATGTAGTAATTAAGGTAGTAACTACCATATTTTGGAAATAATATGAGAAAATCTTCTCTCCTCCCTAAATTACTGCCAACTGATATCTCCTTCTCTCTCATCTCATTCATTTTTTTTCATTCAAACACCCGCCTAACACAAAAATCCTTCACCTTCATCATCTCTCATCTCATTCAATTTTTTTCGCTCAACTCAAGCACACCCGAGCACTCAATCGCTCAACTCAAGCACACCCGAGCACTCAATCGCTCACCTTCAACTCGAGCAAGATTATATTGAAGCAGCTTTCTAACTTTAGCAAACATAATGAACAAGGTGCGATCGCGATTGTTGGAAAACGTAGACAAGTATGCAGACGCTAGACGAAAGATCATCGACGCTCCCAAGAGCAAGCAAACAACGGGCCGAAAAAAATAACGTGTTTACTGAATCATGTCATCTCTTTTCTAACTACGAATTAATGGTTTGTATTCTTTACTTACCTGTCTAATTACATTGGTATTTTGACTATCACCAATGCATTGAAGCTGTTAAACTCTGTTACACTGACTAGCTGTACCTGTTACTCTAATTTACTGCTGGTGTTACTATGGGGATTACTAAAGTTAACCCAATTTTCTTTGGTCTCACAATCTGTGTGTTACACCGAAGCACTGTAAATGTTACTTTAATGAACAATTTATGTTACCTTAAGTTATTAATGGTGTTTGTACAATGATATTGCAATCAATTCCTCTGACTCATTATATATTGTTTTTTGAAGAACAAATGTTGGTACTTTGTCAATGAATGGAACCAATCCAAGTTATCCCCAGTTACTTTGGCAATGAATTTGTCTAAACAACGCTGTTGTCTTCAGTTACTTCAATGCATTGTTTCCATTACTGTAACAGACGAATATTGTTACTCTGACACACATGAGATGTTACTCTAACCAAAAATACATGTATTAAATAAATATAATGTTAAATGCACCGTAACACAACGCTATGTGTAAAAGAAATTGTACAAAATTAGTTTTTCGTGTAAACCAGAAAAAAAGAAAAAATTCTTATAATGACAAAAAAACACGAGTATTCTCAAAAAACTTGTTCATCCTCCTCGTCTTCCTCGGTGTCTTCTTCAGTTTCCTATCCTTCGATGTCTTCATCTACTTCATCCTCGTCATCCTCATCATTGGTTGGCTTAGTAGGCTGTTTAGGCGGTTGTGCTGCGTACGGATTTGGACAGTTTCGTTTGGTTGGCTTAGTATACTTTCTCACATCAAATCCGCAAGCCAGCGCGTAGATTTTGTAAAATTCCACTGCCTCATCAGTTGTTCCGAATACTTGCTCCATGTACGGAGTGAAAACCTCACCCACATCTCTGCACCATTCCTGTGCATTCGGTTCTTTGTGAATGCTTCGTGCAAGAAATTAAAAAATGTCACGCCCATGGACATAAGTGTTACTTCAACTCATAAGTTGTGTTACTTTAACCCTTAAAGGATGTTACTCCAACGTCAGCGCCATGACTGCTTCAGCATAAAGCAAACAATAATATCAGTGAAACAATAATATCGATGAACCATTGTAATTAATCCATGATTGATCAAATGAATCAAATTCTACCTTTTCCAGTGTTGTCATGTGCGTTCGCATCTTTGGCAAAACCACCTGCACAAAATCAAACAACGTTACACCCATGCAAATAATGTGTTACTATAATTTCTAAGTGGTGTTATTATAACGTGTACAATACGTTACTCTAACATCATCATCAAAATTCTTTTTCTGAACGTTCATTTGTGTTACTGTAATTGCAAGTAAGTGTTACTTTAATGCAGAAGACATGTTACTTCAACGACGTTTATGTGTTAATTGAAATCAAAACAATAGTATCAATAGATATCATGGAAAATCAGAATAAAAAGCATAAAGCCCTGTAATCTATAAAGATCGAGAGAGCAAATAACCATTGATACGAAACTGTGATATCAAAACGCAATGACATAAAAAAAAAACGCAAATGGATACGAAACTGTGATACGAAATGACAATGAAAGCACTATAAACATGAAAATCGACGTAAAAAAACGCAATTTGACGCGATAAACCATTGATATTAAAACGCACATTGAAAGCAATATGACCATCGAAATCCATGAATAAAAATTGAATCAAAACGTGAATGAAATATTGAAACTCACCATTGTTATACTCGATCAGTTGCTTATCAACCGTTGAAGACGATGACGCGGTCATTGAATCCATTGTAACAGAATTCCGAGTACAAAATCGATGACTGAACGTGAATGAAGAAAGGGGTTTTTTTTGCGTGTTTGAATGAACGTGATATGATGAATGAATGTGAATGATGAATGAATGTGATAGGGAGTTATTGTTTCCTAAATTCATGGGAGCTATTTTAGGAACGTAAATCTTCTCTTTTTTTTTTTTTAATGGATGCATCTTGTCCATCCATCCTCATCCCATCCAATGGATGGGATGAGGACTTAGGGACTCACAAAGAGTAAAGGACTCATAAGAGCCTTACTATATATATATATATATCTAGTTATGTTAGAGTTTACGATAGCTACTAACATAACGAACAAAATAAGACAACAAATTTACTCGCAAGGTAGGGTGAAATAAGCCTAGTGGTTAAAACTTGTGGTCATCGGCCCAAGGGTCTCAGGTCCAAGCCCCTGCAAGCGCGAACTTGTGGGAGTTGTATGGCTTAAGACTATGCCTCTAGACTTCGAGCCTGTCGCCCACGGGCGGTTTACCTTGGTGTGCGTGGTTTGCAGGCTATGCGTACACCCGGGGGTTTACCCAGAGCGCACCAAAAAGGTAGCGGCTGCGGGTTCCCTCGTTCATCAAAAAAAAAAGTCAGAACAAATAGATGAAAGAAAAGGAGTGTTATCACATGTCACTCTTACGAAGCTCATAAGGAACTTGTTGGGATGTCTTTTATTTTTATACTAGTTTTTGTTCCTGTTCAATCCACGAGGTCCTTTAGGACTACTTTAATGAAAATTACTAATAATTATAATGTACAATGGATTTAATAAAATAAGGGAAGTACTCACACAATTTTTCTATTTTCTTCTCGATTCATTAAAATAGTCCTAACATATAATTGTAAAATGAGAAGTAACCAAAAAAAAATAGAGGAAGTAATAATTTGAGTGGGTTAGTAATTTATCTTCAATTATTAGTCGAAAATAAAGGACGAATAAACACCGATATATATGGAGTATATATATAGAATTAATATTAAGTGAGTACTATGAATTCGGTGAGATATAAATATAAAAAACAATTAAGAAACTACCTCTAATTGCTTGAGGAATTTTTGTATTGAACCCATTTAGAAGAATTAATGTATCTAACAGTTAGTTCATTTGGAGTTATTAAGAGATAGAGGCTCATAGTCGAGGAACCATAAACAACAAAATTATTATTTTCTTCGGAGTGTAAATAATACTCGTATTAAGTAAGCAATGAATATGCATGAACAACATCAAATGACAAAAGAATCATACACACTAAATACCGAAATATAACGATCGACCAAATAATCACACACAAAACACAAAATACATGCAACTGCATTACGGTAAAAAGGCGTTGAAGAATGGAAATCATACTTCTAAACCTTTTAAAATTGAATGAGATTTCTAGTAATTGAAGGATAGAAAGAAGGATAATATGGCGAAAGGGTAGGATATAAAAGAAAGGTGGAGAAGTGGGGCAAGAAAATAAAGACCTACCAAAGAAGGAATGTGTGTGGGGGTTGTGACCGGAGGGAGTAGATAAGATTGCATTGCGCAATAATTTTCCCTCCTACCCTCCCCGAAATTTATACTTGTAACGATGAAGGTTATATGCAAAGTGATCGTATTTTATATGGTTAGTAATACTGTTGAAATGGTAATATAATTAGAGAGTCGTCAAATGGACTTATGAGATCTTAGACAAAATATGATCCGTTAACTCCGTGGGGAGTGGAAATGTCAAGTAGGAGTAATATGGAGTTATTAAAAATTAACTTTGTAATACTTGTGATCAAGGCTGCCACGTGGCGTTGTTGTTAGAAATCACAAAAAAAAAACTTGTTTAAATTAACTTTTAACAATATACTCCGTGTGTGTGTATATATATATATATATATATATATATATATATATATATATATATATAGAGGATCCTTTGAGTCAGCTCAACTCGGCGCACCCATTGAGGCACAATCTCAACCATTAGATTAAAATCAAATTAAAGGTTAAGATTAAAACAAAAAATCATACATAAAAAAAATTTCCCCAATTTTTTTTTTCCTGGGGAAAAAAATCGATATTTTTCGGATTTTTTTTTTTTTTCCCGGAAAAAAAAATCAGAAATTTTTTTCCAAAAAAAAAAAATCCGAAAAAAAAAATTCGAAATTTAAAATAAAATTGGTGTATATAAAAACAATTTCAGTGTACATAATAACTGTTTTAAGGTATATAACAATTCTATTATATCAAATAATTAAATACATATGCCAATTATTTCAGTGTATATATGTTGATTAATTGGTGTACATAGTAACCATTTGAGTGTATATAACAATAACTATTTTACTGTATATATATTTAGTTCTTAAGTGTATATATATATATATATATATATGTAGTGAGTTTAATAGCGTATATAATGAGTTTTTTGGTGTATATAACAGTTATTTTGATGTATGTTCCATTGTTGATTAACCGATGTACATATTAATTATTTGGGTGCATATAACAATTATTTTACTGTATATATTGAGTTCTTAAGTGTATATATATGCAGTGAGTTTAATAGCGTATATAATGAGTTTTTTTAGTGTATATAACAGTTATTTTGATGTATGTTCCATTGTTGATTAATTGGTGTACATAATAACTATTTGAGTGTATATAACATTTTTTTATTTAAGTGTATATAACATTTTTTTTACTGTATATATTGAGTTCTTAAGTGTGTGTATATAGTGAGTTTAATAACGTATATAATGAATCTTTTTAGTGTATATAACACTTATTTGGATGTATGTCCCATCTTAATCTAATGGTTTAGATTGTGCCTCAATGGGTGTAAGGAGTTACCCTGCTTCTCCGGAACCCACCTCTATATATATATATATATATATATATATATATATATATATATATATATATATATATATATATATATATATATATATATATATATATATATATATATATATATATATATATATATATATATATATATATATATAGAGAGAGAGAGAGAGAGAGAGAGAGAGAGAGAGAGAGAGAGAGAGAGAGAGAGAGAGAGAGAGAGAGAGGTTCTAATGAGTCCCTATATAAGTGTTGAGTCCCTAAGTCCTCATCCCATCCGTTGGATGGGAGATGGATGAAGGGACGAGATTAATCACTATATTATTAAAAAAAAAAAAAGATACATCATTCAGTAACGTATCATTCCATTCATTCAATCATTCACATTCATTCAATCATTCACTCTCTCGTTCATCATCATTCTCTCATTCATCATCGTTCTCTCGTTAAAAAAAAAAAGAAGATATTGCTGCATCGTTCTTCATCGTTCTCTCGTTCATCAATTCAGTTTCCATTACTTTCTTTATCGTTTTTCATCGTTCTCTCGCTCATTCAATCATTCATTCTTCCTTCAAAACCACGCAATCAAGACCACATTCAATCAGTACGTTCGATCAATCCGGCTTCTACTTTTCATTCAATGGCTGATACGCAAATCGTAGTAAACATAAATGGTGAGTATATACATTGTAGTTTATACTGGATTGTATATGGGAGTCATTGAGATGATATCAGATTATTAGTTTCTACTTTTCTACATTGAACTGCATATTCATCTGCGCACACGAAAATATATTGGTTTATTTTAGTTCACATACTGTGTTACTTTAGTGTGGAGTGTCTGTTACTTTAGTGACAAACATCTATTACTTTTATGGTCTGTTACTTTAATTCATCGAAGATGTTACTTTGATTCATAATGTCTGTTATTGTAACGCATTAAAGAGTCATGAGGGTATATTAAACCACCTTATTAAAATAATAATAAAAAAAGATATTGTTTCCTATAATAGTGGGACGTGATTGCCAACAAAATAGGAAAAAGATATTGGTTTATTTTCTAATTTTCTACGTTGAACTGCATATTCATCATATGAAATTTGCGCACACACAATATATTGAGTTATTGTAGTTCATATACTGCGTTACTTTAGTGTATAACATCTGTTACTTTCATGTCTATCATCTGTTACTTTATATGTCGTGTTACTTTAATACACTCCAGTCGTTACTTTAGTGTTTTCCATCTGTTATTGTAGTGCATTGTAGTGTCGTAAGGATAAAGGAAACCGCCATATTATAAAAAAAATTGTTTCCTATAATAATGGGACGTGATTGCCACCAAAATAAGAAACAATATCAAAGAATAACGCCATATAAAAAAAAGAAAAAAAGAAAGATATTGCATCCTATAATTATGGGACGTGATATACTTCAAAATAGGAAACAATATCAAAGAGTAAGATACTACGTCATACTCTCATTTCTGATCATTATATGAATTTTTTGCACTAACCTATACCTGGTGTTATTTTGATAAACATTATCTGTTACTTTAATTCACATTATCTGTTACTTTAATGTTTGACCTCTGTTACTTTATACCTGGTGTATAAGCACACTCTGTTAATTTAATTCAATGTTACTTCAATGCACTTCATCTATTACTTTAACTCTTGTTATCTGTTACTTTAATCCACATGAATGATGTAGGGATGTGGGTGAGAGTTTCCTCCATTGTGCGGTCGTGAGATTAAATCAAAGCTTCTGAGATGATGATGAAGAAGATGAAAAAGAAGAAGACGGAGAGAACGAGAAGGTTGAAGAAGAAGCAGAATTATAAGTAGGACATTATGAGTAACAGGTGTGAAACATTGGAATTGTAATGGAGTTGATTTAGTTGGAATCTTGTACCACTTTTTGTTTTGGAGTATCTTAATAAAAACAAACATTGTTTCTTTTGTTAATTGGAACTCCTGTTTTTGCAAGAGACTACTATGCAACGTAACTGATTTTATGAGTTAAAGTAACACGGTTCATGAATTAAAGTAACACATTGTATAAGTTAGAGTAACAATTTTTGCAAGAGACAATGCAACGTAACGGATTTTATGAGTTAAAGTAACACAGTTCATAAATTAGAGTAACACATTGTATGAGTTAGAGTAATAGTTTTTGCAAGAGAATATATTAAACAACGTAACAGATTTTATGAGTTAAAGTATCACAGTTCATGAATTAAAGTAACACGTTATATGAGTTAAAGTAACATAGTTTATGGATTATGACAGTAACATAGTAACATACGTACAATGGCAGTAGGAAAATGATGATTTTTTGGTGAAAATAGAAAAAGACATTTAAAAAAATTGATAAGAGAGAGAAAAGATTTGCATTAAGATAATTAAGGAGGAGAGAGAGAAATGATATATTTACCAGATTTGTTAGTTACTCCCTCCGTTACAAAATATAAGTCGTTTAAGGTATTTGTAAATTTTACTTAATATAAGTTGTTTTGCCAAGATCCATACACTCTCTTTACTGAGTCAATTATGACTCTCTCCTTTTCATGATTTAATTAATGCATACTACACAAGTACTCCTGAAAAGTAATGAATGTTTTATTTTCTCAAAGCACCACTCTTATTTAATTAATGATTTATAATCATTGTGGATTAGTTCCTTAATAGCTGTGCAAAAACCTTAAACGACTTATATTTTGTAACGGAGGGAGTATTTCCTTAATTATGAGATCAAATCTTGTCCATTAATCTAACCTTGAATCAAGGGCTAAGATGGGGACTCACGGACTCAACATATATCAGTGGACTCACCTGATCTCACTTCTATATATATATATATATATATATATATATATATATATATATATATATATATATATATATATATATATATATATATAAGGCTCTTATGAGTCCTTTACTCTTTGTGAGTCCCTAAGTCCTCATCCCATCCATTGGATGGGATGAGAATGGATGGACAAGATGCATCCATTAAAAAAAAAAGAAAAAAAGAAGAAGAAGATTTACGTTCCTAAAATAACTCACAAGAATTTAGGAAACAATAACTTCCTATCATTCACATTCATTATCACGTTCAATTTTCATTCCACGTTCATTCACACCTAAAAAAAAAAAAAAAAACTCTGATTCATTCACGCTCATTCATCAATTTTGAACTCGAAATTCTGCTACAATGGATTCAATGACCGCATCATCGTCTTCAACGGTTGATAAGCAACTAATCGAATATAACAATGGTGAGTTTCAGTGTTTCATTCACGTTTTTATTCGTTTTTTCTTCATAGATTTCAATAGTCATATTGCTTTCAATTTGCGTTTTCATATCAATGTTTTATCGCGTCGAATTGCGTTTTTTTTACGTCGATCTTCATGTTTATAGTGCTTTCATTGTCATTTTGTATCACAGTTTCGTATCAATTTGCGTTTTTTTGATGTCATTGCGTTTTGATATCACAGTTTCGTATCAATGGTATTTTGATATCTCGATCTCTATAGATTACATGTCTTTATGCTTTTTATTAAGATTTTCCCTGATATCCATTGATTCTATTTTTTTGATTTCAGGTAACGCAGATTCGTCGTTGAAGTAACATGCCTTCTGAGTTAAAGTAACACTTAATTGCAATTACAGTAACACAAATGAACGTTCAGGAAAAGGGTTTTTATGATATCTTAGAGTAACGTATTGTACACGTTAGGGTAACACCACTTATGAATTACAGTAACACATTATTTGCATTGATGTAACGTTGTTTGATTTTGTGCAGGTAGTTGCGCCAGAGATGCGAACGCACAAGACAACACTGGAAAAGGTGGAATTTAATTCGTTTGATTAATTATGGATTAATATTATGGTTCATTGATATTATTGTTTCACCGATATTATTGTTTTGCTTTATGTTGAAGCATACATGGCATTGAAGTAACACAAGTAATGAATTACAGTAATACCTAATTTTAATTAGAGTAACACAAAAATGTAACACTAAAAAAGGGTTTTTGGTGCTGACGTTGGAGTAACATCTTTTTAGAGGTAAAGTAACGCAACTTAGGAGTTACAGTAACACTTATGTCCATTGGCCTGACTTTTCTTAATTTTTGGCAGGAAGCATTGGTAAAGAGCCGAATGCACAGGAATGGTGCAGAGATGTGGGTGAGGTTTTCACTCCGTACTGAAGAAGACACAGAGGAAGACGAGGATGAACAAGTGTTTTGATAATACTCGTGTTCTTTGACATTACAAGAATTTTTTCTTTTTTCCTGATTTACACGAAAAACTAATGTTGTACACATTTTTGCAATTAACACTATATTTATTTAATAAATGTGTTTTTGGTTAGAGTAACATCTCACGAGAGCCGTTTCAGCAGTTGGCTCCTCAGGGGCGACTTCCATCTTGAATGGTTCAGTGACGGCTGTCGGGATAGGGGTGTCCCTAGAGCTAGTGGCTTGATAGGGACGACCAAGGTGGTTACTGGTTAGGACTCGGGATTTAGTCCTTCGGATCTCCTCGGAGGTGATGGGGACAGCTTCCCCTTTGGCGAGGTAGACGTCATCCTCGTCGTCAAACCAGATCCCGTTCACTTGCGGGATGAATGGAGAGATAAGGTGAGAACAATCAATCACCTTCCCGGTAAAGATGGCGTGGGAGCTGAAAGGGTTCTCCTTGTTGCTGGGCTTATCTCCGGGTAGCAGGATTTTACCGCTTTCAATCAGGTCCTGAATCAAGTGCTTCAGCTTCCAGCACTTCTCGGTATCATGCCCATTGCCTCGGTAGTACTGGCAATAGGCTTGGGCATTGTAGTTCTTGGAGCGTCGCTCGACCGGAACTTCAGGAGTTGGGCCTATCGGTTGGATTAGGCCTTTTGAGGATAGCCTTTGTAAGGCATAAGTATAGGTCGTACCTATGTCAGTGAAAACCCGAGGTGGGGTGTTCTTCTTGGACGGGGTATCTAGTAGATTAACCGCGTCGAAAATGCTGCGGGTTGCAGCTTGAGGCTTGGTAGTGGAGGAAGAAACCCCTTGGTAACCCTTAGCAGCGGCCTTAGTGAGGCCTTCCAGTCTTAGATCATCTTCGATCCTCATACCAATTTCAGTAAGGGTGGTGAAATTGGGTATGACAGCATATTGGAGGTGAACCCGGTAGGAGGGGATGAGGTTCTTGACAAAAGCCTCCACCAAAGTCTTCTCACTGGGCTTATCGACCAGTTTCACGCTCTCGGCCCTCCAGCGTTGAAGGTATTTGGTAAAACCTTCCTTCGGCTCTTGGGCCATAACCTCCAGAGATCTCATTGTGGTTTGGATCTCGGTGTTGTCAGCAGAGTTCCGAGCGAACTCGGTGGCCACATCATCCCAAGTAGGGTATTTCTTTGGGTCTAGCCTGTAATACCAGGCCCGAGGGTGCTTTTCAAGAGATGCAGCAAAAAGGTTCTTGAACATGGAGGAATCCACTCCCTTAATGGCCATGAACTCCTTGAAGGCCCGTACATGTAGTAACAGGTCTTCAGTTCCCTCAAACATGGGCAAACCCGTGAGATTCAGGTTCGCGGGCAGTTTGTCACTCACCGGGCTGTACTCACGACTATTCTCCCGATGGATATTATTACTCCCAGTCAAGTGAACTTGCTCCTCTAGTCGACGTACTGAGCTAACTAGATCAGCCAGAGGCCCACTAGTCCCGGTATTTGGAGTCCTGTGCTCCACCGCAGCCAATCGAGTGACGATAGCAACTTGTCCAGCCCTCATTTCATTCAGTTGGGCGTCGATGTCGGCCTGTTTGTCGACCGTGGCGTCCACAGAGGTTTTCAGATCAGCTAAAGCAGCCTCCATCCTGCGAGTGTGTCTGGTTGATGGTGGCCTGTCTGTAAGAACACTACGTAATCAGAAAGCGAACCCAGTCTTGGAATCAAAGAAAAAGGTACATCCCGAGCGACCCAAAAGGAAAGAACTGAGTGGAAAAGACTCGGGAAAGACACCTAGACGGATGACTCGTGGGTGGTATGACTTCCTTAAGATTTCGGCTTTGTGGGCCTAGTCCCGTTCGAAGGAAGGTCCACGGGAGATTACTCCCCAGACTTTTGACTCGAGTGTATGGACGGACTTTCCTTTGTAGAGGTATGCCCTATGCGGGTTGGTCGTGCCTTGACAAATAAGGCGGACTCGGGAAAGGGGGGAAACTTGTGATATAAGATCAACAGAGTTTCGACGCTATAAACCCTCTACATACTATGCAAAGACCCGACACACGGATAGACGGTAGGTCCTATAATAAGGAAGGTTTATTTTAGAAAAGTTGAAAGTTTTGGACAGGTTGAGGTTTGAATGCAAAATGAACGAATTTCCGAGAGTTTTGAGAATTGAAAACGGAGTTTCGAAAACCGAGATTAAAATTTTGAAAAGGAAAATTCTGAAAATCAAGGTGGTAGGGGGGGCAGAAATTCGAGAATTAAAACGGACAGCATGCCGACTACAGAAAAGGATATTTTGAGTCAAATCGTTGATCCTAAATTTCGGCGGCATTCCGAGTTTTGAAAATGGGATATTTTGAAAAGGTGAGTCCCGAAACGGGCAGCATTTCGGTTTTTTTCAAAATTGGGCGTTTTAGAATGATGGGTCCCGAAATGGACAATATTTCGTTTTTTTTTTTCGAAATTTGGTATTTTTTGGAAAGATGCAATTTTGAAATGACGGTTTTTGAAAAATGACACGGAAACCACATAGCATGTAGTCAAACAAGCATTATAACGACGCTTATGTATGCATTACGCTAAGTCTCGGTCGGTCAAAATAGGGTCTATACCAACAACGATGGCTTTCTCGTGTGATGGACGGACTCCCTAAGCCGAGTTGGTCTTAGGACATGCCGCGAAACCGAGACGAGTTCCACCATCGATGTTTTTAGCCCACCCATGTAGGAATGCACCGTGGTATTGTGGGACGTCGGTCACAAGTAACCGGCCCGGGCAAATTTGGGTTATGCATGAATCATTAAACTAATGTGCGCACACTAATCTACGAACGGTTTCTCTTCGAGTCTCACCCTAGGAACCCCGATGACATGTGGTACATCAGGTATCCCCAGCGGAGTCGCCAAATTGTGGACATGACGTAGGTCCACCCCGACGCGGCGAAGCGCGGGTTTGGGTAGGCGAATGAATCTCGTGGTAAGATTGTTCTCGGGTTCGAAATTTAAGTCAAAATGGAATCGCCACCGAATTTTGTGGTTATTCGGAACCATACGAGCCCACTCTATGTCGTCATGGGCTATACACAAAGTAAACCCACTTCGATTTCAGAGTTTATGGGGCTCGTCCCTTTGCATTGTTATACCGATACTGTTTACACCGGCTTTCGTATATAAAATGACTCTCGTGCGCCAAGGGTTTCGGACATCCGGAAACCAAAGGTTCTGATTAAGGGGTGAGGGTACGTGTTGGGAAGCCCACTAAGGACACCCAACCCCGCCCGCACATGGCGGCCTCTACTAAGACACCGTTCGTGTTCGTGTACGCGCGCTAGTAAAATAATTAAATGATATGCAAACAGCGTTTTCGAGCTAAGCATGTGAATTTCGCGTTAACTACGTCATTTAATGCATCTTATTATTTGTCGAAATGATTTAGCATGCGAGATTCGTTTATAAAGCGTAAAAGCAAATAAACAAACAAAGCTCGAAAGTAAATAAAAATAACATACAAATTATACGGGCGGAAATACAACCCGAAATTCACAATACAACATTACGTAAAATAAATAAATAAATAAATGAAGTAATAACAACGCAAAATAATGATAAAAAACGGACCCGTATGTAAATTAAACCGCGAAATATATAGATGGACTAACCTCGATTAAATACACATTATGTCGTGTACTAAACGAAGGACGGAAATATGAGACTGTGGCATATTGCTAGCCCGATCATATATCCCGTAGTCTTGTCCCGACTTATCACGTCAAAAGGTGGTCAAAGTCGTTCTACGTGTCGTGATGTGCATGGTCTTGAAAATAGAATAGTCACGTGATAGTCTTTGCACGTGATGACTAAAGTCGATAAAAGGTCGGGGCTTGAATTATGGGTCAAACCCCTCGGTTTTATGGGTTACAGGACCCACTCGACCGAGTTGTGGTGTGACTCGGTCGAGTGCACCTTTAACGTGGCTACTGACCACTTTTATGGGTGCTACTCGATCGAGTAGCATATGTACTCGGTCGAGTAGACCCTGTACGAATGATGATTCGTTTCGTTTTATGACTTGAAATCGATGATCGGCCGAATCAAATACAAATATCGCACGATTTGTATTTAACTCGGCCTCCGGTACTATAATCGTGTACGAACGATTATAATACCGTTATCGGAGTTTATGAAAAATGTTTATCGTTATATTAGAAATTTTGAATTAGTAACGAAAGATGTCCCTCTACGTCACGACATCGAAACTAACCCTTTCGGATTACGTGATGTCGGTTTTCGTGTCAACGGGTTTCGTACCAATTATGGAAATGGGATTAAATTCGTTCAACTACGACCGATTGCGATCACGTCACGCCCTTGAGTACATTGGGGCGGGGCTCCTCGAAAGGGCTCCACCTCCGTCGTTGCTCGTAAAGGGATTAAACGGACCTTAGGCAAACATCGTAGTCAAACGGATTTAAAACCGAATTTTGATACTAGTTTACGTATACACGGTATAATAACGATATTTGTAATAAAAGATGATACAAAAGCGAAAATATAAAAAAAGTACAAAAAAAGTTAGTGTTAGTGTTACTAGATCGTTATGATTATAATGCAAAATACGATGAATAAAATGAAAACGAAGCGAGATAAAAGAGATCGAGATGGGGTTTAGGACACCCTCAACATACATGCTAGGTATAGGACCTCGGAAATGGCCTCGTAATAGCTGCACGGGCTCGGGAGTATCGAGGATGTATGCAAGTTATGGTGTGTATGGGTGTGTGTGTGTGTGTATGTTTCGCCGGTTTCCGAAGGACAAAGGCTCGGGTTTTTGTGTAGTCTTGCTAGGGACGTAGTATGGGGAGTGTAGTAGGGTTAGGATGTAAAATGTAGGGTAAATGCTTAGGTAAAAATCTGTGTAAATGAATGGGGGTGAAGCGGTATTTATAGACTTCATCCCTCGACATAGGGGCACTCGATCGAGTGGCCCTAGTGCACTCGATCGAGTGCCCTCGCAAATGGGCCAAACCCGGGTTCAAAAGGCTCCACTCGACCGAGTGGGGTCAATTCACTCGATCGAGTAGGTCAAACGGGTGATACAAATAAGGGAAGAATTGATTTGTTGTTGTGATTGACTTTTTGAATTTTATTTTGTGCGCCAACTGAACTTGGCTGATTTATGAGACGGTTTCGTCTTTGACCGGGTTTTGACTCGGTCGCCAAAAGACGGGATTTATCTTTGGTGTCGGTTTGGGCCCAAATTAGTCTCTTTTTACTCGGAACGACCCACTGGGTCTGGATTTGAGGTCTGTTTTGTGAGATTTTTTACTCCGCTAAAAGTCCATGTCGGATATTATTGTTTCCGAGCCCAAATCCGAGTATACCAAGTCACGTTTGCGTCCGATCATCATCGGGTATTTTTCGGAGACTACCATAGACACGTGACAGTCAAAATGCGGGTGTTTACAATATCATTTGAGGGGAAAAGACAAAAGTGAGATTGGTGGGACCTTTGTCCTTTCCCCCTTAAATGGTATCTACTTGACCCGTGTTAAGCTTGCAACAGAGACCAACTTAATACTCCGTAGTAAGTAGTGATCGAGTATGAAAAGCTTGAAGATGAAGAATGAGAGTATCTAGTAAAAGACAAAAGCAACCTACATATACAACATCACATCACTGATCCTATGTTGAGCCTATTCTTTGAACAGCATCACTGACATATGGACTTTTCATCCTTTTTCACATTTCCTTTTCTTCCGCCACAAATATCTCATCCTACCCAGTACGAGTACATGTACATACATAACTAAACATGCATGATTGCTTCATTGCTGAGTACGTACTTGTCATGGAGCGATCGATAATTTTAGGAGGAGTTGCTCAATTTTCTAGTTATGATAAATCAAGTTAAGATACAAAAATTTGTTCTTTTAAGCGGATATATATATCTCATAGTAACAAAATACGGAGTAACAAATAAGCGGTCTCGCAAGTCGCAATAAGATACATGAATCCTTTGGACTTCAGAAAAGAGTACTACTATCTCCAAAGTTGAAACCATTGAACCAACTTGATTATTATGAGTATTTTTTTCCTTAATTGAGCTTCATTTATTTTTATAAAATGGGAGATTTGGGCATTTAATTGCGTCCATTGAATCCCTTAATAGCAAGTGCAACTTTATAAAGTTCTTTTATTGCCGTATCATATTTCACAAATTTCAATAGTTAAGAATTGTTTACTCCTTTATAGAAGAACTTTGTATAAAATTCTTATATTAAATAATTCTCATTTAAATAGTTTTATTTATTTTGTATTTTTTATTTTTAGATGACCTTAAATTGTTACAATATCTTTTTCTTTTGGAAAATATTAAAACTTAAGTGGTATTTTACACATTACAAAGCTACTTTAATTGCTCTCAATTAGCTAGTACGTAGATGTTACAAAACGAGTTCTTATTTTGGAATCGAGTTCTTTAAGTTTAAGAGCAAACATTATTTTGCAATAGAAGAACTTGAATAGGCATGGGTTGTTGGTGACAATCCAATAAAAAGACCACTATTGCACTTGCCCTAAAAACGTCAATATTGTCATGGAATCACAAAATTAGGTTAAGTTATGGAGTAGTCCTTATGATCCTTAAGAATATCCCAAATTAAATAGTAAAAAGTGATAATTCTAAAGGTAGGATTGTTTAATTAGTACTAGGTGCTACTATTAGAGGTTGTCTTTCAGTACGAACCACACATTTTTAACACAATGCATGGAGCGAGGCTACTTTTGAAAAGTGGAGTATATATACGTACGTACGTATGTTCTCAGAAATGCAATTCTGATCTCTACTAATTAAAAGGCGTATGTACAAATAAGCTAAAATAACATTAGCAGCTTTAATTAATCAATACCAATGACTAACATTACCCGTAAACTATGTTTCACAACACAATAATGGGCTACAATTTTTTTTTAGTTAAATTTACTAATTAACCTCCCTCCCTCCCTCCCACATGAAATAATCAACCCCGCCTCGACCTCGATATTCTGAAGTAGTATTACTCATACATAATGCATGTAAGGAAATGGTACTCTTTCCAAAATAAAAATATAGTAAATAATATATATATTTTTTTTTATAAAGGTGGAAACTGCTAACCTATATAAGTATATATTACACATAATAATACTGGAGTATGTAGTAGGAGTAATTCAGTGCAAGCCATTGAAGTGAAATTGACGTTGATGATGATTATGATCAAGTAAATCACCCCATACTCCATTCAAATTACCCGCATGATCAACAACATTCTCACCATTATTATTATTATTATTATTATTATTATTATTATTATTACCTCCACCATCATTTCCACCATAACTACCTGGAGATAATGGAGATGATGTCTGAATTTGATTAAACAGCCACTCTGTCGGAATTATTGGACCCACATGATCTATTTTCCTCGCTGTATCACCACTATCTTTCATATCCTGCTGCTTGTTGTTCAACAAATTAATCGCTCCTTCATCATCATCATCATCCTCGGCTTTACGTTCCTCGTCATTTTTCGAGGATGTTGTGGCGTAAAACATGGCCAATCTTTGCTGCTGCAGCTTCCAGTGCATTTCTTGATTAATGGAACTTAACGACTCTATTGACGATATAGAAATGGGAGGTTCATTTCCTGCCACAGCGGGCGAGGGCAGTGATAAAGAATAATTCAGGTCCATCAAGTTGAGCCCAAAGTAGGGAGTGGGCCCGGAGCTGGTGATGAGCTGATGAGTGTACACCCCCGCCGAGGGGTTAAAGTCCATGGCGGGGGCCGGGTTCATGAAGGGGAAGCCGGTGGGCCCAGCAGGGAAGAGTTTTGAGGGGTTGGGGTTGGTGATTTTGAATTTCTTGGTGGGTTTACGGCAGCCGCCACCGATAGGGACATTTCGGAGGGCCCCACCTCGAGTCCAGTACCTTCGACAAGTCTTACAGAAGTGTCGAGGTTGGGTGAGGCTGTAGTTGTTGTAGTAGCAGAATTTGGTGTTGGAGGAGTCACATCTAGGGCATTTTAAGGGTTGTTCCTGTGGCGCTTTCAGAGGAGGAGTACTGCCTTTATGATTTACCGGTGGGGGAGGGTTGTTTTCCGGTGATGATGATGACAACATTATTATTGTTATTGTTTTGTGTAATTAATTAAAGAAGCTAAGGTTTATGTGGGAGTGGGTGGTGGTCTTGTGATAATGTTGATGAAATAAAGAGTGGGAAATGAGGCGGGGTAGGGGTGCAAAGGAGAGAAGGGAGTCGGGTCTATATATTAATTATGGTGAGAAATGCGTTTGTGAAATTAGGGCATTATATATAGAAGACACTACACTCCTCACCTCAACAACATTACTCCCTAGGGTAAAATACTAGTACTCCGTAGTCCGTATGAAGATGTGTTGATTAAGTACGTATAATACGTGTCGCCTGTAATATGGCTTTAATAAGTCCCGTTAGCATCATATTCATCTACTCCGTCCTCCTTTTACCCAGGCCAACACAAAACTAATAAAATTATTTCAACTTATTTTTGTAAAATTATATTTTTTTTCGTTACTTTTTTGCGTGGAACAAACTCAAAATTTGAAAAATAAATAGTACGGAGTAAATTATTTACACTTCGATTTACTCCTCAGTGTCACAATAAGGTTCACACTAACAGAATATAAATAGGTGTCAACCATCGCCTTAAGCTATTGATTGAGTTGACTCTGTAACATGATATCAAATCTATAAGTCACGGGTTCGAATCCTCAAGTGTCAATATCTCGAACTCTCTAGTGTCAATATATATATAATTTGTGATCTTAATTAGTATCCTTAATTTCTTTATTATCCACAGTATATTCTTAATTAGTATCCCTGATATTTGTGTGGGAGGAAAGTGTGAAGCTTATTGTGAAAGGGAGATAATTCGAGGAGAGTAAAATTTGAAGTGGGGAGAGTTTGTTGAACATCCAATGTGTATGTGCTAGCTAGTCAAGAACGCTCTGATAACACTATATGAACCTATGTATGTCATCCTATGAGATAGATAGGCCGAAGACTAGAATGGAAGATAGTGGGCAAAACAGAGTGGTGAATACTGTTGTTAAGCAGATCTGATAACAACAACTTATTAATAAATAATACTCCCTCCGAGTTCCTATTATTGTCCCAAAGGGATTTGGGGTGGAAAATAAGAAAGAGAAAATGAGTGGTTTAAAAAAGAAGAAGGAAGAGAGAGAAATAGGAGAGTAATTGTGAACCACACATTGATGGTCTAAAAAGGAAAGTGGGACAAAAATCAAACTCAGCCCAAAAAAGAAAGTGGAACAATAATAGGAACTCGGAGGGAGTAATAATAATAATAATAATAATAATAAGGAAAATGCAGCAGCAGCAGCTAGCTAGGTAGTGTGTGTTGTAGTAGTAGAGGAGATGAGAGTAATAGGAAATGAGTTCACGCGACTGCGCCTCTTGTCTACTCTTTCCTATGAACTGTCACTGTTTACCTTCCTTCTAACTCTGCTGTCTGCTGTATTCTGTCGTCTGTCTGCTCTCAATGCACTTCCCCTAATTCTATGCCTTTGTCTTTTACCTCCCTCTCTTCTTTCCTTTTCCTACGGACTACAGTCGAGTATAATGCTTGCTTTCTTCATCGATTCTTTTCTACTTGTACTTTGAATGTTTCATTTTTATCACAATAATTTTATTCATATTGATTCACGACGATCAGTCGGTTATCAGTAACAAAGATTCCTAAAGTATTGTTTAGCTGTCCCTGCCTCCATACGCTATCTACCTAACCCTTTTTGTTGTGTTTCTTTCGTCAACACGAAAATTTTATTGATTTCGATACATGTACTACATACTCAAAAGTTATGATGAACGGTTATAGACTATATTTATAAGAGACATAAATAAACTAAATACGGTAGTATACCGTGTGTTGGTGATTTAAGTGTAAATACCGTTTCATTTTAGCGTACTCGGGTTTGGTTTACGGATGTGTGAATTCAATATAATATAATATAGGTTTCGGGGGAAGTACGGAGTGTACGCTTATATATAATTAATTGCGAATTCACGGTACCAGGTTCATACGGTACACTATGGCGGGGGTCTCGCGAATTTTTGGCGCCAAAATCTGTTGAACAGATTTTGGTGGGAATTCATGAAGAGTCACAACTCTTCAAACTCGTATCCCCTCCTTCAAACTCTATGTAATAGAGATTTGATCAGATCCGTAAACAAGAAGAACAAAAATCTGCACAAAATTACGACATAGTTATATCTCTGTTTTCTGTGCAAACTCAAAGGAACACCGTCTTATCTCAGTAGAAAATTCGGTACAACCCTGCACTGAAATAAGGGTCGAATTGTTCTGTTAGGAAAACGCTAAGTCGTTTCGGTGTTGATTTTTCGTCACTTTCCTTATTCGTAAATAACACTGTGTACTACTCCATAACGAGGGACAAGTGAACAACAAAACAACAATATATATTGATCACCATATTAATTGGAGGTAGGTACGGTTTGAGCAAATATTTCACATCCAAAGTTATTCCCGAGGGTAAAAAAACTTTGTTGTTGTAAGAAAATATTTTTAATCATACAAATAATTCATTTAAAATATATACACGATTTTATTTAGGAATATTTTATAAATATTATAGTCATTGCATTATAAATATTAAAATACATTGCATTATGCTAATTAAAAATAATTACATTAGCATGTTTCATAATAAATCAAGTGCTTATGATCTCGGATTTACATTCTTACGTACATTCGATAGATGAATTTAGATGAGATTTGACTAGATAGATCAAATGGAGTTTATCGAATTACTTTAAGGAAAATGAGTTGGCGTCACCCGGTGACGTTTAATTTGGGCGCCTCCAAGAATATTATATTAATTTATTTAGTTATTTTTAAAATTTTAAAGTTAAAACAAATAAGTTGTAAAAGGGTAGTTTTGGAATTTCAAATTATAATTAACAAAAAAAATATACTAAAAGATTCTTTCTTAAAAGTAGTCTTATTTGTAGGAGCTAACTTTTATACTAAGCTGCATCAAAAATTGATCTCGTGAATGGTACATTCAAGCTAAGAACCGAAGTTGAATCATATAAATTACGAATGCATAAGAGTAAAAGAAAAAATGTATCGCTAAAGTTTAACGATGATATGATGAAACGACTACTGATAATAGTCAGCCAATCACCACACTATCGGATACATGATATGAATCCGATACGTAATAATTGACGGTTTGGATTAAGACTCAACAACTCATTTATGTAGCAACACTAGATTTATTTAGGGTGCATCTAGGCTGATGCTCGAAATACAAACCCGACGCGAATAACTTATTTATCAAATTAGTCCAAATTATTTTAGTACTTCAATACATAAATTTAATAAATATATTTACACGGTCCATACTGACGTTAAATTAAAACCCGACACGAATTATTTACAAAATTATCGGGTTTGGATTGAGGCTTAATTACACATTTATGTAAGTAGCTAGGCCGACAACTTGATACGGAAACGATGCAAAATTTAATTGTTCGAGTTTTGATTGCAAGGTTTGTGACTCGTTTTAATGTGATATGAACTTGACCCGACACACAACTCGATCTAGACACTATGTTTGAAGGTTACTTTATTTTTTTTGAAGTGGAGATCAATATCATTAATAATAAGTCATCCGGCATATACAAACGATGTCAAGTTGAACTGAATACAGATTTGTGAAAAAATAAATAAAGAACATCATTGAGACAAAGATCACTATTAGAATAATGCGCTTCTGCATAGCCTTCTATATATCGTTGTTTATTGACACAGCCTTTCGCGAAGGAATCTATAGATCTGATGAAATAGCCTCCAAGATGATGAACTTTCTCTATTTTGACAAATAGTAGACCGAGATCTGACCTCAATTGTATCGCCGTACGTAGGAATTCTATTGCTCTCATGATCTTGCACATAGTTCTTGAAATCTAAGTCCTATACTAATGTAAAGGACTGAAACCTCGAAATAAAAGAAAAAACTTTGAAATAAAAAACGAAAACAACTCTCATAAAAGAGAGACTTTTATGTTTGAAGGTTATTGTGTAAAATAAGATTTAACTTATGGAAAATGAGATGGCGCCACCCGGTGGCGCCGAATTTGTGCGCCATCGAGGGTATTTTAGTCATTTACTATACTTATTTTATTTATTTCCATTAAAATATGATTTTAAATTAAAGTTTGTTGTAAAGGGTAAATACGGTAGTTCACATATTTAAAATAGCTTATAATATATAATTTAAAAAAAGAAAAAATCAAAGAAAATAACAATAGAATCTGAAGATTTGAAAAAAAAGAAGGGCTTAATTGTAGGATTAGTTACTTATATATTGGAAAAAAAATATTTCATATACATTATAGCGTTGTAATTTATTGTAAGATAACATTATAACCGAACTAAAACGCTAGGTAATTTATTTTACGAACATTAATTTCTAAATTGTGTTGATCGATTAATTTTTTTTTTATCCGTAACAATTTGGCACCGATTGCATTTTTTACCAATTTCTTGCATCGGTTAATTTTTTTTTAATTCGTAACATGATTATATTTTTTTTACCAATTCGTCACTTCGATACCACTTTTTTTACCTATTTGGCATCGACGATATTTTTTTACCTATTTGGTGCCGATGATACTTTTTTTTACCAATCCGCCACCTTTGAGACACTTTTTTTTTACTCATTTGGTTATTTGGCCTTCATATAAGTCGAAAATACACAGGGCTGCCCGACCGATGTCACATAGGGAGTATTAAAATTACATATATATATATATATATATATATATATATATATATATATATATATATATATATATATATATATATATATATATATATATATATAAGAACCCCCAAAAAAAACAAGTTCAAACGATCTTCCGTAACCTAGCATTATTATTGAGCTCAGGACCAGCTTACATTTTAACGATCTCCTGAGATCGATGACCGAGCTTAGTCAGGGTTTGACCAAATCGATTTTGTAGCTCTACGAGCTAGCTCTTATCGTTACATAAATACACACCTCTTCGTATGTTAAGAATAAATGCAATTCATTATTTTGTCCGAACAATTTACTTATGTTAGTTGTTACCTACATTAGTAATTCTAACTTTTATGTATGCAGTACGATTAATATAAGACCGTCATTTATATTCACGAGCTTGAAGTAGACGTTTTCTTTCAAGTTTGAAGTGGTAACAGTGAAATTATTTTCCAAAAAATAATAATGAATCAGTAATACGTAAATTAATTGTGAAGAATCAATTAAAAGATTGTAGACACCCACATTTTCACCGCCAGGTGTCTATAGTAGGTCCCGCCAAACACCCGATGATGATCGGACGCAAACATGCTTTAATGTACTCGGATATGGGCTCGAAATCATGGACATTTGGTTTAGGCTTATTGCGGAGTACATATCCTACAAAACCAACCTCAAATCCAGGCCCAGTGGGTCGTTTCGAGTCAAATGAGACTAATTTGGGTCGATTCCGGCACCAGGGGTAAAACCGTCTTTTTAGTCAAAACCCGGTCGAAAAATATTCTCGAGACACACGAGTCAGCCGTGACACCTCACACGGCTGATTCGATCCCAAACACCACAAAAATCAGCTTTCAAATAATATTAAACAAATCCGTTTAAGGATAGAATTCAATCTCAAGTAGGAATTCTATCCGAAAACCGAAACAAATCGCCAACCAAGCCCAAACACTCGGCCAAACAGCCGAGACACTCCCCAACCAGCGGAGTTACTTGGCTTCTCCACCAAGAAACGAGACTTTCGTTCCCTTTCGAACTCTCGTGTTTCCTATCCAAACCGGTATTTCTTGTCACACAAGCAAGACTACCTCGACTCCTATAAATAGGACCTCCCGTCCAACACAAAGGACAATGATTTCACACAACAATTAAGCAACACAATTTTCACAGACCGAAATACACATTCACACATCCAACATACATACATCCTCGATATCTAAAAAAATATCTACCAATTCCTGACGTAATCCCGAAGTAGCCTCGAAATACCGAAGAAACCGACCCCGTCATCCAGCCGAACCCACCGTCTCACGCACATAAAAAACCGCACCACCTTAACTCATCTCACATCATCTCGACGCTCCCGTGCCTAAGCCACCGTCCGACGAGCTCTATACCGAGAAAATAAAGCATGTAGGTTGAGGGTGTAAATCAAACCCGGTTCTTCTCCTTTCTCTCTCTCTCTCTCACGTCTTTTTCCTTTTTTTTTTCGTCCGTCACTTTTTTTTACGGGTCGTCGGTCGTTTCGTATTATTAATAGGGGTCGTTCGTCACATATTTCTAATAATCGATACTAAAAAAAATTATTTTCGTATAACGTTCTTAAAATACGATACCGATTCTCTAATCGAATATCGTATCTACAAGAACTAAATTAATTAATTCTCGTTGATGCTAACAAAATCATTACTCTTTTTAAACAAAATTCAATGATTTTAAATGCGGAGAGAATTAACATCTTTTTCGTTCAAAATTCTTTTTTTTTCACTTTTCGTTCAAAACAAACTTTTTTCAAAACCTTTTCTAAAATCATTCCGACTATTCGATATCGATTTCATAATCGAATATCGAATATGACGAATATCGAAAATATAAATCGAGTATAAATTAATCCATATTTGTACTCGATTTATCAAAATTAATAATTTTCGAAAATCGAATCCGAGACAGCCACCCGCGCGAGCTCCTCCAGGGCGAGTCGCGCGGGCTGCTGTAAGCCGCAGCCTTTTTTCGTTTTTTTCCGATTTTTCCAGCATCGTTTTCTCACATAAAACAACGATTTTTTCGGTATATTTTCAGATTTCGACAAGTATTTTTCGCGTGTCATAATTATTTTTTTCGAGTCATGCATATTATTTAATCATGTCTTTATTCGATTTATTCAATCGTTACTAACTCGTTTTCTCGTGTTTGTAGCAATTTATTTGTTTTTATCGTTTTATTAGACTAAAACGACCTCACATGCTAAAATAACTTTGACGTTATTAGTTTAACATGCATTAAACGACTTAGCAACCCATTTATTTATTTTTCTCACATGCTTAGGAAAATAATGTTTGCATATCATTCAATCGTCGAACTAACGCGTGTACACCAAAAACGAACGATATCTTAGTAAAGGCCGTTAAGTGCGGGCGGGGTTGGGTGTTCTTAGTGAACTTCCCAACACGTACCCTCACCCCTTACTCAGAACCATGGTTTCCGGATGTCCGAATCCATTGGCAACGAGAGTCATTCAATACACGATATCCGATAATGTCGGTATCGGTATCATAATGCAAAGGGACGAGCCCAATAAACTCTGACATCAGAAATGGGCCGTATTTTGTATACGGCCCACTACGACATAGAGTGGGATCGAATGGTTCCGAATAACCATAAAATTCGGTGGCGACTCCTACTTCGATTTAAATTTCAATTTGATCATCTCATATGCAGATTCATTCGCCTCCCCAAACCCGCGCGTGGCCGCGTCGGGGTGGACCTATGTCATGTCCACAAAGATACAGTAAACATTATTTTATTTAAAATATTCTTAATTAAATAATTTATAATAAATAATAAATGGTAAAATTACATGTATGTCCTTTTGAAATTTATCCAAAATCAAAATAAAGATTTTCAAGATTTTATTTATTTTATTATTTTATTCCGGTGGCGCCCTATCACTATCCTTAACTTATTTGAATTCTACTAATAAACATCTTAATTGATAGCCCATGTATGAAATTACATATCTATCCTTAAGTTTTTGGCTCAAAAATGAAAACTCAATTTTTATATCTTTGATTTTCTTATTTATTAATTATGGTGACGCCGAAATTCGGTACCACTGGGTGGCGCCATATCACTATCCATAATACAAAACACAACTCATAAAAAGTTTCAACACTCTTCCATAATCAAATTTGTCTCAACCTTCAAGCAAAGCTCGTAAATCCCCAAATATATACACCATGCATGCATGGGAGGTTATTTCATTATTATAGAGTACAACTATGGAAGGTTAAAATTTATATATATACTACTCCCTCCGTTCGTATCCAAAGGATACATATTTCTTTTTTTACCGTTCAAATCCAATTGACTAATTTTCTTTTTACTCTATATTTTGGACCAAAGTACCCTTAATCTAATAGCCTATTTACCACATATGTCACTTTTAAAGAACATTTTGTATAACTAAATATTAATTCATCCCTAATTATTATACTTCTAATGCTGCATACTTTAATATTTTCTTAATCCTTGTGAAAAATAGAAACGTATCATTCGGATATGAATGGGGTAGTAGGTTGTAATCAATATAGTTATAAGATTATTGTTAAAGTTGGTAGTTATGGTAACCAACAATCAACATATATACGTATGGATGTATGTAAGCATGTAAATAGGCCTTTAGATAGATTTATAATCAGATTAATTGAATACATAAAATAATATTCTTTCACAATTTTGTCCTTCTGGAGCAATATCTAACTACGGAGTATCAATTTGTATAATTCGTACAAAATTTTATACTACTAGTGAAGTTATGTTGGAAGCTGGATTGATGCATTATTCTTTACTTGCTGGATTTTGCATTGGTATATATATATATTCCACATTGAACGGATAAAGATGAGATGAGGAGCAAAAAGAAGGAAGTTTAATTTGCCCTACCTACGACTTGAATTGAAGTGGGCATGCGTACCTATTAATGCAAGATGGTCCCACATACATGCCCGCCCTACATCTTAAGCATCATAATTAAATGAAGTGATACTTGAGGCAAAACCGTTAATTAAAAGAAACAACCTCATCCGAGTACATACACTCGATCATATCCATCTTTAATTTCATCAATCTAATTTATTGGTATTGTGTAATACTTCCTCCGATTCTTTCAATTGTAAGTTTGCAATATTTATTTTTTTGACAATTAATAAGGTTATGAGGATTTATGGTGGACCTCACTGATAAAGTAAAACATCATTACTAACAAAAATATATCCATCATAGAAATGTAGTAATCCTAGTGAAACTATCTTAAGATAAAAGAAATATGTTGCATTCCAAGGAATCGGAGGGAGTACTCCCTAAGGAGTTGTTTTATGTACTTCTACGCGATATGATCTATTTCACATTTTTGAGGTTAACTACAGGACGACGTCGTCTAACCACATGCACGTTGAAGAGGAGTCCAAAGAATAAATGGTCCAATATACAAAGTATAGTGTTAACATGTACAACACTCCATACGTAGTACTCGTATAATATTAGACTCGATCATTCATGATACATGATGGAATAATAATAGTAATCCAAAAGATATGGAATATGTTACTACAAAATTTTATTTTTGATATATATACTCCATTAATTAATAAGGAGTATATTATTCATTTTCTAAGGTTTACAACAACTTTAAGAGCAAGTACTTGAAATCATTGGGCCTCCATTTTTGTTTATAGAACAAGACCTTATAAATTAATTTGACGGGCATGTATAACTGTTTAAGTATGAATAATGTCGATCCTGATTATTTAGCAGTGAGTTGAATTAAAGCCGCAAGGTGGTTAAAAAATCGATAACTTCAACTCACCGCCTCACTTGAAAGAAATAGATTGATCTTCTTAGACTATACAAATTCCCATATGAAATGGTTTCACAATTATGTTATTGTGAGATCTCTCACATGAGATGCTTTAAAAAATTTAAATTCTTGTTACCTGAAGCAACCGCAAGTCTCTCCCCAAAAAAATTACTGTAAATGTTATACCTTAATTTTTAAGATGAATATTTATGATGGAGTAATCTGACAATCAAGCTAGCTCCAATTTCACTTTACTAATTAATTACCAGTAGACTAACTATAATTTTTTTAGTAGGGTAATTATGGGTTTAGTTATCAATTTTTCATGATATATTGTTGCAAATCTTACCATGTTTACACTCTTAAAATGTATCCATTGAACACATTTTAGGAAAACTTTTATTTATTTATCACGCAATAAGCTACATACTTTACTACTCCACAATATAATTATTCTCCCAAGTTCTTGGATAAAACATACTCCGTGTATATATACGTTTGACGTATAATAATAATATATTTCCTCGGTATCTATATATTCGTCATCTTTGTCTAACTTATGTGAAGAGTATTTTAATAAAAGAAGGCGAACATATAGATAAGAAGGGAATAAATAAATCAAATAAGTCAAAGCAGTAAACCACTGGAATCTTGTGACTCCCTAACTATACCTGTGTCCCTGTGCGTGTCCCGGTTTATTGGAGGAAGTTTTCAAGGAACATAATGAAGTTGGAGGAAATAATAATAAAAATAAAACCCCGGCCCGTGAGGAGGAGAAGTAACGTTTAATGCTAACAACAACGTACAGGAATATATATATAGAGTAACCACCACCTTGAGCGAGCTTGTGTTTCAGCGTACACAATAATAATAATAATAATAATAATAATGTTGTTACCTATTCGATCTTTCTCCCTCGCGGCCCCCGTAATTTCATCATATCTTGTGTTTCTAGCTGCTAGTTTCATTTCACGGGAATCTGGCCTTCTCTCATCCCTCATCTCTCTCTACGTTCACGAGCTACACTCTGCATCTCCAGCTAAATTTCTCACTCATACACACTAGTAATTACATCTACCAATTCTGAATTCTAATACTAGTACGTAGTAGTCAATACTCCGTTTGTTTTTCCGTCTATTGAAGCCAAGACCCGTTAGAATACGCCCGTTTAATCACTACGTATACTCTATACTAACATCTTCGATCTAAAACTACAAATTACACAACATATACGGAGGACGGAGTTGTACTCCATCTCAAACCATCCTTCAAACCAACGCTGCTGATCTGACTAGCTAGTTGACTACACCATAGTATGTAAAATGGGAACAACTAATGTAACCTGGCCTAGTGTTAACCTCCGTGGATATATAGGAAGAGAGGGTGAATAACATGATTAGTACGAGTAATTTTTTACTTGGGTTTATTAATTAAAGCAAGTTAAACTATGTTTAAACAAAGAAAAAATAAAAATAGATAGAACATTCAAATTAGTGATTTAAATATATTTGTAATAACCAACAACTCAAATTAATAATGATTTGATTGCTAACAAAGTTTTGAGCAAGATGATCGTTTAGGTAATTTTCAAGTCAGGTTAGGATATTTAAGATTGGTGGATTGGATTATCTTGTTATTATTACTTTTATAATATGGAACCAGAAATGTAAAATAAACATAATAAATAAGAGGAGTTATATTATAAATGAAAAACCCTTGAAAATAATAAGGGGAAAAAATCACAGACGTCAACTCATGACCTAGCTTATCACTATACGTATTCGAAAGATTATACTTCCTCCTATTCCTCATTTTCTTCCACTTCCATTAAAATATACCTGTAACTCACGTATATTAAAGAAAAGGAAAGAAAATGAGAGGTACGATGTGATATGTATTGCTACTAAGGTTGTAGTGTCTCTTCTTGTCTTTGTTTTGAGTATTTACCGTTTGGTGCTCCTTCCGTGATCCAGTCGATAGGTTAAGCCATTATCATTGACGACCATAGGCTCCTCTTAATAATCAGCCATTAACCTCTTCTTGATTCTGTAGCGATTGTCCATTAATGACATATCTTTGCCTAATGATTCAGTGCCGTGACCTGGTCCCTTGGCCTGCTTCATGATGCAAAACCCATCGTTAATTGGTTTGGGCTAAATTACTCTCGGCCGATTGTGGGTTTGTCATGTCTTGGACCTTAGATTAATGTGCACAAAGTTGGGTCTAACATTCGCCCCTTATTTTTAAAAGTTTGTGGCCCTGTTTAGCTAAAAGCAGTATTTTAAAACCTCGTAACTAATTAATCTGTTCGTCCCTGTTACTTATTTAGATTTTCCATTATAGGGTGTTATAGACACATTGATTTGTATTTGGTGTCTATTTAAGTCGTCGGCTAGACGGCCAACACCCGATGATGGCGGACTGCAACACAGTACACTGCGATTTTACGATGTTTAAGATGATTTTTCTAAAATTCAGATCAAATTATTACTCGGAAATATTAATTCAACATCTAGACTATCTTAGTCGAGTCGTTCCGCTCTTTTTTACACTAATTAGAGTCAATTCGGACTCCGCGATCCAGAATAGGTCCTGGTATTAGTGTTCGCCATATGGAGTTTTGTTGAATAGTTATGGAGCGTTTTGTTTAGATCCCCAAAGACGGCGTCAGATTTTTTGGTACAAACAATCAAAGTCGTCGCATCGGCCTCGTTTGCCGACATCATTCAAAAATTGGTGATTACAAGTGAAAGACTTGAAGCAATTTATACAAAAGGAGAGCTATTCTAATTACAGAATGAAATAATCTCTAACAGCTAGAAATACAATATTTACGGAAATGAAATCAAAAGAATATTATATGCTAAACTGTTGCAGTAATTGTGGGAGAGTCGTTGCTCTCTGATCTTATTAGCCCCCCTCAAGTTGGTGCGTGTAGATTCGTAACGCCCAACTTGGATAGTAATTCGTAAAATGGAGTACGGGCTAGAGCTTTGGTAAATATATCTGCGAGCTAGTGCTTCGTATTGATATATTCTATTGTGATCACGCCTTTTTGTATTTCATCGCGGATAAAATGGCAATCAATTTCAATATGTTTTGTCCGTTCATGGAAGATCTGATTTTTTTGCAATATGAAGTGCGGATTGATCGTCGCATAATAACTTGACTGGGTGTTTGTTAGGGATCTTGAGGAAGGTAATGAGCCCTTTGAGCCATTTGATTTCACAGGTGGTGTAAGCCATAGCACGGTATTCGGATTCAGCGGAGGAACGAGAGACAGTGTGTTGTTTCTTCGTTTTCCATGAGATATGATAAGTCGATATTTATACGTATTTTTACCGCTTTAATATTATTATTTTTATGTCGTCTTTTGTAATATTTGAGTTAAAATGATTATTTTATATAAGTTGGGTTTATTATTAAACTTTCGATTTTTTTGTGCTAAATTGAGTTTTTAATATATATTTTAATTAATTAGTAATAACCCACTTGTGAGACTACTAAAATCGTATGTATGTTTGCAGGTCTGTCTAAATCAAGCTTGAAACCATCGGCCATTATGGAAAAATAAGAAAAGGAAATCCGGTGTAAAAAGGAAAGAAGGATCAATTAATTAAGGAAAGAATAAATTCATTAAGACCAAATCAACACTATAAAAGAAAGCATTAGGCCTTTAATGTAAGGAGAGGAAAAAAGGAGAGGAGAACAAGGAGCAGCACACATACAAAGGAGTAGGGCAGAAGGCCTTGGCCTTCACGGCCAAGGTTAGTTCGGATGCAGTCGGATTTTAATGCGGGACGCGATCAATTCAACTCCTAATTTATCTTAACGGTTGTATCTATCTATCTTATTTAGTTTATTTATTGTTTAATTAATTATTTAGTTTAATCTTTCAGTTATTCGAACATGTAATGTATTGATTATTGTCAATGAGTTATGAGATTACGTTATTGTTTTAACGTTTAATTAGTACTTTGATATTCGTATGAAATTCACGATTTGACTGTTGTTTTCATGTTTATTAATTTAGCCTGATCACCTAGATTATTTACATGAGTCGATTGTTAAATTAATAGTGTTTTAAATTAGGTTGCAGCGTTCTGGTCTAATTTAAATGCTAGAATTTTGTATGATAATTGAGTTATATTTAATTGCAGCGTTCTGGTTTTATATAATTCAATTGATGGGTATTCTTAATGCGACTAAATTTGTTAAGTTAATTCGTGCGTTCATGGTTAATTTGATGAATTTGGTTAGGATTAAACTTGCGTGCGTTCACGGGGTTTAACGAGTCAAAATGATAAAACTTGTAATTTGCGTGTGTTCATGGGATTAACTAGTTACCGATCTATTTTAGTCTAATTAATTGAATCGATGATTAACCCGATTATATCATATGTTGCATGTCTCGAATATTGTTAAGATTAATTTCTTTTATTCATTATTATGTTTTTTTATTTATCATTATTATTATTTTCAAAACCAACAAAACCCCCCTTTTTCTATATATCTATATTATTAAATAATAAATTTCCTAAGATAATAACGTCAGTCTCTGTGGGATCGACCTCTACTTACCCTATCTAGTGTAGAGTTAGTAGTGTTTATAAATTTAATTTTGATTGCGGAAACGACCCGCATCAAGATAGGAGATAATCCAAGTAGAATTAAGTAAGCGGAGAGAGAGCGTCGAGTCGAGGGGCATGTGGCATAATTTGCGTCGCAGTATGCGATAAGAGATAAGACATTATCGGCTTGAAGAAGTATTCCTTGACCCGGGGCATTCTTAATATATCAGACAACTTGAAGAGCGGCTTGCCAATGTTCAGTGGTGGGATTGTGCATAAATTGTGCCAAGGTGTGTACGGAATAGATGAGCTCGGGTCGAGTAATGGTGAGGTAGACCAGTCGACCCACTATGCGACGATAAGCTTGCTGTAGACACCCGCATTTTGCCTGCTAGTGTCTATAGCAGTTCCCGACAAAACACCCGATGATGATCGGACGCAAACGTGACTTAGTATACTCGAATATGGGCTCGGAATCAATAATATCCGACGTGGACATTTAGCGGAGTACAAATCTCTCAAAACAAACCTCAAATTCAGGCCCAATGGGTCGTTCCAAGTAAAATAAGACTAATTTGGGCCAAAACCGACACCAAAAATAAAAACCGTCTTTTGTCGACCGGGTCAAAACCCGGTCAAAGACGAATCCGTCCTCAAAATCAGCCAAGTCCGCTTCTAGAAGTTTGTGCCCAAACACATTTTTCAAAAAATCAAAAAAGTCAACCATTTCTTAAAATGGCTCGCCAACTCTATCCACTCGATCAAGTGGATTGACCTCACTCGATCGAGTGGAGCCAAAAAATCCGGAACAGACCCGTTTTCTAGGGCACTCGATCGAGTGCACTAGGGCCACTCGATCGAGTGACCCTAGGTCGTGGGGTATTCTCTATAAATACCCCCTCAAACCTTTTACAAAATCTGTTTTGCCAAATGCTTTACACTCTACATTTCTACCCTAAGTCCTACACCAACTCTACACTACAACTCTAAGCCAACCTAAGCAAAAAACCGAGTGATTGTCCCTCGAAAAACCGACAAAATCATCCACACACACACACACACACACACCATAACTTTACATACATCATCGATACTCCCGCGTTCCCGTCGCTATTACGAGTCCATTGCCGAGGCCTTCCTAAGCATGTATGTTGAGGGTGTCATAAACCCCGTCTCAATCTTTATTATCTCGAATTTTATATATACGTTTTTGTACTTTATATTATATTAGTACACTAACACTAACACCTTTACAATTTTTAGCATTTTAATTCTCGTTCTTTTTTCATTGATAATTATATACCGCGTATACGTATATAGGAATAAAACTCGGATCCGAACACGTTTGACTACAACGACCATCTCAAGTCCGTTTAATCCCTTTACGAGTCACGACGGAGGTGGCACCCTTTCGAGGAGCGCCGACCCAATGTACTCAAGGGCGTAATGTGATCGTGGTCGTTCGTAGTTGAACGTGTACGGCTCCATTTCTAAGATTAGCGCGAAATCCGTTGATGCGAAAATCGAAATCACATAATCCGTTCATGGACGGGTATGCCGGATATAATCAGATCAAGATGGCGGAAGAAGATATGAGTAAGACTACCTTCACTACACCTTGGGGTACTTACTGCTATACCGTCATGCCATTTGGTCTCATTAATGCTGGGGCCACGTACCAAAGGACCACTACCACTTTATTGCATGACATGATGCATAAAGAGGTAGAAGTTTATGTAGACGACATGATCGTCAAATCCAAAGAACGGGATGGTCACATCACCGCCCTAAGAAAATTCTTCACCCGGTTGCGCAAGTACAACATGAGGCTAAACCCTCAAAAGTGAAGTTTCGGGGTAACATCAGGCAAATTATTGGGTCATATCGTTAGCCAACGAGGTATCGAGGTCGACCCAGCTAAAATCAAAGCCATTACCGAGATGCAACCCCCTAAAACCGAAAAAGAAATAAGAGGATTTCTCGGGAAAATCCAGTATATCAGTCGGTTCATTTCCAAACTAACCATGGTGTGTGATCCAATTATCAAGAAACTGAAAGTAGAGGAACGGGTACTATGGGATGACAAGTGCCAAGCTGCTTTCGACAAGATGAAGGAAATCATGTCTGCTCCGCCAGTCTTAATGCCACCTCAACCCGGTTTGCCTCTGTCGTTATACCTAACGACGACCGAGACAGCCATGGGGGCTATGCTGGCTCAGACAGGTGACTCCGAAGAACGAGCCATTTATTACATCAGCAAAAAGTTTTTAGAGTATGAGTGCAAATATACCATGCTCGAAAAGACGTGCTTGGCTATGGTTTGGGCCACTAAGAAGCTCCGACACTATATGCTCAGCTACGAGGTCCATGTGCTATCCAAGATGGACCCAATCAAATACCTCTTCGAAAAGCCTGTTCTCAATGGCCGAATTTCTAGATGGACTCTAATGCTGGCAGAGTTCGACCTAAAATTTGTGCCGTTAAAGGCCATTAAGGGGCGAGTAGTAGCTGAATTTCTCGCCGATAGCCCGGTAACCGAAGAAGGACACACCGACACCTGGTCCTTCCCAGATGAAGATATCTTCCATACCGATACCGAAACATGGGATTTATACTTCGATGGAGCATCCAATTTTCGAGGGTTCAGAGTCGGGATCCTCCTAATCTCACCAAAAGGGGAGCATACTCCCGTGTCCATCAAATTGGACTTTGACGTTACTAATAATGCAGCAGAGTACGAAGCATGCATTTACGGGCTACAAGCTGCCGCCGATATGGGGATCACAAATCTCCGGGTACACGGTGACTCATCCTTGGTCATTAACCAATCACTTCAAAAGTGGAAGACTCGGTATGCTAATCTCGTGGCCTACCAGGCACGAGTAAGGGATCTCGAGAAATAATTCCAAAGGGTGGAGTACATATACTTGCCACAGGAAGAGAATCAGTTTGCAGATGCACTCTCGAAATTGGCATCTTTGCTGAATATTCCCGACCACGTGACCAGTATGCCAATTTGTGTCGAAAGACGGTCCGAGCCGGCGTACATTCACGACATTGAAGACGTTGAGATAACTTGTAATACCCTGTATTTTTCAAATAGAGTTAAAATTTTAAACATTTATTTAAACCAAGTTTTACGTCTGAAAAATTATTTTCATGAATCAAATATTTTATTTTCGTTAAATTAAAAATTATTGCGGTTTAAAAACATGAGAATTTATTTATCGAATTATTAAAATTTTTATCTTTCGTTAAATAAAGTTTAAAACTCGAAAATATTTTTAATATTGACTTGTCGTTTTAAAGTTTTCTCATCTCGTAAAAATTTAATAATTTAACGAATTCTTAAAAAAAAATGATTCATATAACTTTTGTCCCGTAATACTATTTACCGTCTATTTTACTTACCATCTTACAAATTTCTTTTTGAAAATAAATTTTACGAATTTCATTATTTTAATTCCGTAATCTTATATTCAACTTTTTAAGAAAGAAAGAAAGACGTTTGTACGAGAAACAGACCGAAACATGGCCGTAAATATCATGTGTCACGTCTAAAATTCCATAGTGTGGCACATTGATTTTTTTCCTACGCTACATCACACAAACTTACACTAATCTAACTTATCACACAAACTTACACTAATCTAACTTACATATCTACACCTAAGTCTACTCTCTCATTCATCTTCCAAGTGGCCTCCTACATGACTACAATACATTTGCAAGCCTCCTATAAATACTACTCATCTTACTCCTTTGTTGTATATTCTTACTACTACGTACTCTCTACACATATTGATAATACGTAATACTCGTACTACTCCGTACTTATTATACTACTTACTCCGTACAACATATTATATTTACTCTCTCGTCCTTTTCTATAATTGGAGCATCGGGAATGAGGAGCTGTCCAGTATTTGGGTCAAATCATTTCGATCCGAAAATGTCTTTATCAGGGGAGGAGACGACTTTCCTAACGTAGACCATATTATTGACCTGTCGATCTTTAATTCTTAATAATGTTAATAAATATTCCGTAATAGCTATTAAGGTAACCAAACTTTTCTTCTAACAACATTTCTTATATATAAGTATATTGTGTTACTAACTTAATAAATAGCTTATTTAAATATTTAGGCTTGTTTGTACGACTAAATTACTTATGTATATATAAAAATGTTATGTGATATTTTATAATGACTAAATTTAACTTGACTAAACTACCACTTGTTTAATTTATTTATTTATCACCTTTACATTTCTGTTTATATAAAAAAATGATAAAATGAATAAAAGAACTTAAAATGATAAAATTTACTTATATCATTTTCATTGTATTTTATATGTATGTTTAATTATATTTGTTATGTATGTTTATTCTATTTTCTATATATTTTGTATGTATTTTATATAATTGTAACTTTGGTCATATTTAATTTTCTTTAGTACTTTTACATTTGTTTATATATTATAATAATAGAGTAAATTAGTAACTTGCAAAATGTTGTATTTTAATCAAATTTCACTTATTAATTTTATATAAGTAAAAATTTATAAATTTCATTTTCTAAAATAAATGATTTTTTTTTATTCCAAAAATTTTACACGACATTTATAAATATTTTTAAAAATGATTTTACGTCAAATTTTGTAAATCGACTAAGTACGACTTAATTTTTATTTTTCATAAACTTTTATATTTTTCAGAAACTATAAATTTTAAATAAAATTTTATTATTATTATACCTTAAATTTTGTTTTTATATAAAACTTCATCTTAAAAAGATTTACTATTTTAAAATAAGTTATACGATATTTGGGATATAATGTTTCGGGTGACAGTTGAGGATTAAAGTATAACGTTGTCACACTGAAAGTAAGTATTTGAGGATTTGACTGTTTCAAATGAGTCCGACCAATTATTGAAGGTCACCAAATAAAGTACTACTTGTTCACGGGCGACTTTTACATAAGGTTTACGATGCGAGTCTGGGACGAATAGCTTGTGTTGGATCCTACCATGCGTGGTGTTTCGACTGCACTTGTAATGAAAAGCAGACTCGGAGGCTGCGGTCTGAGAGTCGACCTAGTGTTTAAGGTAGTCGTTCTACGGCAGTGAGAGCTGCGGTTCAAGAGTCTGCGTAGGGTATGTGGCGCACATATAGACAAGTACTCGATCAGTATTACCACCTAGGTAGCGGGGGCAGAACAGGATTCTGAAAACTACGGGTTCCCTCTAGGTGATGCAGAGAATGTAAACATCATCAGCTTTCATTTCAGCCCAGAGCCCCGTTTGAATTATCGTATAATATAATAGAAGTTCGGGCCCAATTGAGCCTTATGGGTGAGATGTTAACCTCATAAGATCGGTTCGGTCTACGAGTCGGTAACACGATTACTTCTATTGGTGAGATGCAAGCCAATATGGACTAGCGGTGATACTAGGAGCCACGACTCGTGTGTTTATTCTCTGTTTACGTGAAAAATAATTTTAAAAATCAAATGGCTGCCAATGTCCCATCTTTTAAACTTTACCGTTTTCATCACCTCACATGCATGTTGGTTAATTGAGTTAACGGAAACTATCTGTTACGTGATATCCTTTAATATTTTTGTAAGCATATTATTTGTTATTTACATGATTGTCTTATGTGTTCGAGGTGATGTTAGATGAACGGTTTGGTTGCTGTCCCGCTCAGCGGTCTCTCTATTTTATATATTTGAGTAGGTATGGGGCGATGGGAAAGGATCGAGCGAGAGAGATTTAATAATATGTTTGTATAAAATACAATCTATATTCTGTACTAAGTCAATCAAGACTATGTAATTAATAGTCGTTTGTTGTAAGGATCCGTAGCGATCCGGGTTTATTTACACTCTGATATAATTTTAATTAAATGACTTAGATAACTTTCCGCATTATCTATTATTTTAAGTCATCGAAAATCCGGGTTGTTACATAACTGATCCTGAACCATGGTATCAGGCTGTATTAACGTACCTGACAAACGGAGAATATCCTCCCGAGACTGAAGGCCGAGCCAAGAAAGCCTTACGGAGGCTAGCCGCCCAGTTCATCCGTACCGATGACGGACAACTGTAAAAAAAGACGGCACAGGGGGCTCTTCTCCTTTGTGTTGATAAATATAAAGCCGAAAAGGTTATGGCCGAAGTACATGATGGTGAAAACGGCCCACATATGAATGCCCACATGCTGGTCCGGAAAATCATGAGGCTCGGGTATTAATGGAATACTATGGAAGCCGACTGCCAGTTATATGTCAAACATTGTCATAACTGTCAAATCTTTGCCAATGTGCAACATATGCCGTCATCCCTGCTTTATACCATGACATCGCCTTGGCCATTCTCGACATGGGGTATCGACATAATTGGGAAAATAAATCCCTCTGGTACTGGCGGACACTGTTTCATTTTAGTAGCTATCGACTATTTCACCAAATGGGTCGAAGCTGAATCATATCGCATTCTCAATGCTATGCATGTCGCCAAGTTTATCCAAAACAAGATAATATGTCGGTATGGCATACCACATGAATTTATCAGTGATCAAGGGACTCATTTTCAAGCCGAGACTGCGGCCCTGCTGACCAAGTATAAAATTCAAAGGCATACGTCCTCGCCCTATCGTCCCCAAACGAATGGAGCGGTTGAGGCGGCCAATAAAACAATTTTCACCATACTAAAAAAGATGGCTGATAATTACCGGGACTGGCCCGACAAAATACCTTTTGCCCTATGGGGATACCGGACGTCAATTCGCACCACAACCGGGGCGACGCCGTATTACCTAACTTATGGGATGGAGGCAGTCCAACCAGTTGAATTGGAGGTACCGTCCCTCAAAATTCTGTTAGAAAGCCAAGTACCCGAAGCTGATTGGGTTCGAGCACGGTATGACTCGTTAGTCCTACTAGACGAACGACGATCTCGTGCCCTCAACAATATCCAAATCTATCAGAAAAGGATCCAACGGGCCTTCAACAAAAGAGTAAGGCCCAGGAACATTAAGGAAGGGGATCTAGTCCTTAAGTCGGTTCGAGCTTTACTACCAGTTGACCCAAGGGGAATATTCAAACCCAATTGGGCCGGGCCATACTTGGTGAAGAAAATCCTATCAGGAGGAGCGGTGATGCTGACGGACCTGGACGGGAATGAGTTCGTCAACTCGACCAACCTGGACCAATTGAAGCGTTACTATCCTTAGCCTTTTCTCAATGTCATTAGCAAAATTTATCAATTTTTTTTACAAAAATCAAGTCAATAAGCTAGAATTATTTATTTTACTGTCGCAAGCATCTTGAACCAATAGTCTTGGTGTAATTCGAGATTGCAAATTTACAAAGCTTGAACTACGTTTGGTTTGATTCCACTAATTGTGGATACGTAGGCAACCCCTCAAAAGGGCACAACCAGTGCAATCGAGAAAAGACAGGAACGGTTTAATAATAAACTCCTTTATTAATTACTAAAACCCCAATAAACTCGGGAAATTACAAATGCAGGAATTCAAAAAAAAAAATGCAATAAAAAAAAGGGTTATTTAACAACACGATACAACATAAATAATAATAATATTCAAATAATAATAAAACTAAGGACTCGGTATTCATGGCATCTTGCCCTTCCCCTTGTCCTCCTTGGCCGTCCAATGACGACGACGCGGAGGGGAGCGTTCCCGAATCACCACGGGAACCTCTTTAGCTCGGACTCGCTTCTTTGAACTCGAGTCCTCAATTACTTTGATGGGCCCAAGTCGGCCCCTCACGGGCTTAGGAAGCCGGTCACGTGGGCCTAGTCGGTCTCTGGCCACCAGTCTTGGCCTAAGTCGTCTCTCCAAATCAGTCTGGGGACTTGGCTGCCCCCGCGTGCTGCTAGCACCAGCATCCTTAGATCGAGTCTTAGTATGTGACTTAAGACCCGATTCTAATCGGACTAAAGTAGCAGGAGTATCTCCCTCGTCGAAGAAACCCCTGTTGTCCTTCGCCGTCTCCCGGCGAACCAGTTTGAAGGCCTCATCAACCTTCAAAGCTTTACGAGCTTCTTCGGACTCCTTGGAAGTCCACTTCTGATAAGCACGTGAAACCCAAGCGGATTGGCAAGGGTTGGGTATGGTCCACATGGGACGGGTGAACCACCTCTGCAACAATGTGTCGCACATAGCGTCCGTCAGTTGGAGCGAGACGCTAATGATTGCTTCAGTCTCAGGAATACGCTGAGACGAACCGAACTGCCTCAGGATGCGGTCTGGGTAAATGTGAACTGTCCAGTCAAGAGACAGAATCACCAGGTAGCGGGCTTGGTCTCTCTTGGCCAATCCCGTCAGTTTGGAGAGAAACCACCAGGCGACGGTCCACCTAATTAAGGGACCACCGTGAAACACCAGCTCCTCATCCCAGTTAGCTCGGTTTATATGGTGACTCGAGCTTATCCGTCGCCTCCTCGAGCTAATCTGACTGCTCCGGTAATTGAGTATACTCAGAGGGGACTCTATGATCGACAGGCGTTCAGACAACCAAATCTGAAAAAGTATACACAAAATTCGTGAGCAACGGGAAGGTTCGCCAGAGCCCACTCGATCGAGTACACCAGCTGACTCGATCGAGTAAGCCCTCTGAAAACAGGCAGAAGCTCGTCAAAGATGTCACTCGATTGAGTGGCCTACGGACATCAGAAAATTTGCGCAAAAAAAAAATCGTGAGATGTATACCTGCAGAAGGCGAACACTCCTCGTCAGCTGTCGGTCTGGGTCAAGTCGCCTGGCATCAAGACCCATAATAATCTCCCCAGTGGCTAGCCAAGCAGGGCTATGACCAGTCTCCATCTGGTCAACCACATCAATCAGCCTGATCTGACCCAAGCACGAGTCAGCCTCCATCATCCCTTCAAAAACATAACGGTGCATCATACAAAAGGCGAAAGCCCTACGCCTATGGGTAGGGGTAGCCCTCACATCCTGATTGTTTATAAACATGTCGGCCAGGTCGAAAAGGGAAACAGAATTCCCCCGCACCATTCGATCTGTCTCAGCATGAGACAAACCCAAGAAATCCTTCAGCCTCCTTCTTGGATCCGAGTAGAACGGATGGATTGCATGACGAGCAATAGGGCTCCAACCGCCTGTAGTTGCGATCTCCTCAGGTAGAGGGCATATTTTTCCTCGTGGGAACGCGAAAACGTGATGGGTAGTATCCCAAAACGTTAGACAGGTGTCCAAAAAGTGTGAGTCAATTATCAGACGTTGGAGTGGGAATAGACTGACGATTCCCATCTGGGTCAATTGTACCTTTTCCTCGTCTCGAAAATATTGGGACCAAGCAAAAAGCATTGCAGTCAGATGATCGATACCCATGACAGATGTTTGAGTCTTCTTGAAAGTCTAAAAGATTTTGAGGAGAAGGAGGAGTTTATGATTTGGGATACAGTAAGTTGAAGCAAGGATTCCTATATTTATAATAGGAAAACCTAACTGAACCCTAACTGTCGTGCCTCCTCAGCAAACATGGGCCCTACTCGCGCGCAGGCCTGGTTTCAGTTTAGAATCCGGGATAAGGAATCAAGTCGTCCCGAGCATTCCTAAAAATTTCCGACAAAAAAAATCTCTTTAAAAAAAAAATAAAAAAAAAAACAAAAAAAAAATTATGCTTTTAAAAAAAAACTATATTTTATTTCCCCAGCATGAGTCGGTGTTCCGTCTATGTGTTACATGCAAGTTGTTATGTGTCAGTATACAGGTACACCCCAGACTTCAGAAGCAAGTCTCCACGCAGCTCATTTACTCCCCACGGAGCTATCATAATCAAGACAGGTATGACCCTCTGCTTATGGCTGACGAGCCCTTCACGTAAGTCTACTGGACTATAAACGACCCGACCGGAAGGCTGCCAGGTCGTAATCTACGATTGGCCTGGTAGCTACTCCGACTTTCGCCTTGTCCAAGCCTCAGTCAGAGTGGGGGCTCTGTAGACACCCGCATTTTGACCGCCAGGTGTCTATAGTAGGTCCCGCCAAACACCGCAAACATGCTTTAATGGACTCGGATATGGGCTCAAAATCATGGACATTTGGTTTAGGCTTATTACGGAGTACAAATCTTACAAAACCAACCTCAAATCCAGGCCCAGTGGGTCGTTTCGAGTCAAATGAGACTAATTTGGGTCGATTCCGGCACCAGGGGTAAAACCATCTTTTTACGACCGAGTCAAAACCCGGTCGAAAAATATTCTCGAGACACACGAGTCAGCCGTGACACCTCACACGGCTGATCCGGTCCCAAACACCACAAAAATCAGCTTTCAAATAATATTAAACAAATCCATTTAAGGATAGAATTTGATCTCAAGTAGGAATTCTATCCGAAAACCGAAACAAATCGCCAACCAAGCTCAAACACTCGGCCAAACAGCCGAGACACTCCCCAACCAGCCGAGTTACTTGGCTTCTCCACCAAGAAACGAGACTTTCGTTCCCTTCCGAACTCTCGTGTTTCCTATCCAAACCGGTGTTTCTTGTCACACAAGCAAGACTACCTCGACTCCTATAAATAGGACCTCATATTCAACATAAAAAACAACGATTTCAGACAACAATTAAGCAACACAATTTCACAAAAAACCAGAAGACACATACATACATCCTCGATTCCCGACGTAATCCCGAAGTAGCCTTGAAATTCCGACAAAACCGACCCACACATCCGGCAGAACCCACCGTCTCACACACATAAAATCGCACCATCCTAAACTCACCCACATCATCTCGACGCTCCCGTACCTAAGCCCCCGTCCGACGAGCCTTATACCGAGAAAATAAAGCATGTAGGTTGAGGGTGTAAATCAAACCCGATTCTTCTCCTTTCTCTCTCTCTCCCTCACGTTTTTTCTTTTTTTTTCGTCCGTCACTTTTGTTTACGGGTCGTCGGTCATGTCGTATTATTAATATGGGTTGTTCCTCACATATTTTTATTTATTTCTAATAATCGATACTAAAAAAAAAACTATTTTTTTTATAACGTTCTTAAAATACGATACCGATTCTCTAATCGAATATCGTATCTACGAGAACTAAATTAATTAATTCTCGTGGATGCTAATAAAATCATTACCTTTTTTTTAAAAAACAAAATTCGATGATTTTAAACGCGGAGAGAATTAAATTCTTTTTCGTTCAAAATTCTTTTTTTTTTTTACTTTTCGTTCAAAACAAACTTTTTTCAAAACCTTTTCTAAAATCATTCCGACTATTCGATATCGATTTCATAATCGAATATCGAATACGACGAATATCGAAAATATAAATCGAGTATAAATTAATCCATATTTGTACGCGATTTATCAAAATTAATAATTTTCGAAAATCGAATCCGAGACAGCCACCCGCGCGAGTCGCGCCCCTCCCGGGCGAGTCGCGCGGGCTGCTGTAAGCCGCAGCCTTTTTTTTCCGTTTTTTTCCGATTTTTCCAGCATCGTTTTCTCACATAAAACAGCGGTTTTCTCAGTATATTTTCAGATTTCGACAAGTATTTTTCGCGTGTCATAAATCTTTTTCAAAATCATGCATATTATTTATTTATGTCTTTATTCGATTTATTCATCGTTACTAACTCGTTTTCTTGTGTTTGTAGCTATTTATTTATTTTATTGTTTTATTAGACTAAAACGACTTCACATGCTAAAATAACTTTGACGTTATTAGTTTAATATGCATTAAACGACTTAGCAACCCATTTATTTATTTTTCTCACATGCTTAGGAAAATAATGTTTACATATCATTCAACCGTCGAACTAACCCGTGTACACCAAAAACAAACGATATCTTAGTAAAGGCCGCTAAGTGCGGGCGGGGTTGGGTGTTCTTAGTGAACTTCCCAACACGTACCCTCACCCCTTACTCAGAACCATGGTTTCCGGATGTCCGAATCCATTGGCAACGAGAGTCATTCAATACACGGTATCCGATAATGTCGGTATCGGTATCGTAATGCAAAGGGACGAGCCCAATAAACTATGTCATCGGAAATGGGCCGTATTTTGTATACGGCCCACTACGACATAGAGTGGGCTCGAATGGTTCCGAATAACCACAAAATCCGGTGGCGACTCCTACTTCGATTTAAATTTCAATTTGACCATCTCATATGAAGATTCATTCGCCTCCCCAAACCCGCGCGTGGCCGTGTCGGGGTGGACCTATGTCATGTCCACAGCGCCCAAACATATTTTTCAAAAAATCAAAAAAGTCAACCATTTCTTAAAATGGCTCGCCAACTTTATCCACTCGATCGAGTGGATTGACCTCACTGGATCGAGTGGAGCCAAAAAATCCGGAACAGACCCGTTTTCTAGGGCACTCGATCGAGTGCACTAGGACCACTCGATCGAGTGACCCTAGGTCGTGGGGTATTCTTTATAAATACCCCCTCAAACCCTTTACAAAATCAGTTTTGCCAAATGCTTTACACCCTACATTTCTACCCTAAGTCCTACACCAACTCTACACTATAACTCTAAGCCAACCTAAGCAAAAAACCGAGTGATTGTCCCTCGAAAAACCGACAAAATCATCCACACACACACACACATACACACCATAACTTTACATACATCCTCGATACTCCCACGTTCCCGTCGCTATTACGAGTCCATTGCCGAGGCCTTCCTAAGCATGTATGTTGAGGGTGTCAACCCTGTCTCAATCTTTATTATCTCGAATTTTATATATACGTTTTTGTACTTTACATTTTATTAGTACACTAACACTAACACCTTTACAATTTTTAGCATTTTAATTCTCGTTCTTTTTTCATTGTTAATTATATACCGCGTATACGTATATAGTAATAAAATTCGAATCCGAACACGTTTGACTACGACGACCATCTCAAGTCCGTTTAATTCCTTTACGAGTCACGACGGAGGTGGCACCCTTTCGAGGAGCGCCGCCCCAATGTACTCAAGGGCGTAATGTGATCGTGGTCGTTCGTAGTTGAATGTGTACGACTCCATTTCTAAGATTAGCGCGAAATCCGTTGATGCGAAAATTGACATCACATAATCCGTTAGGATTAGTATCGATGTCGTGACGCGGAGGGATACAATTTCGTTACTAATCAAATTTTTCGATCCCATAATAACACATTTTCATAAAATTCCGATAACGGTGTTATAATCGTATGGTACACGATTATAACATCGAAGACCGAGTTAAATTTAAATCATGCGATATTTCTATTTAACTCGGCCAACCATCGATTTTGAAATAAATAAAAAACAGAATAATCATTTTTTCCAAACGAGTCATAACTCGTACAGGGGGCACTCGACCGAGTGCCATGGGCCACTCGATCGAGTAGCACCCCAAAAACCGGGGAGTAGCTACCTAGAAGGCACACTTGATCGAGTCCAGGCCATGACTCGATCGAGTGGGTCCTTTAGCCCAATAAATCCGAGAGCTTCAAAGCATATTTCGAGCCTCGTCTTTTTTTTACGACTTAGTCGTCGCGTGCAAAGTCAATCACGTGATTTTCTTTTTTCAAAGCTCATGCATATCACCTCGCTTTAACGACTTTGATCGATGTCTTTCACAATTAGTCTTATATCGACGACTCTTTAGTCGTGTACGATATATGACTAATCTTGACGCCACTTTTCAATATGATAAGTCGGGACAAAGCATCGAGATTCGGGATCGGGCTAGCACCACGTCTAGATCCCATATCTCCGTCCTCCGTTTAATGCACAACATAATGTGAATTTAGTCGGAGTTCGTCCATTTATCCAATTTACGGTCTAGTTCGCATTTGTTGTATACGGGTCCGTTTCTAGTTATTATTTATCGCTTTCTTTGTATATTCTATTTATTTTATTTTATTGTTTGTTATTTTATATTGGCCGAGTTGTATTTCCGCCCATGTATTTTGTACGTATTTACGAGTTTTGTTTATTTTGATGCTTATCGCTTTATAAATGAACCTCACATGTTAAACAATTTGACTATAGTTTTGATGCATTAAAATGACGTAGTTAACCAATAACTCGCATGCTTAGCCAAAAAACGCTGTTTGCATATCATTTAGTCATTTTACTAGCGCGCGTACACGAACACGAACGATGTCTTAATAGAGGCCGCTAAGTGCTGGCGGGGTTGGGTGTCCTTAGTGGGCTTCCCAACACGTACCCTCACCCCTTACTCAGAACCTCGGTTTCCGGATGTCCGAAACCGTTGGCGCACGAGAGTCATTTTTTACACGATAACCGGTGGATATGGTATCGGTATCGCAATGCAAAGGGACGAGCCCCATAAGCTCTGGAATCGAAATGGGCCGTACTTTGTGTACGATCCATGACGACATAGAGTGGGCTCGAATGAGTCCGAATTCCCATAAATTCGGTGGTGACTCCAACTTTGACTTAAATTTCGAACCCGAGAACAATCTTACCATGAGATTCATTCGCCTACCCAAACCCGCGCGTGGCCGCGTCGGGGTGGACCTACGTCGTGTCCACACTTGCGGGTCTTTTAATGGAGGTGCGGTGGATACAGCCAAGGTATGATTAGGTTCCATAGGAATGGGTTTTGGTTTTGAATTAGTTAGCCCAGTTTCTTTAAGGATATCAATGGCATATTTGCGTTGTGAGACAAATATCCCATTTTTGCTTCGAGCTATTTCGAGACCAAGAAAGTATTTAAGAGTGCCAAGATCCTTCATGCGGAAACAGTTGCATAAGTAGGATTTAAAATTCTTGATCGTAAGTGAATCATTTCCACATATGACAAGGTCATCGACATAAATGAGCACATGAAATTCTTTGTCCGGTGTCATGATTGAAAAAAGAGAATGATCGTACGGGCATTGTTTGAACCCGCATTTAGTAAGAGCAGAGGCAAGTTTGTCATACTAGCATCGAGGGGCCTGTTTTAGACCGTAGAGAGATTTTCGGAGCCGGCAGACGCGCCCATCTGAGTTCGAAAGGAACCCGGGTGGAGGCTTCATGTAAACCTCTTCTTGAAGATCGCCATGGAGAAAAACATTATGGACGTCCATTTGATGAGTTTCCCAATTTCTTAGCGGCGGCAATAGCGAGAAGCGTCCGAAAAGTGACCAACTTAATGGTCGGGGCAAATGTTTCTATATAGTCGACACCTTCAACTTGTCTATTGCCCATGACAGCAAGGCGAGCTTTGTAGCGCTCAATTGTGCCATCGGCATTATATCTGATCTTGTAAACTCATTTTGATCCAATTGCCTTTTTGTTCGGGGGCAAATGTTCGAGGGTCCACGTTTTATTCTTTTCGAGAGCATCTACTTCTTGTCACATTGCTTCCTTCCATTTTGAATCCTGCATAGCTTCGTAAAAAGTGCTAGGCTCGTGATTTGTGGTCACGGCCGTTAAGAAGATTTGATGGTTAGTAGAAAACGCATTATTACTAACAAAGTTCTTTAAAGCATACCGAGTACCTGATGATGGTGACGATGCGTGGAGAGCATTGGACGAGGGACGAGTTGTGACAAAGTCTTTAAGATTTGAATTGGGAAACTTTTGACGATGTCCGCGTCCTAAAGCGGTGGATTCTGGTTGACTGGAGGAGGCGTGGGTCTCGGTGGTTGACTCAACCGTGGTAGTGGTCGAAGGTGGGGTTTGTGTCGTGGTGTCATGCTTGGTTGTGTCATTATCCGTGTTGGGTGTGCGAGGTGGGTTCGAATTAGGGGTGGGTATGTGTTCAATAAGAACATGATCAGGTGATGGGTTGTGGTCGGAGAACGGCTTGGTGTACGGGTCGGCGTGATCATGAATTTGAAGAGTTTGGTACGGAAACGTTTCTTCAATAAAAACCACATCTTGTGAGTCAAAATAAGAAACCGTGTCAAGGTCATAAAGGTGCCATCCCTTTTTACCAAAAGGATATCCAATAAAAAGACATTTACGACTTTTAGGAGCAAATTTATCGTGGGACCGGTTTATCGTTTTCGCATAAGCTAAGCAACAAAAAGTGCGCATGTGTTCCATTGGAGGGGTTTTATTAAAAAGAAGTTCGTAGGGACTTCTGCCGCTTAAAAGTTTCGAAGGAGTGCGATTTATCAAATAGACTGCTGTTAAAATGCATTCGCCCCAAAAGAATATAGGTAAGAAAGCTTGAAAAAGAAGAGCACGAGCAACATTTAAAATGTGACGGTGCTTTCTCTCAACCCGATCCCGTGCCTCTTAGACTCGATCCCGAGTCCCGAGAATCGATGGGAAGCCCATGAGAAGCAAGGAGGGACGAAAAAGATCTTAAAAGAGGCCTACAAGGTCCTTCCCGGTCGGGTTAATGCCTTCCCGACCGGAAAGGAGTGCACAATTAAGGGTGGTTCTGTTCTGAGCCCGTCCCAGCCGAGACCAGACCGTCTCGGTCGGGACCACACCGTCCCGGGCGGGACCAAACCGTCCCGGGCGGGAAGCAACAGTGGCAGCCGCGCCTTGTTTCTTTCATCCTCCATCATTCTTGTACCCATATAAATACTTCCCTCTTGTATTGTTTATGCATCTTACATTACCCTTCTAGACTTAAGAACCCGACCTAACCCTACTCCTTTCCATATTTGGTCCATCTTCCTAGTTAGTCGTCATTTCTCTAGTTTCATTGTTTAGTTAATCTCTTGTTATTCCATCTAGTCTTGTTTTAGCTAGTTCATTATTAGTCTAGTTCTTACCTCTCCTTCATCATAGTTTGTCAATTATCGTTCTCTTTGTGTTGTTTTGGTAGCCTAGTCTCGTTTTTAGGTTGACTTAGTCTAAACTCTACCATACCGTCTCCGTGGACACGACCCGACTTACCCTAGCTACCCACTAGGTATAGTTGGTTATTTATTGACGGTGGGACCCACGGCAAATCCTACCATCAATTTGGCGCCGTTGCCGGGGACGGTGCATTGTTTAGACTTAGTTTACTTATAGCTAGACTTAGTTACCCTTCTTTGTGCTCTTCCATCATCTCTTGTGCATATTTTGTAGGTTTCTCTTGTTTTCTTAGCTTTCTTTTCTCTTTGTTTTTCGTTGTGTTCGTTTATTGTCTTTGCCTAGTGCCCAAAAAGCACTAGGTGGTCTTACGTTTGCTCAAGTGTGTAGTGTATGCCTAGGAGGAGAGGCGATTTCTTTCTCTTCAATCCAGAGCCGGAGAGACTCTTTAGAGCCTTTTGCTAACGGACGATTGGTCGGGTTAGACACTCTCAACCGGGTACTAGCAATACCATTGAAGAGCAAGCTCTAGGATCCGACTTGAACGAGTCACCGCGAGAGACCGCCGGAGGGACCTTCATCAATCCCTTCGGTAATTCTAGTCCAAGTTCCCCTTCTACATCTTCTTAAACACCGTCTACACCATCGTCTCCCTTACATCCAAATATGCCGAAGTTTTCATCTCACTCCACTTTTACCGAGGATGTCCTGCCGGGACCGAGTGCTTTACCCGATACATATACCGGGAATTTTGTGGCAAAGACTCAATTTATCCAACTTGTGGAGAGGAATCAATTTAGTGGTTTGCCCACCGAAGACCCGCACCAACACATGGAGACCTTCTCCGATTATTGTGACGCTATCTCCCAAACCGGAATTAGTCAAGATCAAATTCGTTGGGTACTTTTCCCGTTCTCTCTCATTGGAAAAGCGAAGCAATGGATCAAGAGTCTCGATAGGGCAACCATGGGGATTGATGCTTGGAAGAAACTTGCATTGGCGTTCTACCAAAAATTTTACCCTCCGGAGAAGACAAATTTGCTTAGGGCCTCCATCACCGGTTTCCAACAACGGGATGAGGAGAGCCTTTATGAAGCTTGGGAACGGTTTAAATCTTTGGTTAGATCATGCCCCCACCATGGACTTTCACAATGGTTCTTAGTCCAACACTTTTGGAACGGTTTATATGAGGACTCAAGAGCTATACTCAATATGGGCTCCAATGGTAGGTTTACCGAAGTGGATGATGACCAAACTTGGTCAAGAATCGAGGAGATGGCGGTGCACAACTCCCAATACTCAAGGCCTAGAAAGGCGAATCAAGGAGGTAGGCACGAGGTCGATGCCATTACACAATTGAGCATTGACCTTGGAGCTCAATTAAGAACTCACATGGAATCTATTGACAAGAAGCTCCAAAGCCACCTCAATCAAGTTCAAAGCTCTAGTTCCTCCAACCAACACTCGGTTCATGAAATTAATGCTTTGGGAGTTGTGTCTCCTATGCCTTATTATGGGATGTGCGATACTTGTGGAATCGTTGGTCATGATCCTATGCATTGTCAAGGAAGTGTTGAGCAAGTGAACGCCTTTCAAGCGTTCAAGCAAGGTGCCTCCTATTCTAATCAATACCAAGCTTCCAATCAAGTCCCTCAACAACAAGCTATGCAACCTCGTCCCTATGTTCCACCTCCCTTAAGGGACAACAATCAAGGTTATCAAGGTTATGTGGGTAATCCAAGACCCTTCAACAACTTCAAGCAAAATAACCAAGGTACCTTCCACAACAACAATCAAGGGTTCCAACAAGGGAACTTCAATCAAGGTGGTTTCCAAGGAAACCAAAGCTTCCAAGGACAACAAAACCACAACCAAGGGTTTCAAAATCACAATCAAGGCCTTAATCAAGGCAATTCTCATGGGTTCCAAGGGAACCGTCAACAACAAGCAACTCAAGGTCAACAACAACAAAGCAAGCCAAGGAGCCGATCTCCTACTCATGACTATGGCATTCCTCTAGCCATCACCGATACTCCGCATAATCCACAATCTCCACCTCGAGATTTCAACATTCAAAAATCTTTGTTGGATATGCAAAGGAGTACTCAAGAAATGGCAAGAAACCAACAAGAGTTCTTTGCTTATGTTCAAAGGGATAACATAGCAAGAGATGCTCATACGAAGATGCTTGAGACCCAAATATCTCAACTTGCTTCGGGAAGCTCTTCAAGACAAAAGGGGCAACTACCTCCTCAAGGCAAAACACCGAAATTTGAGCATGTAAATGCTATTACTACGAGGAGTGGTACATCTTATGATTCCCCCTTAGCCCCTAGTGAGCAAGAACTAATGCAAGAAGTTACACCCTCCTCTCAAGGAAATTCAAGTAAGGAAAGTCCAATGGAGGAGCAAGTCTTAGGGGAGATCGAAAAAACCCATGAAGACGAGCTTCCCCCACTTCAAGGAAAAGACAAGGGTAAAAGGAAAGTGTCATTTGAGAAGTCCACCCCAATTGAGCAAAACAAGTTCCATATCAACTTGCATTTCCCAACAAGGCAAATGAAGACTAAGGTGGATGTCCAATTTGACAAATTTCTAGACATTGTGAAGAAATTGGATGTGAGTGTCCCGTTTACCGAGCTACTTACCCAAATCCCGGCATATGGAAGATTTATGAGAGAAATCTTGGCTAGGAAGAGATCCGTCGACAAGGAAGAGACGATAGCGTTCACGAGAGTGGTGAGCGAGCTTATTCAAGGTTCTACGCTTCCCAAGTTGAAGGATCCGGGTAGTTTCTCAATCCCATGCACCATAGGCAATTTTAAGATCGAGAGAGCATTATGTGATTTGGGTGCGAGTGTAAGCATCATTCCCTACTCTATTTGTGAGCGACTTGGAATGAAGGAGCTCAAGTGCACTTCCGTTACACTCCGAATGGCCGATAGTTCACTCAACCGACCATTGGGGATGTTGGAAGATGTGCCGCTAAGAATCGGGAAATTCTTCGTTCCGGTCGATTTTCTTGTGCTCGACATGCCGGAAGATGCTATCACTCCTATTATCCTTGGGCGCCCATTTCTACACACCACCGGTGCCATGATCGATGTGAAGAACGGTAGGATCACATTTGAGTTAGGCGAGGAAAAGATAGTGTTTGATCTCCAAGGCAACACTTCGCCTACTAACGATGAATCATGCAATATGATCCACGCCACGAAAGACAACGATCTAGGGGGAGAGTCGGGCCAAAGCTTGAAGAATTACTCTTATGAACTTGAGGATGATGAATCCGAGCTTGGGGCGGAGGAATGCCCATATCGTGATGTTGAAGACAAGTTTCAAGACAAGGAGAACGATGAGCCTCCCTTAGGGCCACATGAGGATCGATGGACGTTTGGGTATATCCCGAAGGATCGCAAGTACAAGTTCAAGCCATTGAACTTAGTAGATCGGGATGCCCCGGGAACGTTGAGACAAGGTCATGTAGAACCTTGGGATGTGGATGGTTATATCACAAGCTTGATCGAAGATTTCTCGAGAGCCTTCGATTTGTTTCTTCGTGCCCTTGATGGGGATGGAATTGGTTGTTGATGAAAAAGATTGAAGAATGCACCATCTTTGGTTTGACGGAGTTCCAAAAGAACCGTCCCTTTGTATATATCTCCTTCTCTTGTAGTTCCTTTTAGTTTTGTGAAATTCTTGATTATTTGGATTGTTGATGAGCGTTGTGAGGGAGAGAATTTGATGTTGTATTTGAGTTTATTGTGATAGGTGAAGTGAAGATGACTCCTAGAGAGGATTGGTTATTGATAGAGCTTGGATCGTGATCAAGGGAACGGGTTTTTGAAGCTTTGAATAGCTTTTGGGGTTTTGGAAGCCATGAGGAGAGCATCCCGACCGGGAAGAAGTCATCCCAATCGGGAAGGATGAGGCAGCCCGACCGGGAAGGAGCCATCCCGATCAGGATGAGAGTGCCATATTTTGAGTTTATTGGAGTGCCATCCCGACCGGGACGGGTGAGGCATCCCGACCGAGAACATCCATCCCGACCGGGATGGTCCTCTACTCCCCCTTACGCCTCTTCTTCGTCATTTGAGTCCACCCAACCATTGTATACCCCTTCCCTACCTCCCTTCTTCTCCTTGCTCATATAATATGACCCATATACTTCATTTGCATACACTCACTTCATTTCCTATTCAATTTACACCAAGCCTCACATCAAATCTCACCTCCTCACACCATTGCAAGCTTACTACCTCAACCATGCGATACTTTCAAACTTGAAGAGGGATGACAATGATGACGACAAGCAAAGTGCAATTATTGACCATTGAAGACGATGGAGAGAGTGAGTTGCTAACCTATGGGTATGGCAACTATCCTTTCTCTTCCGTTTTTGTTGTTGCTTGTTTTCCCTTCTTTGTCCCCTTCCCCTTGTACACTTTTGTGTCTTGGTGTCATGGTGGCCTTCGAGGCCTTGGTAGTAATTGCTCCCGACTCTTGATGACGTGACTACATCAAGAGTCATTTTCAAAATCCAAATTTCCAAGATTTTCACCCTTTTTTTCTAGGATTTAGTCGGATTTGGGCGGAATCCGGGCTAGGTGACTTGATTACACCTAGTCCTCCCCTCCCATTTCCTTTTATTTCCTTCTTTTTATTTCCCCCCTTTCCATATCATTTCTTGTCTCGGCCCACGGTGACTTGATTACACCCCGGCCGGACGCATCCTACCCTTTTCTCTGCTTTCTTTTTGATTTTTAGCTCTATTTTCGTAGTTTCTTTTATTTTATTTTGTGTCTCCGCACACTACGATCGAGCATGAGGACATTGCTCGGTTTAAGTGTGGGGAGCGATATTCTATTATAGTTAGTTTTATTTTTGTAGTTTTTCGAAAAATCTTTAAAAACCCTAAAAAATTGAAATGTTTTCACAAAAATCAAAAAATATTTTCTTTTGTGTGTTTTCCTTTTTGTGTCATTGTGTCGTATTTTTTGTTTTGTTGCGTGTGTTTTGCCTCCCCATTTCCTTTTAGGTTCCGCAATCATCGTCAAGTTTCGAAAAGCAAGACATCCGGTAATATCCCTTCATTTCTTTCTCCTTTTTCCTTTTTTTGTGGAGTTTGGAGGATGTGTTATGATTGTGTGTGCTCGGGTGGAGCTTTTTGAAGTTTGTAGTTGATGTGGTTGCTTGTTTGGAAGCATCAGGGTGGTGATTGTTTATTTTGGTGTTTGTTTGTTATATATGTTTGTTTTGTTTTGTCTTGCTTTGTTGCCTTTTGCCTCTCTTTTTCTTTCATTTGTGTTGAGTCTTTGTTTTGTGTTGTGTAGTTGTGTCGTATGTGTAAAAGGTTTTCGAAAACTTGGTTTAGAGGCTAGGGTGCGAGTGTTTACTTTCCCTTCCTAGTAATGTAAATCGAGTCTTGGACTTTAGTCTAGTAGAATGACCATAAATCAATGATTTCGTTGGTCCTTTACCTTGAGTCCACCTAGCTTACTAGGGATTTACTACGGGATTTGCACTTTTGACCATTATGACCACCCACGGTGTGAAAAGGCCTTGGTTGCCGAGTCCCGTCCCTTAGGTGACCGTGTTAGGGATTGTTTGATTAGTCCAAGTTTTCCACCTTTTTGTGGGTTTGAAGAGGGATCGCGACCCCCGACTTACCCATTTCCCTACCTCCTACACTTTTCCACACAATAAAGTTGCAAATTGATTGAAATCTCTCTTTCTTAGTTGCAAAAAAATGCCTTTCATTCAAATCAATCCAAGAAGGGCAAAGAAAAGAAAATGAAATAAAATGAAAGAAAGAAAAGATCGAAGAAAAAGAAAAGGCACAAAAAGCCAAAAAGAAAATAGAAAAGAAGAAAGAAAAAAGAAATGGCATGGCAAAACAAAGCAAAAGTACAAAAGAAAGAAAAATGCCAAAAGAAAACCGTCTCACGAAAAGAACCCCCTCTCAAAAATAAGCCTTTTACCGACTATTACCGTGAAGAGCCTACCAAAGGACCGAGTCCCTAGGAAGGATGATAGCGGTAGTGGTCGGTCTTCCCTCACTTTGCAAATATTTCCACCTTTTTACTTGGACTAGTTTAGCGGTTTTGGGCATGGGACGATCCTCTTGGCTCATCGCTAAAGGGGGCGGGGTCTCACTTACCTACAGTGTCGACTAACACCGTGGTTCATCCTTTTCCATCCCGCCGATCGTCCCTTAGTACGTTCTTAGAAAGTTAGGAGGACCTAGGTAAGTTACCAACGTTTTTGTTGCTTTGTCGTCATACTATTAGGGTTTAGTTCATTTCGATTTGTGTTGCTAGCTTGGGAACGTTGTCACCTGCCTCGAGTCCTAAACCGGTGCTTCTTTCACCGCTTGTTTGAGGGAAGCGGTATTTATTTTCTTTTGGGTGCAACCGATTATTTGTATGTTTGTATGTTTGTTTGTTTGTGTGTTTTGTGTCCGGTTGCATCCACAGTTTTGTCGCAAGACCCCACTTGCCTTGCGGAGTGCACTTTTCCTCTAAGTGTACTCGCGTGATTTGAAAGGGCGTAGGGTGCGTTAATACCCACTCGGCTAGTTTAGTAGTTAGTATGTGCTTACTCGAGGGCGAGTAAGGGTTAAGTGTGGGGGAGTTGATAAGTGTAGTTTGTAGTGCCTAATTTGCTGTGTTTTGGTCTCAATTTCCTTGTGGAATCGCTCCTTGGGAGCGGTTTATGGGCTACTTATGCTTCCTCTAGTTCGTTTCAGGTTCCCGAGACCATTCATGAAGAGTTGGAGCGAATCCGACTCGATACATACACTTTTTGGAGCCAACGAAGTGAAGGAACGATCATTCGATGCCTTGGATTCGACCGCGACACCTTGGGACCCGATCCCGAGCCTCTTAGACTCGATCCCGAGTCCCGAGAATCGATGGGAAGCCCATGAGAAGCAAGGAGGGACGAAAAAGATCTTAAAAGAGGCCTACAAGGTCCTTCCCGGTCGGGTTAATGCCTTCCCGACCGGAAAGGAGTGCACAATTAAGGGTGGTTCTGTTCTGAGCCCGTCCCGGCCGGGACCAGACCGTCTTGGTCAGGACCACACCATCCCGGGCGGGACCAAACCGTCCCGGGCGGGAAGCAACAGTGGCAGCCGCGCCTTGTTTCTTTCATCATCCTTCATTCTTGTACCCATATAAATACTCCCCTCTTGTATTGTTTATGCATCTTACATTACCCTAGACTCTCTTAGGCCTCTCTTGAACATTCATAACCCTAGATTATTGTTCCTCACATTAGTTTTAATCTCTCTTTAATCTTTAGTTAATCATTGTAATTAGTCTTGTATTAAGAGGATTCTTGAAGATTATTCCAAGCTTGACAACCTTGGGGTTTTGTTTGGGTTTCTTATTTATACAAGTTCTCATCTTTTTCATCCATTATTAGTTGGTATAATCTTCTTCTCCCTTTTACTCTTGTTCTTTGTTATTTAATCAAGTTTGAATCTTTATTTATTGTTGATTGCTATTGTTTGTTTATTATGGATGTTTGGATGTTTGGTTTGATTTCTCTTGTTCTTGTTATTGTTAGTCTCATAATGAGTGAGTAGTTCTCTTGTGGGGTTAGTAGGGGGATTAAGGGTAGATTATGGGTGATTAGGGTTTGATTAGGGGTAAAGGTTACATCTTTGTTTCTAGTCACATATTGGGCACTCTATGTGTTTGTTGAAATGCTTGTGTGGGTAGTAGTGGCCAATGCTTCCTATACTTGTTTCTCTTCTTCTCATTGTTTGGCTAGTGTGTGATTGTGTTAGGGTATAGTCTTTGTCACGAGAGTGCGGACATTGGTCTACGTAGCGAGAGCCCGGGCCGACCTTGACCTAGGTTTAGATGCGAGAGCGCAAACCGACTCTAGCAACTAGGAGACACCTACACCCTTGATCACCCTATTACCCTTCTACACTTAAGAACCCGACCTAACCCTACTCCTTTCCACATTTGGTCCATCTTCCTAGTTAGTCGTCATTTCTCTAGTTTCATTGTTTAGTTAATCTCTAGTTATTCCATCTAGTCTTGTTTTAGCTAGTTCATTATTAGTCTAGTTCTTACCTCTCCTTCATCATAGTTTGTCAATTATCGTTCTCTTTGTGTTGTTTTGGTAGCCTAGTCTCGTTTTTAGGTTGACTTAGTCTAAACTCTACCATACCGTCTCCGTGGACACGAAACTACTTACCCTAGCTACCCACTAGGTATAGTTGGTTATTTATTGACGGTGGGACCCAAGGCAAATCCTACCATCAATTTGGCATCGTTACCGGGGAGGGTGCATTGTTTAGACTTAGTTTACTTATAGCTAGACTTAGTTACCCTTCGTTGTGCTCTTCCATCATCTCTTGTGCATATTTTGTAGGTTTCTCTTGTTTTCTTAGCTTTCTTTTCTCTTTGTTTTTCGTTGTGTTCGTTTATTGTCTTTGCCTAGTGCCCAAAAAGCACTAGGTGGTCTTACGTTTGCTCAAGTGTGTAGTGTATGCCTAGGAGGAGAGGCGATTTCTTTCTCTTCAATCCAGAGCCGGAGAGACTCTTTAGAGCCTTTTGCTAACGGACGATTGGTCGGGTTAGACACTCTCAACCGGGTACTAGCAATACCATTGAAGAGCAAGCTCTAGGATCCGACTTGAACGAGTCACCGCGAGAGACCGCCGGAGGGACCTTCATCAATCCCTTCGGTAATTCTAGTCCAAGTTCCCCTTCTACATCTTCTTAAACACCGTCTACACCATCGTCTCCCTTACATCCAAATATGCCGAAGTTTTCATCTCACTCCACTTTTACCGAGGATGTCCTGCCGGGACCGAGTGCTTTACCCGATACATATACCGGGAATTTTGTGGCAAAGACTCAATTTATCCAACTTGTGGAGAGGAATCAATTTAGTGGTTTGCCCACCGAAGACCCGCACCAACACATGGAGACCTTCTCCGATTATTGTGACGCTATCTCCCAAACCGGAATTAGTCAAGATCAAATTCGTTGGGTACTTTTCCCGTTCTCTCTCATTGGAAAAGCGAAGCAATGGATCAAGAGTCTCGATAGGGCAACCATGGGGATTGATGCTTGGAAGAAACTTGCATTGGCGTTCTACCAAAAATTTTACCCTCCGGAGAAGACAAATTTGCTTAGGGCCTCCATCACCGGTTTCCAACAACGGGATGAGGAGAGCCTTTATGAAGCTTGGGAACGGTTTAAATCTTTGGTTAGATCATGCCCCCACCATGGACTTTCACAATGGTTCTTAGTCCAACACTTTTGGAACGGTTTATATGAGGACTCAAGAGCTATACTCAATATGGGCTCCAATGGTAGGTTTACCGAAGTGGATGATGACCAAACTTGGTCAAGAATCGAGGAGATGGCGGTGCACAACTCCCAATACTCAAGGCCTAGAAAGGCGAATCAAGGAGGTAGGCACGAGGTCGATGCCATTACACAATTGAGCATTGACCTTGGAGCTCAATTAAGAACTCACATGGAATCTATTGACAAGAAGCTCCAAAGCCACCTCAATCAAGTTCAAAGCTCTAGTTCCTCCAACCAACACTCGGTTCATGAAATTAATGCTTTGGGAGTTGTGTCTCCTATGCCTTATTATGGGATGTGCGATACTTGTGGAATCGTTGGTCATGATCCTATGCATTGTCAAGGAAGTGTTGAGCAAGTGAACGCCTTTCAAGCGTTCAAGCAAGGTGCCTCCTATTCTAATCAATACCAAGCTTCCAATCAAGTCCCTCAACAACAAGCTATGCAACCTCGTCCCTATGTTCCACCTCCCTTAAGGGACAACAATCAAGGTTATCAAGGTTATGTGGGTAATCCAAGACCCTTCAACAACTTCAAGCAAAATAACCAAGGTACCTTCCACAACAACAATCAAGGGTTCCAACAAGGGAACTTCAATCAAGGTGGTTTCCAAGGAAACCAAAGCTTCCAAGGACAACAAAACCACAACCAAGGGTTTCAAAATCACAATCAAGGCCTTAATCAAGGCAATTCTCATGGGTTCCAAGGGAACCGTCAACAACAAGCAACTCAAGGTCAACAACAACAAAGCAAGCCAAGGAGCCGATCTCCTACTCATGACTATGGCATTCCTCTAGCCATCACCGATACTCCGCATAATCCACAATCTCCACCTCGAGATTTCAACATTCAAAAATCTTTGTTGGATATGCAAAGGAGTACTCAAGAAATGGCAAGAAACCAACAAGAGTTCTTTGCTTATGTTCAAAGGGATAACATAGCAAGAGATGCTCATACGAAGATGCTTGAGACCCAAATATCTCAACTTGCTTCGGGAAGCTCTTCAAGACAAAAGGGGCAACTACCTCCTCAAGGCAAAACACCGAAATTTGAGCATGTAAATGCTATTACTACGAGGAGTGGTACATCTTATGATTCCCCCTTAGCCCCTAGTGAGCAAGAACTAATGCAAGAAGTTACACCCTCCTCTCAAGGAAATTCAAGTAAGGAAAGTCCAATGGAGGAGCAAGTCTTAGGGGAGATCGAAAAAACCCATGAAGACGAGCTTCCCCCACTTCAAGGAAAAGACAAGGGTAAAAGGAAAGTGTCATTTGAGAAGTCCACCCCAATTGAGCAAAACAAGTTCCATATCAACTTGCATTTCCCAACAAGGCAAATGAAGACTAAGGTGGATGTCCAATTTGACAAATTTCTAGACATTGTGAAGAAATTGGATGTGAGTGTCCCGTTTACCGAGCTACTTACCCAAATCCCGGCATATGGAAGATTTATGAGAGAAATCTTGGCTAGGAAGAGATCCGTCGACAAGGAAGAGACGATAGCGTTCACGAGAGTGGTGAGCGAGCTTATTCAAGGTTCTACGCTTCCCAAGTTGAAGGATCCGGGTAGTTTCTCAATCCCATGCACCATAGGCAATTTTAAGATCGAGAGAGCATTATGTGATTTGGGTGCGAGTGTAAGCATCATTCCCTACTCTATTTGTGAGCGACTTGGAATGAAGGAGCTCAAGTGCACTTCCGTTACACTCCGAATGGCCGATAGTTCACTCAACCGACCATTGGGGATGTTGGAAGATGTGCCGCTAAGAATCGGGAAATTCTTCGTTCCGGTCGATTTTCTTGTGCTCGACATGCCGGAAGATGCTATCACTCCTATTATCCTTGGGCGCCCATTTCTACACACCACCGGTGCCATGATCGATGTGAAGAACGGTAGGATCACATTTGAGTTAGGCGAGGAAAAGATAGTGTTTGATCTCCAAGGCAACACTTCGCCTACTAACGATGAATCATGCAATATGATCCACGCCACGAAAGACAACGATCTAGGGGGAGAGTCGGGCCAAAGCTTGAAGAATTACTCTTATGAACTTGAGGATGATGAATCCGAACTTTGGGCGGATGAATGCCCATATCGTGATGTTGAAGACAAGTTGCAAGACAAGGAGAACGATGAGCCTCCCTTAGGGCCACATGAGGATCGATGGACGTTTGGGTATATCCCGAAGGATCGCAAGTACAAGTTCAAGCCATTGAACTTAGTAGATCGGGATGCCCCGGGAACGTCGAGACAAGGTCATGTAGAACCTTGGGATGTGGATGGTTATATCACAAGCTTGATCGAAGATTTCTCGAGAGCCTTCGATTTGTTTCTTCGTGCCCTTGATGGGGACGGAATTGGTTGTTGTTGAAAAAGATTGAAGAATGCACCATCTTTGGTTTGACGGAGTTTCAAAAGAACCGTCCCTTTGTATATATCTCTTTCTCTTGTAGTTCCTTTTAGTTTTGTGAAATTCTTGATTATTTGGATTGTTGATGAGCGTTGTGAGGGAGAGAATTTGATGTTGTATTTGAGTTTATTGTGATAGGTGAAGTGAAGATGACTCCTAGAGAGGATTGGTTATTGATAGAGCTTGGATCGTGATCAAGGGAACGGGTTTTTGAAGCTTTGAATAGCTTTTGGGGTTTTGGAAGCCATGAGGAGAGCATCCCGACCGGGAAGAAGTCATCCCAATCGGGAAGGATGAGGCAGCCCGACCGGGAAGGAGCCATCCCGATCGGGATGAGGGTGCCATATTTTGAGTTTACTGGAGTGCCATCCCGACCGGGAAGGGAGCTTCCCGACCGGGACGGGTGAGGCATCCCGACCGGGAACATCCATTCCGACCGGGATGGTCCCCTACTCCCCCTTACGCCTCTTCTTCGTCATTTGAGTCCACCCAACCATTGTATGCCCCCTCCCTACCTCCCTTCTTCTCCTTGCTCATATCATATGACCCATATACTTCATTTGCATACACTCACTTCATTTCCTATTCAATTTACACCAAGCCTCACATCAAATCTCACCTCCTTACACCATTGCAAGCTTACTACCTCAACCATGCGATACTTTCAAGCTTGAAGAGGGATGACAATGATGACGACACGCAAAGTGCAATTATTGACCATTGAAGACGATGGAGAGAGTGAGTTGCTAACCTATGGGTATGACAACTATCCTTTCTTTTCCGTTTTTGTTGTTGCTTGTTTTCCCTTCTTTGTCCCCTTCCCCTTGTACACTTTTGTGTCTTGGTGTCATGGTGGCCTTCGAGGCCTTGGTAGTTATTGCTCCCGACTCTTGATGACGTGACTACATCAAGAGTCATTTTCAAAATCCAAATTTCCAAGATTTTCACCCTTTTTTTCTAGGATTTAGTCGGATTTGGGCGGAATCCGGGCTAGGTGACTTGATTACACCTAGTCCTCCCCCCCATTTCCTTTTATTTCCTTCTTTTTATTTCCCCCCTTTCCATATCATTTCTTGTCTCGGCCCACGGTGACTTGATTACACCCCGGCCGGACGCATCCTACCCTTTTCTCTGCTTTCTTTTTGATTTTTAGCTCTATTTTCGTAGTTTCTTTTATTTTCTTTTGTGTCTCCGCACACTACGATCGAGCATGAGGACATTGCTCGGTTTAAGTGTGGGGGAGCGATATTCTATTATAGTTAGTTTTATTTTTGTAGTTTTTCGAAAAATCTTTAAAAACCCTAAAAATTTGAATTTTTTTCACAAAAATCAAAAAGATTTTCTTTTGTGTGTTTTCCATTTTGTGTTGTTGTGTCGTATTTTTGTTTTGTTGTGTGTGTTTTGCCTCCCCATTTCCTTTTAGGTTCCGCAATCATCGTCAAGTTTCGAAAAGCAAGACATCCGGTAATATCCCTTCATTTCTTTCTCCTTTTTCCTTTTTTTTGTGGAGTTTGGAGGATGTGTTATGATTGTGTGTGCTCGGGCGGAGCTTTTTGAAGTTTGTAGTTGATGTGGTTGCTTGTTTGGAAGCATCGGGGTGGTGATTGTTTATTTTGGTGTTTGTTTGTTATATATGTTTGTTTTGTTTGTCTTGTTTTGTTGCCTTTTGCCTCTCTTTTTCTTTCATTTTTGTTGAGTCTTTGTTTTGTGTTGTGTAGTTGTGTCGTATGTGTAAAAGGTTTTCGAAAACCCGGTTTAGAGGCTAGGGTGCGAGTGTTTACTTTCCCTTCCTAGTAATATAAATCGAGTCTTGGACTTTAGTCTAGTAGAATGACCCTAAATCAATGATTTAGTTAGGAGGACCTAGGTAAGTTACCAACGTTTTTGTTGCTTTGTCGTCATACTATTAGGGTTTAGTTCATTTCGATTTGTGTTGCTAGCTTTGGGACGTTGTCACTTGCCTCGAGTCCTAAACCGGTGCTTCTTTCACCGCTTGTTTGAGGGAAGCGGTATTTATTTTCTTTTGGGTGCAACCGATTATTTGTATGTTTGTATGTTTGTTTGTTTGTGTGTTTTGTGTCCGGTTGCATCCACAGTTTTGTCGCAAGACCCCACTTGCCTTGCGGAGTGCACTTTTCCTCTAAGTGTACTCGCGTGAGTTGAAAGGGCGTAGGGTGCGCTAATACCCACTCGGCTAGTTTAGTAGTTAGTATGTGCTTACTCGAGGGCGAGTAAGGGTTAAGTGTGGGGAGTTGATAAGTGTAGTTTTTAGTGCCTAATTTGCTGTGTTTTGGTCCCATTTTCCTTGTGGAATTGCTCCTTGGGAGCGGTTTATCGGGCTACTTATGCTTCCTCTAGTTCGTTTCAGGTTCCCGAGACCAATCATGAAGAGTTGGAGCGAATCTGACTCGATACATACACTTTTTGGAGCCAACGAAGTGAAGGAACGATCACTCGATGCCTGGGATTCGACCCCGAGACCTTGGTACCCGATCCCAAGCCTCTTAGACTCGATCCCGAGTCCCGAGAATCGATGGGAAGCCCATGAGAAGCAAGGAGGGACGAAAAAGATCTTAAAAGAGGCCTACAAGGTCCTTCCCGGTCGGGTTAATGCCTTCCCGACCGGAAAGGAGTGCACAATTAAGGGTGGTTCTGTTCTGAGCCCGTCCCGGCCGGTACCAGACCGTCTCGGTCGGGACCACACCATCCCGGGCGGGACCAAACCGTCTCGGGCGGGAAGCAACAGTGGCAGCCGCGCCTTGTTTCTTTCATCCTCCTTCATTCTTGTACCCATATAAATACTTCCCTCTTGTATTGTTTGCACATCTTACATTACCCTAGACTCTCTTAGGCATCTCTTGAACATTCATAAACCTAGATTATTGTTCCTCACATTAGTTTTAATCTCTCTTTAATCTTTAGTTAATCATTGTAATTAGTCTTGTATTAAGAGGATTCTTGAAGATTATTCCAAGCTTGACAACCTTGGGGTTTTGTTTGGGTTTCTTATTTATACAAGTTCTCATCTTTTTCATCCATTATTAGTTGGTATAATCTTCTTCTCCCTTTTACTCTTGTTCTTTGTTATTTAATCAAGTTTGAATCTTTATTTATTGTTGATTGTTATTGTTTGTTTATTATGGATGTTTGGATGTTTGGATTGATTTTTCTTGTTCTTGTTATCGTTAGTCTCATAATGAGTGAGTAGTTCTCTTGTGGGGTTAGTAGGGGGATTAAGGGTAGATTATGGGTGATTAGGGTTTGATTAGGGGTAAAGGTTACATCTTTGTTGCTAGTCATATATTGGGCACTCTATGTGTTTGTTGAAATGCTTGTGTGGGTAGTAGTGGCCAATGCTTCCTATACTTGTTTCTCTTCTTCTCATTGTTTGGCTAGTGTGTGATTGTGTTAGGGTATAGTCTTTGTCACAAGAGTGCGGACATTGGTCTACTAGCGAGAGCCCGGGCCGACCTTGACCTAGGTTTAGACGCGAGAGCGCAAACCGACTCTAGCAACTAGGAGACACCTACACCCTTGATCACCCTATTACCCTTCTACACTTAAGAACCCGACCTAACCCTACTCCTTTCCATATTTGGTCCATCTTCCTAGTTAGTTGTCATTTCTCTAGTTTCATTGTTTAGTTAATCTCTAGTTATTCCATCTAGTCTTGTTTTAGCTAGTTCATTATTAGTCTAGTTCTTACCTCTCTTTCATAATAGTTTGTCAATTATCGTTCTCTTTGTGTTGTTTTGGTAGCCTAGTCTCGTTTTTAGGTTGACTTAGTCTAAACTCTACCATACCGTCTCCGTGGACACGACCCGACTTACCCTAGCTACCCACTAGGTATAGTTGGTTATTTATTGACGGTGGGACCCACGGCAAATCCTACCATCATCAAGTAATAAATTAGAAACCGAAATAAGGTGACATTGAAGATTGGGACCATATAACATCACGTAAAATTAATCTATTTGAAAGAATGATGTCCCCACTTTTTGTCACAGTAGTTTGGTCACCATTCGGAAGACCGACGGATAAGGGAGCAACATTACGAATATTTGAAAAATGCGATAAGCAACCCGACATATGGTGGGATACACCCGTATCAATAATCCAAGAAGAAAGAGGAATATTACCAATGAGTCGATCATTATTCGCTTTGTGTGCCTGCCATAATTGAACTAATTCGGCTCGATCAGCGGGATTTAAATTATTCAAATCCACGCCATCAAAAGTACGAGCACCGGATGTCGATGGAACCTGATTGTTTATCTGACCCATATTGGCACGAAGTTGGGTCTGAGCCGAGGAGTTTACGGCCTGAGCAGAGGCTCGTTTTTGTCGACCGCGAGTATCCGGGACAACAACTACCTGACTCGAGTCATTCGGGTCAGGTCCCACATAAATTCTATCCCGAGGTCTATCCCCCCACCAGTCCGGAAAATTCCCGGGGACCCGAAAGCAAGATGTGTAATTGTGACCTGATCGTTTGCAAGGAAGACACTTCTTTGACGTATTTTCAGACGGGTTTTGAGAGATTTGGTTGACTCGATTATGGGCTGAATTAGATTGAGCTCGAGTGGCGAATATCATGGGGTCCGACCGAGAGTCAGGGGTGGCAGACTTTAAAGAACTACGCATACCTTCTTCTTGTAAGAGTCGGCTATAAATCTGATTGAGATTCGGTAGGGGTTCTGTCCCAAGAATATGAGAACGAAGACTAGCAAAACGAGAGTCGAGACCCATAAGGAAGGAACGTACCCGTTTCTTCTCTCGTTGGCGGTCGAGGAGTTTGAGCAGATTGCAGGAGCATGGATTGCAGGCACAGGCCGGAAATCCGTCATGAGCAATGAGATCGTCCCATAGCATTTTGATGCGCCCGTAATAAGCCATTACTGTCTCCGTCGGCCCCTGTTTACAAGAATTAATATCGTTTTCTAATTGAAATATGTAAGCATCATTTACCACTGTAAAACGCTGCTTGATATCGGCCCATAAGAGAGTAGCATTGTCTTGTAGGGTAATAGAGGTACGAAGGTCAGCTTCGACGGTATTAAAGATACATGCCGACACAAGTGCATTGGCCGATCTCCAGGCTTTGAAATTAGGATCGGTTTCTGCTGGTTTGGAAATCGTTCCGTCAATGTAATCGAGCTTGCCTTTGGCAAGGAGAGCAAGACGGAGACAACGAGACCAATCGTCATAATTCTTGCCGGTAAATTCAACGTGAGTGATCTTTGTTCCTGGATTTTCGACGGGAACAATCGAGTAGGATGCAGGTGTTTTGTTTTCGGAGGTTTCGGTGTTCGTCATTATCGTGAAGAACACAGGAAATGGCGTAAGTATCGAGATTTGATTTTATTTGTGAAACACTGATACCATGTTAGAATCGCAAGATATGGAAAATATGTATATTGTTATTCAAAAATTGGTGATTACAAGTGAAAGACTTGAAGCAATTTATACAAAAGGAGAGCTATTCTAATTACAGAATGAAATAATCTCTAACAGCTAGAAATACAATATTTACGGAAATGAAATCAAAAGAATATTATATGCTAAACTGTTGCAGTAATTGTGGGAGAGCCGTTGCTCTCTGATCTTATTATACTTCCTGTCAGCTAACTTGTCGGTCTCGGACTCTCGGGTCATGCATAGGGAGTACACAAGGGCCTCGGAAGGTGTCCGAGGTTGTCTCTCTGATGCCTAAATCAGGGAGGGATTGAATATGATAAGATAGCCTAGAGAGTTAGATTTTACTTTAAGGTCTAGTGAAACTTCTTTGTGTGTTGAGATGGATTCCCTTGATTGGACAAATAGTACTTTATTTTTATTGAAGGAGCAAAATGGGTGGACTTCTTCCATAATAGAGCTCTATGGACCTAATGGCATTGGCCTAGGAAAGTTGTGGGCGACTCCTAGCAATCTAGCATGGGTGACAGACGGGCCCGACCGGGCTAAATGTCGACCCCCATCATAGTCAATCACCACTTTGTTAGGCACTACTTAAGTTAATTAGTGCAAATAAAGAGTGGGAACTAGTTAGTGGGTTAAGGTTTATTTAATGCATTCTATGTTTATTTATGCAACGTAGCCTTGTTAATACTAGAGTTTTTCCCTTTCCATTCGAGTATCATTCTCACAAATCTTACGAAACTGAGCTTTATATAAAATGCAAATAATCCTTGGAAAAAAAACAACATAATGTCTACAATAATGTAATGTAAGTAGTAACAACTTTATTAAACGGCAGGACGATCCTACATGAACAATGCTAGATGAAAATATGATTCACACCAACTTGAGGGGGATAGATTAACATAAATGACTACTAGGTAGTCGGTACATGATAACGTGAAGTTGATTAATGGGCGAATGTATTGGCAATATCAATCACAAATCGATATTTGACGTCTCCTTTAGCAAGACGGTCCATTGCCTCATTGACATACTCCATAGAAATGACCTCAACATCAGCCGTTATTTTATGTTTTGCCGCAAATTCTATCATTTCTTGTGTTTCTTTGATTCCTCCTGCTGCACTCCCCCCAACTTGCTTCCGACCTAATCCATTAATCAAATCAAAGTGTTAATTATATATATATATCACGTAAAATATTCATGTATATGTATTAATGTATGATCATTTTCATACCCATTAGCAAGGAGAAGATTGGTAGCTCTGGATTAGTCTTGGGAGCTCCTAAACAAACCAGTTTACCATTGAGTTTGAGAAGATCGAATAGTGGAGCAATGGGATGATCACCGGAAACTGTGTCGATGATCCCATCCAAGCTACCCTTGGCTGCCTGTATTTGGTTAGGGTCAGAGCTAAGCAGAAAAGCATGCGCACCAAGGCGGTCTACGGCTTCATCTCGCTTGCGTGACGAAGTGCTGATTACAGTGACCTTCAATCCAAGGGCGTTGGCGAACTTGACAGCGACATGGCCGAGTCCGCCCAGCCCAACAACACCCACATGCATGCCAGGCCGATTCAGCCCATAATACATCATTGGACTGTACACTGTGATTCCTGCGCAAAGCAACGGGGCAGTCCCTTCCAAGGGCATGCTGCTTGGGATTGCAATACCAAAGTGCTCGTCCACCACGATCTTATCCGAGTATCCACCCTGTGTATTGGGTAGGTCTGGTTGAAACGCGTTGGCATTGTACGTCATCATCGCCCTTGGGCAGTAATTCTCCAAGTCTTGGTTGCAATTTTCGCAGGATCGACATGACCCGATCCAACACCCTACACCCGCTTTGTCCCCGACTTTGAATTTGGTCACTTTTGGTCCAACACAGGTCACTTCCCCTACAATCTCATGCCTGCAGACGTAGTACATACATGTCAGATTCATTTTTTAATTTACAATAATAGGAGTACTTCGTACTATACTTTAGGCAGGGAGAGATTATATAATCAAAGGATAGGATTTAGAAGTGGTTACCCAGGTACGAGAGGATATGTTGTGTTTCCGAAATCATTTTTAGCAAAATGAAGATCACTGTGGCAAATCCCGGTATACAATATCTTGATGGTTATATCATTTTCTCCGTTCGCCCTAGTTTAACATACATATCCAAAGGTTAAATAATTAATACAGTAAGCTAAGGTTACGTTGTAAAAACTTGCCAACGTAACGTAACGTAACAAAAATCAATTGCTTCTAAGAAAAACTAAACACACATATATACAAATGAGAGGAAATTAAACCTTCGGGAAAATTGATATGGAGAGAAAATCCCGGATGAATCGTAAGCAGCCCATCCATAAGTAGTTTGTTGGTGCGGTTTATTATGGTTAACTTGACATAATTTTGTTTCAGACATTTTGTGCGTCGATGGGTCGTCTCTCTAAGTAGGAAAATGTGAATCAAGAAAGGAAATGGTAGATAGTACTCGTATTATTATTGTATGTAAGCGTTGCTATAGAGTAAGTGGAGGGATGGATATCTATTTATATGAATAGAGTTGTGTAGTAGGTCTGTCTATGTATATGTTGTGATTTCAATTCTTGGTCAACAAGTCTAAGATGAAATGTTAAATAATCCGAGCACGCAGGCAGGACGGACGCGAATTGAATGAAGGTGCCAAGCAATAATCACTCATGAGTTCACACACACCTTATGAATTACTCGTACATACTCACTGTAGCCTCTTATAAAGGTCGTCAATTCGGGGCGGCTCCAGAAACTGAAACTTTTGATCGCTCCAGTTGGTTAAAAGTTGCAGTATTTTTTTATCTTTCAATATAATATTTGGGGCAGCAAAACACTAATTAATTAACAAAAGTTTGTGATTTGTACTCGTAATACTTTAGACTAATGTGGATAATTAATAGTGAAAGACGAATACGTAAGCTCACACGATTGAAGATGACGGAAACTAACAAGGTCGCCAGCTCATCCCTCTTGGAATTAGAAATTTTGCAAGTGAAATCATTAGTAAAGAAGATACGCTAAAGTCATAATTAAATCCTTGTTTTTGATTAATTATGAGATTAAACTTCATAATTTATAAATGTTGTAATTAGGCACCATAATTTTGAGTAGAAATACCGTAATTAGGTACCGTAATTTTGAGTAGAAGTGAAATTCAATTCAATTGTTATTTTTCAACAAAAATTATATCCGTATCATTAAATCAACTTATATATAAACTAATATAGACCCCGTGCAATTATGCACGGTATTTATAATAAAAATATTTTATTGTATATTTCTTTAAATTTTAAATATTAATTCATCTCGTTTTAAATATTTCTTTAAAATTTTAAACATTTCCCATATTTTTATACTCTCAGATATGTCATCATGTATTTCGACATACTGGTCACCTCTCTTTTTAATAGACTACTCCGTATAAAATATATAACTGTTCTTTTAAGAAATGGATAGTAATGAAAACTTTTTAGTAGTCATTGTACTGTGTAAATAATTTTGTGGTTTTATATATAAAAAAAGGTCTTATTTTTCAATATTAAATAAAGAATATTTTTACTAAATGAACCGACTCACGTATTTGATAATCTTAATTCATGATTTGTGAAATTTTTTCATATAGTGTTTAATGGTATACCTCGTATTTAAGCCGGTACGGAATACATTCTAATGACTCTTACTTGATTCTCCATGTTTCCTTGGTGTTATTAATATCACTAACCATATTGAAACATCGGGATTGAGAGGTCGTCATCTTTTTTTGGTATAGTGTAAATTAAATGGAAATAATATATAATTTGGGTGTTTAGAAAATCTATACTTTAAGCTATTAAAAAGAGATTTGGAAGTAGTATTTTCGTAATAGTATCAATTTAGTGTCAATCATCTTGATTCTGGAAAATAAATGCATGTGTATATAATACTCGTATAATACACATAATTGATTTGACTTAACTTATGAAAAGTTACGTTATATGGGGTAGGAGTATCATTTTGATTATATTTTCTGTTTGGGTATCAAACAATCAAAGGCCTCCTACCGGCGGTGGCCGGCAATCTCCCTCTCCGTTCCTGACAAGCCTTGAGCTCCGAACCTGCACAAGGAGCACACAAGGGCCTCGGAGGGTGTATGAGGTTGCCTCTCCGACGCTCAAATCAGTGTCGTGGGTTAAGGGGTCGAGGTAAGGTTATGGAGGATGTTACTTAGCTTTTTAGAGAGATGGAGTGTTATAGATATTTTGTGTCCCCTCTTTCATGGTGGTTCTCTGGGCATTTATAGGGCGTGAAGAGCATGGGTCGGTCGTCCTCCCTTTTGTTAGGCCGGCGCCTCCCTCCGTCAGAGGGAGCCGGTGCGAGTTGGTTTTCGAGACATGGGATGCCTTCGAGTTGCTGGCTTCCGGCTACCTATGGTGCCGACCCCCATCAATTGCCCCAGCGCTGGGCGTTTGCCGAGGGCCGTCGCAGGCTGACCCCAGTGAACAGTCCTTGGGTGAGGCGTCACAGGGCCGCTGGCGCTTTGCATAGGGTCCGTTCACCTTCCTTTCCTATGCCTAGGGTATACCTAGAGGTAATGATGACCTTTGGTCTTCCCTAGGTTGTTGAGTGGTTGTGTGCATTAAATGGGGTGCATGCATGGCTGGGTCTCCCTATATAATGCCCTCATTTTTTGCCATTTTTGGCATCATTTTCCCACTTCTTTCTTTGAAAACTTAGCTCAGTCATGTCATCCTCTGGTAGCAACTCTCCTCCGTCCATTGTGATGCATCCTCGTGTTCCTGCCCGGCGCAGGAAACACTCTCCCTCTCCGGAGACCTCGAAGCTCAAGCTAGGGCGTTGGGTCTCCCGGGGACCCCCATCGGCACCGGTTGAGGTAGCCCCTCCTCCTCCTCTTCCTACTGGGGGGCTGCTGGACGTTCCCATGGTAGTGATCGTGACCGCCGCTGCCGAAAGGCCAGGGTGCACTTTGGTGTTTCGGAGCCGGATGTTGATCCGGATTGTCCATCTTCGGGCAACTCCTCCGGCTCATATTCCTCGAGCAGCCGCTAATCTGGGCCCTCGTGGATGGTCGGGCCCCTCTGCCCCAGTGATTCGTCTGGCGAGATGACAGAGGGTTTCGACGTTCTTCGTGAAATTCGTGCTCCTCCTCCTTCCCCTGCTTCCTCGTCTTCCCCTGCCAGCTCGGCTTCCTCCCTTCTTGATGAGGATTCCGATGGGGAGGATATGGAGTAGGGCCTCCTTATTTGGTCGGACCTCGTTTTGCCAGTTGAGGTCAGTAGATGGGGAAGGCGATATACTTTTGGCGGTGTGGCTATGTTGGCGGTGCTTCGCGGGTGGTCCTCAGCTTTCATCCTGTTGCTCTTTTATTTATTTTAGGTAGTTCCTAGTCAGTTTATGTAGCTTTGGGGGTCGCCGGCCCCTTTTGTTTTGTTTTTCGAATACCGTCTTTGTATTATTGGGATGTCGGTTCCCTTAGTCTGTGGATGGTAGGGTGTTTGGGTGTAAGCTGACTGTTTATTGAATGTGGGCCCTTACGTTTTGTGCCAAAATCACGCTTTCCAATTTGTCTGCTCCCTCTTCTTGTGTTGTCTTTTCGTATTCTGCGCTTTTAGGTTGCATTGAATGCCATTTGTCCCTTGTCAGTTATCTCTGTGGGTGGCCCTAGGAAACCCCCTTTGTATAAATAGGGGCTCGTTTCCTCATTTGCCCTCATTTGTCTTTCCACTCTCTCACTAAGAGCAAAGCATATCCCTTCTTCTGCCCCTTTCATCTTTTATTAAGTCGCCGTCGCCTACCGCGGGAGTCCTAGTTTCGCTGGCGTATCTAGGTCAGTTCTCTATTCCTTCTTGTCTTTTGTTTATTCCTTTGCTTCTGCATCATGTCCACCCGTTCCCGGCATGTTCGTTTTGAGGAAGAAGGCGACGAGGCGATATCGACGTACGACGGGGTCCAGGTCAGTGGATCCGGGGAAGGCGTCGGCGAAGCCTCCTCTGATGAGTCTGTAGAGGTGGTGGAGCCCATTCCTGCGAAGCCTCTCCGGACTCTACGCATTTCTGCCTCAGGGCCTTCTCGAGGGGGGGGGGGGGGTGACCTCTATTTCTGCTGGGGACGGCGAAGGGGTGCCGTCCTCTGATGTTACTGGGGGAGATATGACTGTGGGTAGTTCTATGGTCTTACGCCACCGTCTTCGGAAAGGCGCCCCTCGTCTAGGGGAATCTTCCAAGGCGGAAGGGTCTTCTCCCCGTTGCTCGGCTTCTATTTCTGGGCCGGTGGGGGGGGGGGGGGGCGGACAGAGGATGTTGAGAGTGGCCGTCGTTCTCTTTGTCACGCCAATACTTTGGTGGACGAGGGTTGGCGCCAGAAGGTGCTCAATGTCGGTGGTCTTGACGCCGCCAAGGAGCTCTATCCTCTTGGGGAGGGTTATGGGTACGTGTTGCCGGAGCCGAGTCAGTCAATATGTTCCCCTCCTGAGGGATGTGTGGGGGTGTCGGTGGAGTCTCTGAAGTTTGGTCTGCGTATTCCCCTTGACCCTTTTGTGGAGGAGGTGTTTTGTCGTATGAAGTTGGCGTTGGGCCAGCTGACTCCCCAATCTTTCCGCGCCATCATTTCATTCTGTTGGGTATGTCGGTTTAGGAAGTGGAGGCCTTCGGTGGAGGCGTTCAGGTTTATGGTGCACCTCAAAGCAGTGTCGTCTTCTTCCTTTTGGTCTCTGGGTCGGCGAGGCAAGTATGTCACTTCTTATCCCATACTTTCGAACTGTCATAAATGGAAGGGTGCCTTCCTGTATGTGCGCTCGGCTCGGCCCTGGGTTGTTCCTCGGTTGTTCCAGTCGGATGCGTGTGTCAACATGGAGAGTGATGAGGAGGTGGGGCGTTGTTTGGATTTCAGGGAATCCAGCCTGGGACAGGCGGATAGGGAAATCGTCGGCGCCTTCCCTGCCAACATGAAGTGGGTCGGTAAGGAGAGGGTGGCCGCCCCTTCAGTCTGGCTGCCCCATTATGACCTGATCACGAGGGACGAATTTTTGGAACGGGTGGGCATGAGCGTCCCTGTCGCCGGCTCAGGTATCTTGCGACCCAATTATTCGCTTGTGTTGTCCACCTTTCTTGACAGCAAACAGACCCTCAACCCTTTGCCCATTTTTTTGCCTAATTTTGCAGGCAGTAGGTCGGCGACCTCTTGGACGCCTGAGGAGATTGACTTGCTTGGGTTGGATCCTTCCCTTCGACCGCTTGTTACCACACCGCCGGCTCCCCCCTAGACCGCCCGACGATCATGACCTACCGGAAGTCGAGATTTGACAGGACTAGGAGGGATACTCCGGAATTTGGTGGAGCTGCCCCTCCGAAGAGACAAGCCGTGGGGTCGTCTTCTGCCGCCCATGAGGCGGCCATGAGCGTGGCCGGTGCGCAGACTGATATTGGGGCTTCCGAGGTTGTCACCTCTCCAAGGACGACGGGTTCTCCGGCTGTTACTGTCGCCGCTTTTCCTGATCCGACGGTGACTATCGAGCCATCCTCCGACCTGGGGGAGACGGCCATCCGCCTGGAGGCTTCTCAGGACCGGGATACTATGCGCGATGTCGCCGCCGCCGTGGATGCGCCGCTCCCCTCTTTGTTTGATCTCTCCTTTTATAGGATGATGGAGGGGGATGTTTCGCCCGTCGATCGGATTCAGACTCTCGCCCAGTTGGAGACCGTCTACCGTGGCATGGGAGAGGATTTGTCTAGGTTTGTTCAAGGCAGCATCAAGGTCAAGAAGGCGGCGGAGGAGGGTGCGAGGCTGATGTCTCTTTTGCAAGAGGCGGAGTCAAAACTGGAGACGAAGAAGCAGCTAAGGTTGGAGGCTAAGGAGAAAGAGGCGGCTGGTCGTATGGAATTGGAGGCCCTTCGAGGGGTCCATTCCTCTTGTGAGCCATCCAGGAAGGCTCTAGAGGGGCAATTGGAGGCAGCCCGCGTCGACATGGCCTCCACTCCTGCCGAGATGGAGTCCCTTCAGTCAAAGCTGGCGGCGGCTGAGCAGGAGTTGGCGAAGAAGTCCAAGGAAATTGCTGACTTGGAGAAGGACGGTGATGCAGCTTACAATGATGGGATGAGTGCTGTTATTGCCTTGACGTCTAGAGCCCTTCGTGAGTACGATCCTGACTTTGATTTTGGCCGGTATAATCCGATATAAAGGCGCCTTCAAGCTGAGGAGGATGATCAGGAGGATGGGTCGCCGGCGGCGGAACATCCGCCCTCCCAAAAATAGGAAATCGGGCCGTCGTCCTCCTGTACCTCATGTACCCTCAGGGAGGGAGAGGAGGAGGCGGCAGAAGAGCCGGCAGATACTGCTAACTCTTCTCCCCCCTCTTGAGGCTTTTCGTGGATCTCCTCGCACCTACCCATTGAGGTATAGGCATAGGCTTGCCCTCCATGCTTCATTGTTTCTCCTTTTTGTTGTGTTTGTAGGTGGCGCTTCATCCTTTGGGGACGGCTGCCGATCTTTTAATAGTCGTAGCCTTATTTTGACTCCTTATTGTAACAAACGCCTGGCGCTTCTGACGCCTTTTATTCTCCGTCTTTATTATGCTGTCTGCCTTGCCTTTGGATTATTTTTCGAGTTTTAGTAGTTTGCCTGTTTATCTCTATGCTCATCGTATTCTCATGCATGCCTTCCCATTGTTCCCGACTTATGCCCCCACACTTTGGGTGGGGGAGATTTGGCCAGGGGGCCGTCTGTGGACACGGCCACAGACGGTTCCTGACTTGTGCCCCCACACTTTGGGTGAGGGAGATTTGGCCAGGGGGCCGGCTGTGGACACGGCCGCTTGGGTGGGGGAGATTTGGCCAGGGGGGCCGGCTGTGGACACGGCCGCAGACGGTTCCTGACTTATGCCCCCACACTTTGGGTGGGGGAGATTTGGCCAGGGGGCCGGCTGTGGACACGGCTGCAGACGGTTCCTGACTTATGCCCCCACACTTTGGGTGGGGGAGATTTGGCCAGGGGGCCGGCTGTGGACATGGCCACAGACGGTTCCTGCCTTTTGGTGGGGTGTCCATTCTTCATGGTAGGTGAATAGGGGTCCCCCCCCCTTATTGCCCCCTGCTTGCTGCTCGAGAACATAGAGAACGGGGAGCAAGTAGATTTATCAGATAAAAGACCTTTCTTATTAAAATTTTTACACGTTTCTAGTGGCAGGGTCGTCGACAGGCCCGATAGTACCCTGCCGAGATTTCAGACAACAGTTCGCCTACTTTCTCAGACGTAGTACCTTCTGATGGTGTCTGCGTTCTAGTGTGACGATAGGTCTCGCCCTTCTCTGTCTTTCAGCTTTTAAGTACTCGGTCCCAGCACCTTGGTGACTTTGTATGGTCCCTCCCAGTTGGCGCTAAGCTTCCCGTGTTCGTTTGCTTTGCCGACCGCCGCAGACTTTCTAAGGACCAGGTCTCCCACCTGGAATCTGCGTTGGTTCACCCTTTGATTGTAAGCCTTTCTCATACGTTACTGGTATGCCACCAGGTTTACATGCGCCTCCTCCCTGGTTTCTTCCACCAGGTCTAGAGCTTCTTCCATGGCCGCTTCGTTTGTGTCGCCCTTGTAATATTTGCTACGGGCGGAGGGAACGCGCACCTCTATGGGGAGGAGGGCTTCTGCCCCATATACAAGGCCAAATGGCGAGTGCCCTGTTGCCGCCTTTTGCGTTGCTCTTAGGAACCAGAGCACACTCGGTAACTCGTCCGCCCACCTTCCTTTGAGGTCCTCCAGCATCTTTCGCACTCCATTGAGGATTTGCTTATTAGCCGCCTCGGCTTGGCCGTTAGTTTGGGGGTGACAGACTGCTGAATATGCCACGGCGATTCCCAATCCCTTTATCCATTCTGTTAGGGGAGGGTTGTCGAATTGTCGGCCGTGATCGAAAACCAGCACCTTGGGCACGCTGAATCGGGTTATGACATTGCGCTAGATCACCTTACGTACGGCCGACTCGGTGATGTTTGGGACGGCTTCCGCCTCCATCCATTTCGAGAAATAGTCTACTGCTACTATTACGAACATCCTGCCCCCGGTCGCCGTAGGGAAGGGTCCCAGGATGTCCATTCCCCATTGAGCAAAAGGGATGGGGCTTAGGATGGGCTGGAGATCCCTTGCTGGTGCGTGGATTACTGGTAAGTGGATCTGGCAGTTTCAGCACTTTTTGGTCAGTTCCCGAGCGTCGTGTAGGGCGGTCGGCCAATAATAGCCTGCCCGGATTGCCTTATGCGCCAGGTTTCTGCCGCCTATATGGTGCCTGCACATCCCCGAGTGGATGTCGTCCAGTACCTCCGCCGCCTCTCTTGGATTTAGGCACCTTAGGATTGGTGCCGCGGTCTCTCTCTTGTAGAGCTGGTCTTCTAATATTATGTACCTGGAGGCGGTCGTCGGCATTCGCCTTGCCTTGGCGGGATCTCCCGGTAATCGCTTGGTTAGGATGTACTCGATGATAAGCGCCCGCCAATCGTCATCGTCTTCCTGTTCTATGTTGTGGATGCCGTACTAGCTGTCCTCATCTGTTGCGATGCTTTTCCTTTGTCTGACGTCTACCCAGACCGACCGCCGGATATCTTGCAAGCTCGAGCTTGCGAGTTTTGACAATGCGTCCGCCCGGTTATTCTGTGACCTGGGCACTTGCTTGACCTCGTATGACTGGAATTGGGATAGTTCCTCCTTTACCCTCTTCAGGTAGAGCGCCATTGAGGGCTCCCTGGCCTCGTACTCTCCGTTGATTTGGTTCACCACCAGTTGCGAATCTGTTGATAGTACAATTCGTTCGGCGCCGGCGGCCCTGGCGAGGTGAATGCCGGCTAAGACAACCTCATATTCGGCCTCATTATTGGACGTCTGAAAGGTGAACCTTAGAGCGGGTTCGAATTCTTCGCCGTCGGGACTTGTTAAGACAACACCGGCTCCCGAACTGTTGCTGGTGGCCGACCCGTCGGTGAAGGCCTCCCACACCCCTGATGGAGGGTCATCTTCCTCTGAGTGGGAACATTCGGCTATGAAGTCCGCCAATGCCTGAGCTTTTATCGCCGTTCTCGACTGGTATGTTATTCCCAGGCCGCTTAGTTCGACGGCCCATTTCAACATTCGTCCTGATTTCTCGAATTTTTCCAAGGCCTTTTCGAGAGGCATGTTCGTGAGGACGGTTACCGGATGCGCGTCGAAGTAGGGGCGTAGCTTCCGAGCGGCTACAACTACGGCGTATGCCGCCTTTTCTACCATAGGGTAGTTCTTTTCTGCCGGTCCCAGCGCGTGGCTGACGAAGTATATCGGTTGTTGGGTTTTTTCCTCTTCTCTAAGGATGACGGCACTTATGGTGACGTTGATGACAGCTATGTAGACATACAGCCTTTCGCCCTCGGTCGGTCGCGCCAGCGTTGGTAGCTTAGGGACTTTAAGTGTTCTTTTAGGCTGGCAAACGCCGTCCTCTGTTCTTCTTCCCACTTGAAGTGTTTCGAGTACCCCGAAGAAAGGGGTCGATTTATCCGCTGCTCTTGAGATGAACCGCGCTAGGGCTGCCATCCTCCCTGTGAGTCTTTGTATGTCTCTAATAGTTCTCGGTTCCGGTAGGTCCTGGATGGCTTGAACCTTTTCAGGGTTGGCGTCTATTCCTCTGGCGCTTACTAGAAATCTTAAAACTTCCTGGACCTTACTCCGAACGTACACTTTTGGGGGTTAAGTTTCATCCTGTACTTCCTTCAGGACTGGAATGTCTCCTTCAGGTCGTCGAGATGTTGCTCGTCTGCTTTGCTTTTTACAATCGCGTCATCCACGTATATTTCCATGTTTCTGCCCCTCTGACCCTTGAAGATCTTGTCCACCAGTCTCTGGTAGGTGGCGCCTGCGTTTTTTAGTCCGAAAGGCATCATTTTGTACATGAACGTTCCAGCGCTGGTGATAAACCCGCACTTAACCCTGTCCGGCCCCCACAGGAAAACTTGATGGTATCCGGAGAAGGCGTCTAAGAAGCTTAGCATGGTGTGTCCGCTGGTGGCGTCCACTAGTTGGTCGATCCTGGGGAGGGGGTAACAGTCTTTTGGGCATGCTTTGTTTAGGTTGGTGAAGTCGACATACATGCGCCAGGCGCCTGACGATTTCTTCACCATTACCACGTTCGCCAGCCATTCAGGATAGTTGCAAGTTTCTATGAAGCCGGCTTTTATCAACATGTCGACCTCACATCGGATGGCGTCGTCCTTTTCTGCCGACATGGTTCTCTTCTTCTCTCTTACTGGTCGGAAGGTAGGGTCGACGTTTAGCCTGTGTACCGTCACCTCCGGGTCAACTCCCGTCATTTCGTCTGCCAAGTATGCGAACACGTCGGTGTTGTCTTTCAGGAGGCTGACGAGGTGTCCCTGGTAGACTGGTTCTAGGCCGGTCCCTATGAGAATGGATCGGCTTGGCTCCAGCTCTATCGTCATGCTCTCCCCGCCAGGCTCGAGGCGCTCGGAGTTGGGGTTTGTAGCCTCTCCTATCCTGAGGGTCTTGGGGGCTGGCAGGCATCCTTCGGCGTCATAGGCGACTTTTCGTTTCCCCTTCATTTCTTCCTAGGATCATTTGAGGGCTACCGAGTTACAGTTTTTCGCGGAGTCCTGGTCCCCGTGTAGCTTTCCCTCGGTGTTCCTGTTGGTGACGTAGGCCAGCGTCAGAGCTCGTATAGATACCAGGGCGTGTACTCCGTCCAAGGTTATCCGGCCTATCAAAGCATTGTAGGCGGATTTGGAGTTCACCACTACGAACTGGGCCGCCGTTGTCTTCGCGCTCTCGCCTTCTCCGAACGTGACCGGTAGGTCGATCGTTCCCATGGGTACGAACCAGATTCCTGAAAAACCGTACAAGGCGCCCGCCGTTGGTTTGAGGTGTCGCTCGTCGAAGCCCATTTGCTCGAAAGCTTCTTTGTATAGTAGGTTAGTGTAGCCGCCCGTGTCTATCATGCACCTTTTTACAGTGTGGTCGCCTATTTTGATGGCCAACACCAGGGGATCACTGTGGGGGTACGTTACTCGTTTGTAATCCTCTTCCGTGACGCTGAGGGTTGGGATGGTGTCTCTCTTGGATTCATTGGCGTAGCATATATGCTGGGTTAGCTCCCTTAGGTGGCGCTTAATCTGCCTCCTACTGGTCCCGGCGCCGTGCTCCTTTTCGCCTATCATGTTAATGACGTTGTGTTCCTTTCTTTTCTCGGCTCTGCCCCTGGGGTTGTCAGTCGCCGTGCCGTGGTTGCTATTGTCATTATTGTTTTTGTTGTTGGCGGCGCGCTGGGTCCTGGCTTCATATGCCGCCAACGAACCGCGCCGTATGAGGCCTTCAATCTCGTCTTTCAAATTCCTGCATTCCTCTGTTGTATGCCCCGTTTGGTCGTGAAAAGCGCAGTAATTTTTTGGGTCGGTATGGGCTCCGGGTCTGATGGGTCGTGGGGTTCCCCATTTCCCGTTGTTTTTTTCTATGTCGTAGATTTCCACCCTGGGTCGGGTTAGCGCGGTGTAGCGGTCAAACCTTTCCCTGTGATTCCCCTCCGACCTTTTCTCTCCGCGGCTCCTGTTTGGCATTCTGGGGGGCTCCCTCTGACCTGTCGGGCTAGGAGCTCTTTCCAAAGGTGTGCGTCGGATCCTTGGCGGCGAGGGGTCCTCACGCCGCGCTTTGTAATCTTCTTCGTTCATATATCCTTCTGCTATCCGTCGGGCCTCGACCAGTGAGGTCGGCCTCTCTCTGAGTAGGTGGCTCTTGAGGGGACCCTCTGTCATTGTATGGGTTAGGGCGCAGGCGGCCGTCGATGCGTTGATTGTCCTGATTTGTTGGCACTCTAGGTCGAATCTTCTGACATACTCCCTAATGGTTTCCTTCGGGCCTTGCTTCATGGTCATCAGATCTACCGTAACGATCTGCCTGCGCCGACTCCCGGCATATTGATCTATGAAAGCCGTGCTGAGGTCCCTGAAACTTAGAATGGACTCCCGGGGAAAACCTCAGAACCACGATTGGGCGTACCCGGTGAGGGTGGTGGGGAATACTAGGCACCACACCGCGTCGTCGAGCTCGTACATGGCCATGTAGCTTTCGTATGTCGCCAAGTGATCCTCCGGGTCTGCTGTCCCGTTGAACTGGATATTTGGTACTTTCACCCTGGGCATGGGGTGCTCCGTGATTTCCGGGTGAAACGGTGATACCGTAGGCCGTCCCCTCTTGGGCATTCTCGTGGTGGGCTGTCAACTTGGATTCGCCTTCCCCTTCTTCCTGGGGGGGTGGACGTGTTCCTCCTGGATCGGCATGTCACGAACGTATCCCGCTCGAGGGACTCCCCCTGATGGGCGGATTTGTTTTCCCGGCCAGTGTTACCTGTCATCCGGGTGAATACCGAGCCGCGTCCTTCAGGGCTGGCGTGTTTTCTTCCACGCTCTCTTGGGCCCAGCCGGTCCTGTATGGTTCTTATAGGTCTCCCTTCTCTTTCTCTCTGACCTAGGCGGTGATGAACCGTTCTTTGGGGGCTGCGACTTCTCCTGGGCTTTCGGGTGCCTGGGCCCAGTCGGTGGCGCATGGTTGGAGTGTGACTCCAGCTCCTTTCGCGGCGTCTCTCGCTTGTTGGGGACTCGCTGCCCTCTCTCCCGATGTCGGCTGGTGTCAGGGTGCCCAAGCCTATGTCTGGGCGAAACGGCGAAGGCCCTCTGGGCCGGTACTCCTGTCAGCGTTGGTGCAGCCTGATACGCTCATTGTCCAGGCGCTTGCCTTTGTCCAGGTACCGTTGTTTCCTTTCCTCCAACGTTAGTGTCTCTGGTAGCTCTGGGAAGAGTTCCTGAGGCAAGACGTCGGCCCTTTGGAAGATTCCGGTGGCTGGCTGAAGGGTTTTTTCCGCGCGCGACTGTGTTAAGGTCGACGGGGTGGTTGCCCCCAGTAGGGCGGCGAAGAAAAATTGGGCGGCGGAAAGCTGCTCGGGGGTGAAGGCGTTCGCTGGGACGCTTGCAGGGGGCGCTTCCGCCGGGGTTGACGTTGAGGCCAGGTGGCCCTTGCCTCTATTCTTGTCTCGAGCCTGGTCCTCCGAAGGGGAGCTCCCCACGACCCCGAGTTCGTCACTCTTCTCCGCTGTAGCAATGGTGTCCGCTGCGTCGCGAGTTGCCATTCTAATGTTTTTTGACGATTTTTCTTTTTCCTAGAGCGAAGAGCTTTTTGTTTGAGGTTCCCACAGACGGCGCCAAATTGTTTGGGTATCAAACAATCAAAGGCCTCCTACCGGCGGTGGCCGGCAATCTTCCTCTCCGTTTCTGACAAGCCTTGAGCTCCGAACCTGCACAAGAAGCACACAACGGCCTCGGAGGGTTTCCGAGGTTGCCTCTCCGACGCTCAAGTCAGTGTCGTGGGTTAAGGGGTCGAGGTAAGGTTATGGAGGATGTTACTTAGCTTTTTAGAGAGATGGAGTGTTGTAGATATTTTGTGTCCCCTCTTTCATGGTGGTTCTCTGGGTATTTATAGGGCGTGAAGAGCATGGGTCGGTCGTCCTCCCTTTTGTTAGGCCGGTGCCTCCCTCCGTCAGAGGGAGCCGGTGCGAGTTGGTTTTCGAGACAGGGGATGCCTTCGAGTTGCCGGCTCCCGGCTACCTGTGGTGCCGACCCCTATCATTTTCTTTGAAGAAAAACGTTATTATGGTGTGGTTAATGTGTCTAATTATGTAGAATGGGAAAATAAATTAACATTGATTTATAATTTAAAATGATTTGTTAATATTTGGGTTATTAGTTGTATGATTTGGTTGATTATTCCCACACGTGTATTAGTGGTGTGATTGGGTGATCACGATGATACGATTGTTGATCGTGAATGCTCACGGGAAGGTTCGAAGGCCGGTACAATGCTGCGTGGTACGGAGTATTATCCGAAGAGTCTGAGAAATTACTCATTGTCTAGATTATTACTTTAAGTTGGATGATTATTATTTATTAATGCTTTGATTTTCTTTAATTAGGGTCTCTTAATAGAAGACCTTTCGCTTATACCCGAATATCGGTTACTCGACTATATAAGTCTCCCTTTGTTATCGAATAAAACAAGTAATGAGAAGACAAAAAAGTTTGCTTTGCAAATCTCTGAATTATTGTTTATAATTCAAAAGTTTCATTGTTTGGGACGTGTTTTCCTAAACGTGAATCGATTGAAAATCAATATATAGGCCTTGATTTTTCAATCCCAATTATCGAGTCATAAGTCTGATTCGACGATCACTTATCTTTCTCTTTTATTTCCGCTGCGTATTCGTATCATTTGTGGTATCAGAGCTTCGATTCTTGATTTCCATTAAATCGAGACGGTCTCGGTTTTGTCTCTGTCTTCGTGTATCACTCAATTTTTTTTTACAATATTCATAATCCCAAGATAGGGCCGATTTTGACGACAACATGTTGCTCTCGCAATTACGAGACCTGTTACTATGTGCCGGAGTTCGAACTGGGCCTCGTTCTAAACCTGATGAGTTCAAGGTCTCGGAACTTCCCGAGTTCACGGGAGGCACTAACCCGGAAGAATATCTGGATTGGGAAAGAAGAATCGAGCGTATGTTCGACTTTAAGGATCTTAGTGACGAGAAGAGGTGCAAGTACGCGATCCTGAGATTGGGGAAAGGGGCGTCATTATGGTTCGAGGGTCTGATAGCGAGGCGAACTCATGCTGGGAAGGAGAAGATCACATCTTGGGAGTCTCTGAAACGCAAACTTCGTAAACGGTATGTACCTATTACCCATAAAATTACTACTTTCCGCAAAATTGCCGAGTTTAAACAAGGAAAGTTGAGCGTTGGAGAATACATCGATGAATTCGAAAGTTTGTCTTTAATGGGGAATTGAAGGAAATAGAGGAACAGAAAATGGCTAGGTTTTTGCGGGGATTAAATTTTAGCATAGCAAATGTTGTGGAACTATATCCTTATTCGGATTTCGATAAACTTTGCGGACTTTGTTTAAAACTCGAGTCTCAAGGTAAATCAAAATATGGGGAAGGGTCCAACACAGATTACAGTATAACCTGGACTAATTCTGAGTCATCTTCAAAAATTGCTTCCCCTGTATCTAATAACAATTCAGGTAAAAATCCTAATCTTGACTCTGCGTTCACCTCTAAAACAAATAACGCAACAAAAGAAATCACCCTGTCGAAAGTGAGATGTTTCAAATGTCACGGATTCGGACACTATCAGAGTGGGTGCCCTAATAAACAAGTTGTGACATTACGAGAAACTAGCTATGGTTGCTCGGGATGAGGTGTTAGATGAAAGGAAGATAAGAAAAGTCATGTTTGCTTGCTAGCATACAAATCCCGTTTTTATTCAAACGCGTCTTTGAATATTAACTTGTTCGATCTCAATAGGTCTTGAGATTCGTTCACCATTGATGAATTATAGGTCTAATTCGTCAAATATCCATTGTTATGTGTGAGTGAGTGAGTCTTTTTGGTTCGTTTACAAAACCACGCAAACAAATATCATTACAAAAACTGCTTCCGCACGTTAATTCGCATCACACTCCCTTAATAGAAATGATTTGACGTAGCTATTTAGATAATATATTGTCCTTAATAGAATTGATTTGATATAAATATTTAAATTTAATACCAACTTCCGTAAAAAAAACGTCAATATTGACGGTTCTCATCATTTAATCTTCCCCCAACCCTTAATCAACACCCATACCTTAATCAAACTCAATCAGCATCTTTCTTCCCTCTCCCTTTACATTACCTTTATTATCTCTTTTTCTCATCCTCTTTACTTCCCACAAGGCCACAATACTCCATTTTTCCTCCCAAAAAAACTTAATTTTCATCCAAAAAAGACTTAAGTAATGGAAATTGATTGGGATTTATGCAAATGAAGAGTTGCTAGTAAAGAGGGTATGATTAAGAAAAGAGGGTTGAATCCAAGAAAAGAGTTGATTGAGTTTGATTAAGTGAAGATGATTGAATTAAAGAAAGAGGGTTGATTGAATTTAATTAAGGGAGAATGGTTGATTAAGGGATAAAGGAAGATGATTAAAAGAAGAGGATCGTTAATATTAACGGTTTTTTGACAGAAATTAGGGTTTGGTGCGCACTACAAAAAAAAGGGCAATTTGCGACGGAAATTTTGCAACGGAACACAATCCGTAGCAAAAATATAGCCTGCTACGGATTTGCGACGGAAAGTAATCTTTGCGACCACATTGCAACGGTATTGCGATGAATCTCGCCTACCCATATGGTGGACAAAAAAATCAATGAGCGCGGAAACTATGCGACGAAATTGCGACTACCTACTATGTTTTGCGACGGATTTACAAGGGATTCGCGAGAAAATTGCAACGGAATTGCGACGGATTTTTTATAATTTGCGATGGACTTGCGACGGAATGTTATTTCCTACTCTCACCCAGCCTTAGACCAACTATGCTACGGATTTGCGACAGAAATGGTCTTTTCGACGGATTTTCCGTTGCAAATCTGTTGCAACTCTTATTTACATACCCAATAATACCCGACCCCCCTTCATAAGTTAAACCCTCCTACCCCAATTCACAACCACCCGAATCCTATTCACCACCACCCTTACGTCGCCGCCGCCACAACACCTCTACGACGCCACCACCCCGACCACCACTACACCAGAACCACCACGCGGTAATTTCTTACTTTCCCCTTTTTTCCTTCTTTTCCTTCTCCGGCATCCATTTCGTCGCCTGTCCCTGTCGCTGCCGGCGTCCTACTGCCGCTGCCGGCATCCCCCTGCCGGCGCCTGCCATTGTCTCCCTCCTTCCCCATTTTTCTGATTGTATTTTAGTAAACCCTAATCGATTTGGGTTTTTCTTTTTTTTTTGCTAATTCTTGTTATAATTGGTTTGAATTGTCTTATGTTTGGTGTTTGTTTGAATTTTTGTAATGATTTATCTATCTCATTCCGTAGTCTTAAAGTTATTGTGCAACTTTTTTATTATTATTGTTCATCCACACAGTCTTGCCTCAAAACAATGCCTTTTAACAAAGAAATGTAAATTTAAGGTGCTTTATTGGGGCAAAAAATAAAATTATAGGTGCCTTATTTACAGAAGACCTAAATGTTAGGTGCCTTCTGACAAAAAACTCTTTCCAAAATATGTTAACATTGCATTTTGCACCAAATGATGGGATGATTTCTTTATCACTTAGAACGTTGGTAGTGTTTGATTTGAAGTTGAGTTTTTGTGCCTTGGTGTGGGAAAAATTGTGGTGGTCATGACATCGTTGTTGAGTAAAGTGAGACATTGTTTTGTTTACGGTGTTGTGTCTTTTTGGGGCAATTTGGTACGACGGTATATTTTGCCATATTTTGTTTTGACGGAGAACTTGGAGTTTGTATACATTTGTCGGAAGACCATATCATCATTAGTGGCGTCGGTATATATCTTATACATTTAATTTGTTTTTTACATTTACTAGTTATCTCGCTATGGCCATGTTGGTAGGATGATATGTTGGTTGCTTAGTTCGTTGGTAGTTTTAGCTTGCTACATTTGGTCACATACTCACGTTGGCATACTTGGTTCATTTGTCTGTTTTGTTTTTTAGTTCAAGTCAATGTGAAGACTACTGAGACAAGTAGTGACTTGAGAATTGGCAATTATGTTTGAAGCTGATGTGGTTGTATCATTTTGGAACTTGGTTCGTGTTCGAGGGTATCATGTAGAAAATCCCTATAAATATTTTTTGTTTCTAATATTTTTAACTTACGAAGTCCGTAATTTTTCCGATTTTTATTTTTAAAATCCGATTCCACAAAACTATGCATCTTTATTTGAAAACCGTGTTTTAAGAATTTGGTTTTATGAATTGGGTTTTATAACCCACCCCACTAAACCCGACTTTGAGTTTTGAGAATTGGGTTTTGATAAGTTTAATAAAAATATATATGTAGATTTAGGAATTAAGAAGACATTGATGGTGAGCAACCATATTTGTGCAGAGAAGCAATATCTTTCATTAATTGAAGTTTTTGATATCTTTTGCAAGTGAGCTGCTTTCCAGTACATAAGGCAAGTGAAATGTACAAAGACCAGCTAATTGGATTAGCAGCAATAGCCAAAGCAGCCTGATTGTCACACTTAAGGTGTGCAGGTCCCAAATGCTTCAGGCCCAAATCTTGGAGAAGTTGGAATAACCATGTTACTTCACAAGTTGTCATGGCCATAACCCTGTACTCTGCTTCAGCTGAGGATCTTGAGACAACTGTCTGTTTCTTAGACTTCCAGGAAATTGGGGAATCTCCGAAGAGAACACAGTAACCTATTGTGGATCTTCTACTAAATGGACAGGATGCCCAGTCAGAATCACAATAAGTGGTGAGTTGAGCAGCTGAGTTACTGGCAAATAGTATGCCCTGACCTGGTGCCTTCTTGAGATATCTAAGAACTCTTCTGGCATCCTGCATGTGATCAGACGTTGGTGCCTGGAGAAACTGGCTCAAGAGTTATACAGAAAAGGCAATGTGATCGCCTCCCAATCGAATCGGTCGTTAACGAAGGACGGGGGATCAAACGATATTTGTAAGACTCGGAATAACACAAAAACTACTAGAGTAATTGTGGTAAGTCGAGGTCGGTCCACAGGGAACGGTGTGTGTTTGTGAAGTTTAAAGTGTCGTGTTCGATGTCTTAGAAGGGGGTTTTTTCTGGGGGTCGAGTCTTAAACTGAGGGAATATCTAGAGAAATATCTAAGGGTGGTCAATCTAGGGAAAATGCGTTGAGGAGAAGTCGGGATTCGTTACTTGGAGTCTAAGAAGGTCGGAATCGAGTTTTTGTCGCAATGTCGATAAACTCACCTAAAATCCCGCTTTCGCGGCGAATGAGGGTAAGTCCCTAGTCATGGTAATTTCTACCCCGAGTTTCCCCATATTGATAGAAATTAATCAAGGTCGGTCTAGTTGGCCGGACTAAAACAACGATGACACAAAACCATAAATAAGATAAACCAACATGCAAGCAACCCACCAACATCCCTATATTCAAATAATCCAAGCCCTCATCCCTAAACTCCCCAACAAGAAATCTACTCACACATCATTATGGGAATCATCACAACATGCATATTAATTAGATCTGAACAAGATGATGATGAGAAAACAACACAAAAACTAAATTAGAGATTAGAGAGTGGAAGAGAATTATACCAACTATGTAGATCTATAAGAAATAAGAAGATATCATAGATAAAGATTGAATCTTTGATGAATAAAATGGAGAACTTGTCACTAATCCTCCAATAAACCCAACAAATCTTCAAATAAAACTTGAATAATCTTCTTACAACCTTAAAATCTAAATAATTGTGGATGGAAACTTGTAGATCTACTATTAATTACTATGTAAACTCCTAAAAATTTTTTGGGGATTTTTCTAGATTACTACTACTAAAGGATGGTGTAATAGGATGGTGGAGTGGTGTAATATCTTCCCTCCTTAGCAAAATGGAGAGGTGGTTTAGGCAATGAATTAGGGTAACATATATATATAGTAATCTCTTAATGGGTTTTTAACCTAAAGCCCAAATCCAACTTTATGCTCCATTAGTGAGACAATCTCCATTTGCATCTCCATGGGGTGAAACTTCGCCCTGCGGATTTGACGTTAATTCCCACCGGGTGAAAATTTCGCCCGGTGAGATTTTCTTCTTTTTTCGCGTTTTCGGCACTTCTTCCCATCGAGCGAAATTTCATCCGGTGGGCGAAATTTCGCCCGGTCAGTTTCGCCCGGTGGGGAGCTCGGAAAATCTTCGGGAGGCGCTTTTACCGTCGAGTGAAATTTTGCCCGGTGGTGTTTCACCGGGTGAAATTTTGTCCGGTCATTTTTCTGGCCTCGAATCTTGTCTCATTCTTCGTTTGTTCGATCGGATGGCTTTAAACTTTAAGTTGTGTGCTTTGCTCTTTGGACGGTTTTCCCTTCTCTTGTGCTCGTGGAAGCTCAATCGTGATTTTTGTAGCAAAACCTATCAAAATTGATAGAAAAACTACCAAAAACACGTAAAACGCACAAGAGGGACGCTAATGCGAGAAGTACGCAAAATATGGCGATAATCGCACTCAAGACTCGCAAAACGAGGGAAAAACTGGTCTATATGGAGGGAAAAACGGTCTAAATTTAGCACACAACAATTCCCCCACACTAAACCGTTGCTCGTCCTCGATCAAACACCCAAAAAGAAATTACAAACTACTACTACTAGCTAGACTATGCTAAGCCAATACGGGGCCATTAACGGGCCCGCTCCGCCCCTTCAACTCACATCGAAATACTTATGAGGTAAAGTACTCCCATGCAAGGCAAGTTGGGGCTTGCTCAAAATGGTGGATGCGACTAAACACACAAAAACACATAACACGAAAGAATAGACGCATCCAAAGCAAAAATAAAACACTGAATCCCTCATCGAGATGGCGGGGAAAGACACCGATTACTTACCTAAAACAACAATAAACTTCCAAGATAAATGACCCACGTAAACAAGGACCAAAGCCTAATACTATGACAATTAAGCAATATAGATGTTGATAACTTAGCCTAGGTCCGCCTAATCTTCTAAAGGGGTACTACGGGGCGTATAATGGAGTGGAAAAAGTGAACCATGGATTTGTTTGACATTGTAGGTAGGTGTAGTCCCGCTCTCTTTGGCTAAGCCAAGAGGGTCGTTCCAAAACTCGAATTTCCTAAATTAGCCCAAATAAAAAGGTGGAGTATTTACAATTATTGGGATGGATCGACTCATCACCGCTATCTTCCGACCTCGGGACTCGGTCCTCTAGTTGGCACTTCACGGCAATGAATCGATCAAAGGTTTTTTTTTTTTTTTAAAATTGAAGGAGATATTTTTGATAATTTGATTTTCATTTGAAGCTCCTTTCTTCTCCTTTGTTTTTCTTTCTTCTTTCATATTTTTGTACCCTTTTTCTCTTGCTTTGGTTTGCCCTTTTTGGCTTTTTGATGTGGTTTGTAACCAAGCTTGGAGGTTATTTTTGTGTAAACTTATTGTGATGATGTATAGGTGGAGGAAAAATAGGTAATCGAGAATGCGCGCCATTCCGGATAACCCACAAAAGATGGAAAGTATTTGGACTAAAGGTGCAATGGTCATTCGAGCAAGGTCACCTAGAAAACAGGATGCGGGAACCAAGGCCTAACTCCTCCATGGGTGGTCAAGGTGGTCAAATGCAAACCCCGAAGTAAACCTCTAGTAGAAAAGGTGGACTCAAAGCTAAAGGATCAACAAATTCATTGCCTAAGAGTCATTCTACTAGACTAAGGTCCAAAATCTACAATAGGTTATCCACAATGGAATGTAAACTCTTGTTATAAGTTTGTAATCGGGTTTTCGAAAAATTTCAATCCTAGACACACTATACAAAAACAAAACAAACACACGAAAATGAAAAAACAAGTAAAAGAAAACACAAGTAAAGTCATGTACTCCATACTCCATCAACATTCAAGCACAATCAACCACAATACCAAAATGCTCACTTCGAGAGCCTCCAATAGCAACAACCTAACTCCTCTAAAAAATTAAAGAAGAAAGAAGGAAGGAAGTTACCAAGCGGGTGCTTTCATAATCTCTTCAATTCATGCGATTAAGGTGGTGGTTACCTGTAAGAGTAGAGAACAAGACCATACACGGGACACGAAACATAACGAGAAACGAGAAAAGAAAAGAAAAAAGAAAAGAAAATGTTTTTGATTTTTTGAGTTTTCAAATTTTTATGGATTTTGGAAAGATTTTTGAAAAATAAAAGACAGTAGACTCCTCCCCTACACTAAAACTGTACATTGTCCTCAATGTACAAGTAGGGAAGAAGGAGAAAAATGAAAAAGAAAAATAGGAAAAATCTTTTTGGATTTGTATGATTTTTAAATGTTTTTGGGGTTTTCAAAAATTTTGAGAAAAGAAAAAGAAAATAAAATAAAGAAAACGATAAAATAGTGGCGGGCCTAGGTGCAATCACATCACTTAGACCCTAGCCAAGTGGCTAAGAAAATGAAAATGAAATAAAATGAAAGGGTGAAAAATTGGGCGTAGGTGTAGTCACGTCACCTAGCCCGGATTAAGAAAAATTGAGAAAAGTTGATTTAAAAATTTGGATTTTCAAAGGGTCAATGGCGTAATCACATCGCCAAGAGACCGGGAGCATTACCAAGGCCGCGACGACCGCAAAAAATCATTAAATGGGACGGTGGGACATCGTGCAATTTTGTTCAAGATAAAACGATCACAAAGATTATAATGATGGGACAGGGAATAAGAAACAACATTAATTCATATACAATTGAAAATGATTAAGACTCACCGACTCCACACATATTTACCCACAACACATACGAACCACATAATTTACCGACTCTTATAGGGGGGTCTAGTCTGAATAGTCATTTGACGCAAAGGAGGCCGTGGGAGTTCCTTCACCGGCATACTCCCAAACTCCTACATCCCCCGAGTTGTTCAGTCGGAATTCACAGGGACCTGGAGGTAGGTCCCAATTACGAGGGTTGTAAATATTGGTTCTGTTTTTGCTGGGGACAATTAAGGCTCGGTCATGGCTAAAAGAGACGAGGCGGTGGTCAGGCACGTGAAAGATCCAAGTAGGGAAATAAGCCTCGTCAAGCCAGACACGGGGGTCATGTGGTTTAAGATGGTCGGTCGCATAACCCAAATTTTTCGCTATTATGGTCACAGGACCACCACAGTCGATAGAGGGGCGTTGGTCAATAATAATTTGATGAAAGTGTAACGCCACGACAATAGGTAGGTCAAGGGGGTAAGGGTTACCGAGTAAAGAGTCACATATCAATTGTAGGACACACACACATTGAGGTTAATGATATTGTCGATAGATGGCAAAAGATAGTGTGAAAGGATTTCAGCGAAATAACGAATGGCTGGGTTACGGATTTCAGTGGTAAAATTAGAATTGGGTTCGAAATCACGTTGACCCGGCGCTATGCGCCTCCATAAGTCTCTCCTAGTCGCACTACTTTGCGAATCACTTAGGGGTCTACTTAGTCCGGTACCCGATGAGGGTAAACCTAGAGCTAAGCTAAAGTCGGAGATATTTAAAAGTGATTTCTACCAAACAAATTAAACTTGAACTCCTTAGGTGTGGTCGTGTTATCGATTGTAAAGGTAATTAAAAACTCACAAGTCAAGTCTTTGTTTGTGAAAGGCACAAAATCAAGGAGTTTATTAATACCAATTTTAGACGATAACTCTCTAATATCGTTCTTAATTCCTAGAGTTTTCATTGTGAATGGACAAGACCATCTCGTACTCTGAAAGTTCTTTTCAGAGAAGATACGAGCAAGGGGTGAATTAGGGCACGGTAAAAGTTTAGGCCTAGCGGACTTACTAAAAGATGAACATTTAGAAGGATTAGAAGTGAGGCCATACCTTGTTTACGCGCGGCTCGTTGAGCTCTTGTCTCCATGATAAAAATTTGCAAGAAAAATCCCAAAACTTTTGCTTCTCCTTTCTTCAAAAACCCAAAATAAATATTCACCAAAGTATGGAAAGGAGTTCTGAATGGAAGTTGAATATGGTGTATGGAATGTGGTGTAATGATTTTGTGATGGTTGAAAGGGTGAAATGATGAGTGAGGTGAAAATGGTGGTATAAATAAGGGTGTTTGAGAGGGAAAATGAAAGTTTTAAAGTTGGTGGTAAAAAATTTGGTGTAAAAATATTTGGAGGGAAAGTTATGTTGAGGTAAATTGTTGGAGGGAGATGAAAATGTAATGAGTGAGTAAAAAGTGTAGGTGATTGGCCAAGTCACACCGCCGGGTGAAATTTCACCCGGTCGGGCATCATCGGGAGAAATTTCACCCGACGGCTTTTCGTCGTGAAAATCGTTTTTGCCGACTTTTTCCACCGGGTGAAATTTCACCCGGTCAAAATCTCACCGGGTGAAATTTCGCCCGGTGGTATATTCTTCGGTTCCGGCAATTCTGGCAACTTTTCCGTGGGGCGAAGTTTCGCCCAGTCGAGTCTCACCGGGCGAAGTTTCGCCCGGCGGTCTTCTTTGCTGCGTGTTTCCGCCTTGCCATTTCATGGCTCTTCAATAATCACCTAGAGATTCAAATATATGACTCGACTCACATTACATAATCAATATTTCCCACAAACATGCTTGTGGTCTTCGATTTAAGCATCATAACTTCTCCAAAAGCTTGGTCTTCATCCAAATTTAGCTCCATAGTGAAATCCAATTTCAATCAATCTTCTCAAGCAAACAAAACTAATAAACTCAAAGAAATATGATACATATATACAAGGTGGTTGTTGAGGGTACCACTAAACCTACATCAACTTTGAGAGGGGTTCAAACAACGCTCCCCGATGGAAGCTCACCAAACTTCATAGTAGCAAAGGTCTCACGAATGTGACCGGGATGATAAATCTTCAAACGTTGCCCATTAACCATAAACTTCCCGGTTTCCGGGCTTGATATCTCTATCGATCCATGTGGTTGCACTCCGGTCACTTCGAATGGACCCGACCATTTTGATTTCAACTTACCGGGAAAGAGATTAAAGCGAGAGTTGAGGAGTAATACCTTATCACCAACGGAGAAGTCCTTACGAAGAATTCGAGAATCATGCCATTGGCGAGTTCGTTCTTTGTAGATCTTCGAATTCTCGTAGGCTTCAAGTCTTAGTTCTTCCAATTCTTGTAGTTGGAGAAGGCGATTATTTCCTACGACACTCTCATCGAAGTTTAGCTCTTTGATTGCCCATTTGGCTTTGTGTTCTAGCTCCACCGGTAAATGACAAGCTTTACCATACACAAGACGATAAGGAGTGGTTCCAATCGGCGCTTTGTAAGCCGTTCTCAATGCTCAAAGGGCGTCATTTAATTTCAATGACCAATCCTTTCGGTGTGTATTTACAACTTTCTCTAAAATTCCCTTTGATTTGTCGGTTGGAGATCTCGGCTTGCCCATTTGATTGAGGGTGGTAGGCTAAGGACATCTTGTGAGTGATACCATATTTCCTAAGAAGGTGTTCAAAGGTATCTTTCCTAAAATGAGAGCCTCCATCACTAACTATGGCTCTAGGCATACCGAATCTCGGGAAAATTACGTTCTTGAAAAGCTTGATTACAACCTTGGAGTCATTGGTGGGGGAAGCTACGGCCTCGATCCATTTTGAGACATAATCAACCGCGACTAGAATGTACTTGTTACCAAACGAGGATGTGAACGGACCCATGAAATCAATGCCCCAAACATCGAACAATTCAATCTCCAAGTAGGTTGAAGGGGCATCTCATTTCTTCTTGTTATATTGCCACTTCGTTGGCATGCATCGCATGTGAGAATGAAAGCTCGAATGTCTTTGAACATGGAAGGCCACCAAAACCCGCTTTGGAGAACCTTGGCAATTGTCTTTTGATTGGCCAAGTGTCCACCATAAGATGTCGAGTGAAGGTGCTTCACAATATTATATCCTTCTTCGGCCGTAACACATCGTCGGTAAATTTCATCTACGCATCGGCGAAATAAATAAGGCTCGTCCCAATAATAGCGTCGGACTTCATAACGTAGTTTCTTCCTCTCTTGTTTGGAATAATTGTCCGGAATAAATTGAGATACTAAGAAATTGACGATATCGGCATACCAAGGTGTAATGGATTCAACGGCCATCAAGGCCTCATCTCTCATAGCTTCATTGATGGGAATGTCATCTTCTTCATCGCTCTCTTTACCAACCGTTAGTCTACTTAGATGATCCGCTACCAAGTTCTCCGATCCGGCTTTGTCTTTAATCTCAATGTCAAATTCTTGTAAAAGGAACACCCACCGAAAGAGTCGGGACTTTGTCTCCTTTTTGGACATTATGTATCGAATCGCCGCATGATCGGTATGAATAATGACTTTGGAACCGGTAACATAATTTCGGAATTTCTCCATGACATAGACAACGACAAGCATTTCTTTTTCGGTTGTGGTGTACCTCGATTGGGCTTCATCTAAGGTCTTGCTTGCATAATAAATCACATGTAGCTTCTTATCAACCCGTTGACCTAGAACGACACCAACGGCAAAATCGGATGCATCGCACATGATCTCAAATGGAAGATTCCAATCGGGCGCTTTGATTATTGGTGTGGTAGTGAGAGCGGTCTTTATCCTGAAAAAGGCCTCAAGACACGAGTCATCAAAAACAAAACGTGCATCTTTCATAAGCAAAGAAGTCAAAGGCTTAGCAATCTTAGAAAAGTCTTTAATAAATCGTCTATAAAAACCGGCGTGACCTAGAAAACTCCTCACCCCTTTGACATTCGTAGGTGGTGGCAAGTTCTCAGTCACGGAGACTTTCGCCTTATCGAATTCAACTCCTCTATTAGAAACAATATGACCTAGGACAACACCTTGTTCAACCATAAAATGACACTTTTCCCAATTTAAAACAAGTCTATACTCTTCACATCGAGCTAACACTTGATCAAGATTTTCAAGACAAGAATCAAAAGATGTACCATGGACACTAAAATCATCCATAAAAACTTCCATGGATTTATCAATAAAATCGGAGAAAATAGCCATCATACATCTTTGAAACCTTCCCGGCGCATTACACAATCCAAATGGCATCCTTCTATAAGCATAGGTGCCATAGGGACAAGTAAAAGTGGTTTTCTCTTGGTCATCGGGGTGAATGGGTATTTGAAGAAATCCGGAATGACCATCAAGGAAACAAAAATAAGAATGATGCGCCAATCTTTCAAGCATTTGATCAATAAAGGGAAGGGGAAATGGTCTTTTATGGTGGCCGTGTTCAATTTACGATAGTCTATACACATGCGCCAACCGGTAATAGTCCTAGTAGAAATTGACTCACCCTTTTTGTCCTTTAACAACTGTCATTCCTCCTTTTTTAGGCACAACTTGTACGGGGCTAACCCATTTACTTCCGGTTATTGGGTATATAATGTTAGCCTCATACAACTTGATGACTTCCTTCATGACAACCTCTTTCATGGTGGGGTTCAACCTACGTTGACCCTCAACCGAAGGACGGTGGTCATTATCAAGGATGATCCTATGCATGCAAACATTTGGGCTTATGCCTTGGAGGTCGGCAATGCTATACCCGATGGCCTTTTTGTGCTTTCTCAAAACAATTAAAAGTTTTTCCAATTGAGGTCCATCAAGGGTAGCATTGACGATAACGGGATAATTAGTTCCTTCAAGAAAAGCATATTTGAGGGAAGAGAGGAGTGGTTTAAGTTCAAGATTAGGAGGAGAAGATATCATACTCTTACCCACCGGTAGTGGTTCTACCTTTTCATCATGCAAACATTCTTCTTCAAGAGGTGGAGAGTCAAATGGTTCTTCTTCTTGCTTATCATCATCTATCAAGCTATACTCAACCAAACTATCAATAACTTCAATGGAATGCATTTGTTCAATCATTGGTTGTTTAAGAGCTTGAGAAAGGGAAAACTCTACCGACTCGTTCCCTATGTTAAATGACAACTTTCCATTCTTAACATCAACTATAGTACCTCCGGTAGCCATAAAAGGTCGAATTAAGATAATGGGGGTAATAGTGTCTTCGGGCATATCCATGACAACAAAGTCGGAGGGGATGAAGAATTTACCAACTTGAACGGGTACATCATCAAGTATCCCAAGTGGGTACTTGACGGACCTATCCGCTGTTGAATCGACATGCTAGTGGGTCTCATCTCCCCCACACTAAGTCTTTTAGCAATAGAATAGGGTAATAAACTAACACTAGCCCCTAGGTCGCAACAATAAGAATGGCACTACATTGATCCGTGAGAGAGACACATTCTTTGTCCTCTATGGTTCTCTTTTTAGTCAAGACATCTTTCAAAAACTTAGAGTAGAGGGGCATTTGAGAAATTACCTCGGTGAAAGGTAAAGCTACCTCTACTTTCTTTAACATATCCACGAAACGGCTAAATTGAGCATTCTCCTTGTGTGGCTTAGCTCGCTCGGGAAAAGGCAATGGAGAGATAGAAGCGGGAGGCGGTGGAACATTGGATTCTTCTTCTTCTTTGGCTAATTGCTCCGCCTCTTTCCTTTTTGCTTATTCGGCTTCCATTTGCTCTTTCTTCTTTCTTTGTTCTCTTAATTCATTCTCCGCATTTTGGAGGATATCAAACTCCGCTTGTATTCCCCGGTTTTGTTTGGGGGAAGTGGGAGATGATTCTTGTGGTGCACTTGGTTGATTCACTTTGGATGGGGTAGTCTTGGTGTTCAAGTTCAAATTCTTATATGGGTCCTCAAGTTCTTTGCCACCTCTCAAAATTACGGCATTTGCTTGGTGAGAAGGGTCTCTTGGGTTTTGGGGTTGACCGGGCAAACCATGGGGTGGATGGATTGGTGCGGCTAAGGCTTTTGTTGCTTCTTGTGATTCCCAAACTTTTAGCCTCGCCTTAGCATCTTGATGTTCATTCCATAGTTGGCCAACGGTTCTATGCAAATCATTATAGTTCTCCCACGAAAGATCTCCTTGACCAAATTGAGAATTGCTTGATTGGCCATAAGATTGAGAGGGTTGATTGAATGCTTGGTTATTGTAACCTTGGTTACCATGAGAATTTCCTTGGAACCCTTGATTGTATCCATGATTAAAGTGATTACCATGTTAATTTTGGTAATTGTTGTAGTTGTTAGGAACATGGAAGTTGCTACCTTGTTGATTGAAGTTGCTCCTTTGATGAGGAGGCATATATGGGGGCATCTTTGGAGGACCTTGGTTAAAGGGCCTTTGTTGACTTTGATTGAATGGCCTCATTTGACTCCCTTGGGCGCGCGGCATCGGATTTTGAACATTTTGATTTTCGTAAGAGAAATTAGGATGAAATCTTGTGCCGGCATTGTAAGTATTAGAAACAGGATCAAATTGAGGTCTTTGCCCATATACTTGTATAGCTTGAACTTCATTTGGCTCTTCAACATAAACTTCTTCATTAGGAATGCAAGAGCCAGAGTCGTGGCCATGATTGCCACAATGATCACATTGAACTTCCCATGTTAATAGCTTTGGAGGTGATGGTTGCCTTGGTGGAACACTCCCTTGAATTTGGTACATACCTCTAGGAGTGGGCTTAGAACTCATGGCATCCATTCTCCTTTTCAATTCTTCAAGTTCCGTTTGGAATTTCAATTCATTAGAACTCGTAGATGAGTTCACTTCAACTTTCTTTCTAGAATCCCTCGATTGACCCATTCTAGAATCACTCCTTGCCATCTTCTCAATAAGATTCTTAGATGCCTCATCGGTGAGAGAAGAGAAGTCTCCTCCGGCGGCCAAATTGAGGTTTTCCTTGCTTCTCGATGAAAGGGTGTTGTAAAATGTTTGGGTAATTAGCCAATCGGGTATTCCGTGGTGTGGACATTTGCGCAACAAATCTCTAAATCTTTCCCAAGCCTCGCTTAGGATTTCAAATTCATCTTGTTTGAATGTTTGTATCTCCATGCGATATTGATTAGTCTTTGACGGCGGAAAATATTTCTCCAAGAAGGCATTAGATAGTTGAGCCCATGTTGTGAAAGTATTAGCGGGATGGCCTTGAAGCCATCTACGAGCTCCATCTCTCAAGGTTTTCGGATATAATAAGCGATGCAATTGGCATGAAGTTAACCCATTTAGACGGGCTCCTACTAATTTTTCTTTGAATGAAGCGATGTGCTCTTGAGCATCTTCTTGAGAAAAGCCGTGAAATGTATCTTGTTGGACCGCGTTGGTCAAAGAGGCTTTCAATTCATAGTTCTCGGGTATCTCTCCGAAATCGACGGGAGAAGGTGTTTCTTCATGTGTGAGTTGAGAGTGCGAACCTAGAGTCGCCATTGGTTGGATTGGTGGTGATGGTGGATTTGAATTTGGAGGGTTTGGAGAATTTGGAGGGGATGGGATTGGTGGTGGTGTTCTCGGTGATGGTGGTGGTGGTGGTGAATTTTGTGAAGTGGAGGGTATGGAAGAATTGTTTGGAGGGGGGTTATGTGATGTAGAAGGTGTAGAAGGTGAATGTGGTAGGATGTGATTAAGGTTAGGAGGTGATAATGAAGGATGTGGAATGATGGTGGTTGAGTTATTTCCTCGAAAACGCAATGATCTAAAAGTCCTTTCCGGCTCCGGATCGAACCACAAGGGCGAACACGTGTTCCTGGGCATAAAACTCAATTAAACGGTGAGACTCCTAGCACCTCGCGGCACTAGGGAAAAGAGAGAAGGGAAAAGAATCAAACACAATCAACTAGCCGCTCCCCGGCAACGGCGCCATTTTGATCGCCTCTCAATCGGATCGGTCGTTAACGAAGGACGGGGGATCAAACGATATTTGTAAGACTCGGAATAACACAAAAACTATTAGAGTAATCGTGGTAAGTCGAGGTCGGTCCAGAGGGAACGGTGTGTGTTTGTGAAGTTTAAAGTGTCGTGTTCGATGTCTTAGAAGGGGGTTTTTTCTGGGGGTCGAGTCTTAAACTGAGGGAATATCTAGAGAAATAGCTAAGGGTGGTCAATCTAGGGAAAAGGCGTTGAGGAGAAGTCGGAATTCGTTACTTGGAGTCTAAGAAGGTCGGAATCGAGTTTTTGTCGCAATGTTGATAAACTCACCTAAAATCCCGCTTTCGCGGCGAATGAGGGTAAGTCCCTAGTCATGGTAATTTCTACCCCGAGTTTCCCCATATTGATAGAAATTAATCAAGGTCGGTCTAGTTGGCCGAACTAAAACAACGATGACACAAAACCATAAATAAGATAAACCAACATGCAAGCAACCCACCAACATCCCTATATTCAAATAATCCAAGCCCTCATCCCTAAACTCCCCAACAAGAAATCTACTCACACATCATTATGGGAATCATCACAACATGCATATTAATTAGATCTGAACAAGATGATGATGAGAAAACAACACAAAAACTAAATTAGAGATTAGAGAGTGGAAGAGAATTATACCAACTATGTAGATCTATAAGAAATAAGAAGATATCATAGATAAAGATTGAATCTTTGATGAATAAAATGGAGAACTTGTCACTAATCCTCCAATAAACCCAACAAATCTTCAAATAAAACTTGAATAATCTTCTTACAACCTTGAAATCTAAATAATTGTGGATGGAAACTTGTAGATCTACTATTAATTACTATGTAAACTCCTAGAATTTTTTTGGGGATTTTTCTAGATTACTACTACTAATGGATGGTGTAATAGGATGGTGGAGTGGTGTAATATCTTCCCTCCTTAGCAAAATGGAGAGGTGGTTTAGGCAATGAATTAGGGTAACATATATATAGTAATCTCTTAATGGGTTTTTAACCTAAAGCCCAAATCCAACTTTATGCTCCATCTGTGAGACAATCTCCATTTGCATCTCCATGGGGTGAAACTTCGTCCTGCGGATTTGACGTTAATTCCCACCGGGTGAAAATTTCGCCCGGTGAGATTTTCTTCTTTTTTCGCGTTTTTGGCACTTCTTCCCATCGAGCGAAATTTCACCCGGTGGGCGAAATTTCGCCCGGTCAGTTTAGCCCGGTGGGGAGCTCGGAAAATCTTCGGGAGGCGCTTTTACCGTCGGGTGAAATTTCGCCCGGTGGTGTTTCACCGGGTGAAATTTTGCCCGGTCATTTTTCTGGCCTCGAATCTTGTCTCATTCTTCGTTTGTTCGATCGGATGGCTTTAAACTTTAAGTTGTGTGCTTTGCTCTTTGGACGGTTTTCCCTTCTCTTGTGCTCGTGGAAGCTCAATCGTGATTTTTGTAGCAAAACCTATCAAAATTGATAGAAAAACTACCAAAAACACGTAAAACGCACAAGAGGGACGCTAATGCGAGAAGTATGCAAAATATGGCGATAATCGCACTCAAGACTCGCAAAGCGAGGGAAAAACGGGTCTAAATGGAGGGAAAAACGGTCTAAATTTAGCACACAACACAATGTCTGGCCGAGATATAGTTAAATAGATCAGTTTGCCTACCAACTGTCTATATGTTTCTGGATGTGGCAGAGGCGTGCCCTTGCCAGGTTCAAGTTTAAGAACTGGATTAACTGGTAAGTGAGTGGCTTTGGTTTTATCCATCCCAAACGATTGTAGAAGATCAAGTGTATACTTTTGTTGTGATATGAATATCCCCGAGTTGTTTCTTGTTACTTCCAAACCCAAGAAATAAGACAGTTCACCCAGATCTTTCATGTGAAACGTTGCATTTAATGTTGCTTTCAAAGATTGGATTTCAAGGGGCTCATCTCCTGTATGCTATAACCATATCGTCCACATAGATTAATACAACAATAGTGCTTCCATTGTGTTGCTTGATGAATAGTGAGTGGTCAGAATGAGAATGTCTAGAACCACAAGAGAGGAGAGTCTGAGACAGTTTGGTAAACCACTGGCGAGAGGCTTGCTTCAACCAATACAGAGATTTGAGTAGTTTGCATACTTTCCCTTCTGTCCTGTACTCCCCCTATCTACTGCCCTGGAGAACTTCATCTTCATACCCTTGAGGTAGCTTCATGTACACATCTTCTGCTAGGTCTCCATGTAAGAAGGCGTTGGACACATCCATTTGACATGTTTCCCAGTTATTAATGGAAATGGCTGAGAGCAAAGCTCTTACAGTGGATATCTTTGCCACAGGTGCAAACGTTTCATCATAATCCACTCCATATTTTTTTCCGAATCCCTGGACAACAAGCCTTGCTTTGTGTCTCTCAAAGGACCCATCTGGGTTAAATTTGGTTTTATATATCCACTTGCATCCTATTGCCTTCCTTCCTTTAGGTAATTTTGTGAGGATCCATGTGTTATTGTCATGTAGAGCCTTCAATTCTGACTTCATTGCTTGAACCTATTTAGTATCCTTGACTGCCTTTTGGTAACTCACAGAATCCGTGTTTTCTGATTCTAACATTGAATGTCCTGCAAATGGTTTTTCCAAATGTAATTGAACCACGTTAGCTACACTTGATGGTGCCATAACAGGATTTATTGTGACAAAGTCCTTTGTCCACTCGGGTGCTCTTCTATCTCGTTTGGGTCTGTCTTGAGGATATGAAATGGATGTGGTCTGAGGAGTATTTGCCATAACCATTTCGGTCACAATGGTAGAGGAATCTTGTTCAGGTGGGGAGCTGTGGTCAGTTTCTGGAACTACGCCTCCTGATGAGTTATCTGCATCAATGAAATCAGTTGAATCCCTCATGAGGGGGAGTGAGACAGTCTGATAGTTGGCTGTATACAATGTGGGAATGTGTTGAGCAAAATTCTTGATTTTGCAAGGGAAGACTTGTTCAAAAAACTTCACATCTCTCGAAATGAACACATTCTTCTTCACTATATCATACATTTTATACCCTTTTATAGACAAAGGATAGCCTATAATATGCATGGTACACCTCTTGGTTGGAATTTTCTTTGTCTCTACTAGGTATATATACCATACATAAGCATCCAAAGACTTTCATTCTATCATAAGCAGGAGGTTTTTGGAATAAGATTTCATATGGAGTTTTGTTTTTCACTAAAGAAGTTGGTAATCTATTGATAATATAGGCCGCAGTTAGAACACAATCACCCCAGAAAGCCAATGGTAAGCCAGAAATGAACTTGATTACCCTACTTACTTCCAATAACTATCTGTGTTTTCTTTCCACTAACCCATTTTGTTGTGGTCTATCCACACAACTAGTCTGATTCCATATGCCTTTTGACTGTAGAAACCTTTTGTTATCTCCTTCAGTTATTTCCAGGGCATTATCAGATCTAAGTATCTTGATAGTGGTGTTAAACTGGTTTTTGACAAATTTGTAGAATTGTACCAGTGAACCTGCCACCTCAGACTTATGTGTCATAAAATAAACCCAAGTTTCCCTACTTTGATCATCAACAAGGGTCAAGAAAAATCTGTGTCTATTTCTAGTCTCCTTCCTGTATGGTCCCCATACATCTACATGAACAAGATCAAAAATTGCAGATGCTGTGTGTGTTCTGAGTGAAAAGGGTGTCTTGGTTTGCTTTGCCATAGAACATACCACGCATACTTCTTTTGGATTTGGTTGCAGTTCTTTGGAAATTGTTGGGATATGTTTCAGTTTGCCATCCGAGGCATGTCCTAGCCTTAAATGCCAGACATTGTAGTCCTTTTCATTAAAAATGGGCATTTCATTACATATATCCTGAGAGATACAATCAGCATTTAAGATCAAGTTGTCTGATTGTTCTCCTTGATTAACGATACTACAGAACATAATATCATTACAAGCATTTGATTCACTAGTTCTTTTCTTATCAATGCTTAACTTAGGGTGTTGTTCACAGTTCTTATTTAATAGATAATAAACACCCTTGTTTTCTCTTCCAACACTCTTAGTATTATTGGTTTAAGAGTCCTGTATAACACACATTTTGTCAAAGAAAGTAATATGACAATTTTCATCTCTTGTAAGTTTCTGAACTGACAGTAGGTTGTGCCTAAATGTGGGCACAAACAGAACATTCTTTAATCTCAGTCCATTGTGAAAGGTATAAGAGCCAACATGTGAAACAACAGCTGTGTCTTCTGTTGGCAGATTAATCTTAGGTTTGTTTGTCAATTCTCTAAGATTTTCCAGGATGTAGGCCTCAAAGGCCATATGATTTGAAGCCCTCGAGTCAAAAATCCACTCATGTGGTGCTTTGGAAGCATAATTACAATTTAGATATGCCTGATGTGTTAATATTTTATATGCTTTTATCCTCGTTTTCCCATGTATTTATCGTGCTAAAAGTGCTCTTAGGAGCGGTTTTGGGAACTAATCTTCTCCTCTAGTGTGTTTTGTAGTGTTTTGTTGGTTTCGTAGGAAAATAGGCGATATGGACGCCTTTTTCCTTTCATCATGGCTCACATGGAGGTCGGTGACTATTTACCCACAAGCTAGGTGTTGCTATCAAGGTTGTGTGGATGTCATGAAGTGATCCCGAGTCGAGTTGGAACCATATCATGAAGTTTGGAAGACTAGAGGAGTCCTTTTTGTTGGTCCTGAGGTCCATCCCTAGGGATGGATGTCGTCCCTATCCCCTCACTCACGGCAAAATAAAGAAAATTGAGCAATAGTGGATTTTTCAGCTGTCCCGATTCGGGACGACCCTCATCCCATGGGACGACTTTAATCCCGATTCGGGACGGACTCCATCCCGATTCGGGACGACATAGCTGTAGTGTCTTTTCAGCTTCTTCTTTCTTTTGCTATATAGGAATGCTTTGTAATATATTTGAACGTACTTTTTTTCATTTCCTAAGAACCCTAAGCCTAGTATTAGAATAATATTACTCTTTTCATTCTCTAGTTGGAAGATTTGTTCTTGTTCTTGCTACAATTTTCAATCGGTAATCATTTCAATTCTTATTCATCTTTTATGTTCTTGATTGTCTATTTTCCTTCCTACTATTGATTTTATTAGTTTTCCTTTTTCCATATCAATCATTATGCACTTCATTATCAATTGTTTATTTCGTGTGAGTTTAATTATGAGTAGCTAATTCCGTTACTAGGGTCAAGGGGGATCGATGAGTAGAATTTAAGTTCTTGTTGAATGTTTGATGAATTTATATATATGCTAGTGCCTTGTTAACATGCTCTAAAAGACGATTAATTTGTTAAAGGCCACAACTTGTTAATCGAATTAGGAAAATTTCAGTTCATGTGCGAGAGCAGAGTTGAGATTAGACCCGCATGTGATTTGGTAGGAAGCCTAATAAGTAGCGAGAGCCCGTTAGTGTCTTCCTATGTTGATTTTGATCCGAGAGGACGTATTATAGCCAACTAGCATGTTTGTGTGTTTATCGATTATTCTTGCATGATCATTTGTCTACTCATTGTGAACCCATAGCCCTAGATTTTCTTTTAATGGAATAATTCATATTTTGATTACGTATTTCTAGTCTTAGTTAACCAATCAAACCAACCGTTTGAGCAATTAAGAATCGCCATAGCTTCTAACAGTTTGACCTTCTCCCTGCGGATACGATACCCTACTTACCACTAAATATCTTGTTAGTAGTACTAGGATAATCTTGATTTGGTAATATGACTTTAGCCATATCAAATTTGGCGTCGTTGCCGGGGAGACGGTCTTTTACTGCTTTTAGCTTGTTTCTTTATTACTCTCTTTCGTTTCGGGGAACGAAAGTTCCTCAAAACTGATTTCATTAGTTCCTTGTAGATGCTTTAATGGCCCGTTAAGCTTTCATTCTAATCCCAAGGAACATGGGATCCATCTCACCATTTTCTTGTAGTTTTAGTGTTTTTCAGGTATGAGTCTCTCTTTTATCTCCCCACAGCGCGAGCACGAAGTTTTTCATGAGTTGATAAGTGTAGTTTGTAGTGCCTATTTTGTTTTATTTTGGTCCCATTTTCCTTGTGGAATCGCTCCTTGGGAGCGGTTTATGGGCTACTTACGCTTCCTCTAGTTCGTTTCAGGTTCCCGAGACCATTCACGAAGATTTGGAACAATTCCGACTCGTTTCATACACTTTTTGGAGCCAACGAAGTGAAGGAACGATCACTCGATGCCTTGGATTCGACCCCGAGACCTTGGGACCCAATCCCGAGCCTCTTAGACTCGATCCCGAGCCCCGAGAATCGGTGAGAAGCCCACGAGAACCAAGGAGGGACCAAAAAGTTCATATTGGAGGCCTACAAGACTCATCCCCGACGGGAATGGCCTCATCCCGTCCGGGATGAGGTGCACAATTGAAGAGTTGCTGCCACGAGCCCTTCCCGACCAGGATGGTGGCTTCCCGGCAGGGACCGACCACTTCCCGACCGGGATCACCTCTTCCCGGCCGGGAAGGCCCAGCTGCAACTCGCGCTTGATTCTTTCATCTCCTTTGTTCTTGTAACCCTATATATACCCTTCCTCTTGTATTCTTATGGGATGTTCTTCATTAGACACTAAACCCTAGACTATTTTAGGTTAGATTAGCTTAGATTAGTGTAAATTAGTCTTTAATTACTCCTTAATCTAGTTAGTTACTCTTGTATTATTGGGATTCTTGAAGAATCTACCAATCTTGACAACATTGGTGGATGTTTGGATATTCTTTTATGCAAGTGTTCATCTTTTCCATTCCTTTCTAGTTGATATAATCTTTCTTCTCGTTTTACTCTTAATCTTTCATAGTTAATCAAGTTTTCATCTTTGTTATTGTTTGTTGTTCATCCTTATTTGTTCTTCATAATGAATGGGGTTGTTCTTGTGTTTGTTTCTTCTTGTTAGTGTTTGATTTCCTTTAGATATGGTTGAGTAGTACTCTTGCTAGGGTTAGTAGGGTGATTTGGGTGTTTAATGGGTGATTAAGGGTTTGTTAGAGATGTTGGTGGAAGTTTTGGGTTTCCTCTTGGTTAGATGCATGGTACATGTTTGTTGAAATGCTTGAATGACATGTAGTTGCAAATGCTTGTTTTTCTTGCCTTTTCTCTTGTGAGTGGTGGTTTGCTCGTGGGTTTGGTTCCCTCACTACGTAGCGAGAGACCGGTGAGGGCGACCCCTAGGTCAGTCTACGTAGCGAGAGCCCGGACGTGACCTAGGCTACGATAGCATGCTAGTAACCCCGTTTGTCATGTGTATCGCTAAGATGGGTCCTATCAAGAACCTCTAGGTCGGTCTACGTAGCGAGAGCCCGGACTACACCTAGATTACCCGACTACCTCTTCACCTTAACTCTTCCTTGATCACTCCATCACCCTTGAACCCGACCTAATCCTAGCCCGTTTCCTTATTCGTTTTCTTTGTCACCTTAGTCGTAGTCTTAGCCTTCCTCCCTTCTTATCATAGTAGTTTAGCTTAGTTCGTTGACCTAGTCTCGTATTTGGGCGACCTTAGTCTAGACACCTCTTACCGTCCCCGTGGATTCGACCCGACTTGCCCTAGCTACCCACTAGGATTAGCCTGTTATTATTTGACGGTGGGGATCCACGGCAAAATCCTTCCATCAATTTGGCGTCGTTGCCGGGGACGGTGCTAGTTTAGACCTAGTTTGCCTATTTACTTGACTTTGTCTTTGTTTTTGTGTTTTTTCTTTTTTTTTGTTCCTTTGCTTCTTGTGTGTGTGAAGTTTATTTCTCTCTTGTCTAGTGCCCAAAAAGCACTAGACTTCTCACGTTTTCTCCTAGTCCACAGTTTTTGCCTAGAGGTGGTCGTCATCCTCTTCTTTACAACTCAGAGCCGCATAAACGGACAGTTGCTAGATTGAGAGGTTTCCAACCGGGTAAAAGCCAAGATTTCGAGCAAGCATGAGGTTTGATCTAAACTCCCCATACTTGCATTGGGAGCCGACATGAGCTACTCCTCTTCCTCTATGAACCAAGGGTATGACATGACGTCCCTCTACCACTATCAAGCTTCATGGGGTAATCAAGACACTAGTGGGTATTAACTTCAAGGATATGGAAACGGCTACCAACAAGTGAACGCTTACCAATCCTACGATCATGGTGGGTATTACTCAAGCAATCATTGTGAACCCACCATGTTTCATCAAGATTCACCATATGGAAGCCAATATCCCCAAAACCCACCACATTACCCTCCACCCCAACCACAATACGAACCCCATGACCCACAATACTACCAATCACCTCAACCTCACTACCAACAATATGATGCCCCACCCCTTGGGTATCATCAAGATTTTAAAGGAGTTTTACAAGACCCCAATGACCACCAAATGCCAAGCTTGGAGTTAAATCAATCGATTCTTCAAATGCAACAAGAAATGACCCTACAATTGCAAAAAAAGGTGAAATCTTGGCCGAACTTCGAAGGGAGAGTGAGGAACGCAAGGCTAGATTGAATGCTTTAACGGCTCAAACCCTCATGTTTTTAACTCGATCTTCGCAAGTTGATGAGGGATGTTCATTTGGGGAAGGGGAACAACCCAATGACGAAGCCGCTAATGAATCCCCTTTGAGAAGCAAGGCTTGCTTTGAAGAACCTCAATTGTCCACCCAAGAGAAGGCGAATGAGGAAATAACCCTTTTTGAAGGCAATATTGGTGAAGAATTGGAGGAGGATAGTGAGTTGGATGGGTTGGTGGAATTTGTGAAGTTGTTGGGTGAAATTGATGAGCCCAAGTTGCCCATGTTCGAAAATGTGGATAAGCATCGAGAGCCCCTTGTAAGTAATGGTTTGGAAGAGATTGAAACCGCCGGTAGAAGTTTCAATCCTCTCCTCCAAGATGATGTGGGGACAAGTGATGAAGATGGGGAACCACAACTTGAGGAAAGTGTGGGGGTGTGCAACAAGGAGATGAGGCCAAAGCCGTTTTTTGTGCCTCTTGTCAAGGATTTGAAACTTGCTCGTGATTGGAGGGATGCTTAAGGAGGAAGAGGTCGGTGAAGCTTGTAGGATGGATAGACCCCGGATACCACATGAAAGATGACATTGGGTCTTTTGGTGACTACTTCTTGCCTCCACCTTGGAGGCCGTGGAGGATAGCTTGGCTCGAGCACTCTTTGGGCCGTCTTTATGATGTCGGTCGTGCGTTTGACTTGCTCCTCCAAGCCCTTGAGGGCTATGGTTGAAGAATGGTAGTCCACCATCCTCGGTTTGACGGAGTTCCTAAAGAACCGTCATGTTGTATATTCCCCTTTCTCTCTTCTCTTTAGTTTTTGTGTTAGTAATTGTGTTTTGTATGATCTTGTTTCTAGGATTGGTTTGTTTTGTGAAACCCTTGTAATTTTGGAATCTTTGATGAGCGATGTGAGGGAGGGATTTTGATGAATGCTTTGAGCTTGTTTGTTAGGTGTGAAGTGAAGATGAATCCTAGAGAGGAATGGTTGTGGTTAGAGTTTGGATTTTGAGTTAGGGAGTCGGTTTTTGAAGCTTTGGATGAGCTTTTGGGGTTGTGGAGAGTTGGAAGACTCTTCCCGGCCAGGAGGAGAGCATCCCGACCGGGAAGGATGAGGCATCCCGACCGGGAAGGAGCTATCCCGATCGGGATGAGGGTGCAAGAAGTTGAGCTTCCTGGAGCATGATCCTGACCGGGATGGGAGCTTCCCGACCGGGAAGGACATGTCATACCGACCGGGACCATCCGTCCTGACCGGGATGGTCCCCTGCTCCCCTTTTTGCCTCTTCTTTGTCTTGTCAGCCCACCCAACCACTTTATACCCCCTCCCAACCTCCCTACCTATCCTTGCAAATACCATATGACCCATGTACCTAATTCACATACCCTCACCTCATTTTCTCTTCACTTTACACCGAGATTCACATCAAATCCCACCCCATCATACCATTACTACCTCTACCATGCGGTTTTATCAAGTTTGAAGCGGGTTAACAATGAAGAAGACAAGCAAAGTTCCTATAGTGATCATTGAGACGATGGAGCGAGTGTGTTGCTAACCGATGGGTACGGCAACTATCCTTTCTTTTCTATCTTTTATTGCTTGTTTTCCCTTGTTTGTCCCCTTCCCCTTGTACACTTTTGTGTCATGGTGTCATGGTGGCCTTCGAGGCCTTGGTAGCTATTGCTCCCGACTCTCGATGACGTGACTACATCGAGAGTCCTTTTCAAAATCCAAATTTTACAAGTTTTTCACCCCTTTTTGTAGGATTTAGTCGGATTTAGGCGGAATCCAGGCTAGGTGACTTGATTACACCTAGTCCTCCCCTCTCATTTCCTTTTATTTTTCCTTCTTTTTATTTCTTCCCCCATCCATATCTTTTCTCTTCTCGGCCCATGGTGATTTGACTACACCCCGGCCGGACACATTCTACCCTCTCTTCACTTTGATCTTTGATTTTTAGCTTTATTTTCGTAGTTTCTTTTCTTTTCTTTTGTGTCTCCGCACACTACGATCGAGCATGAGGACATTGCTCGGTTTAAGTGTGGGGGAGCGATATTCTAGCGTAGTTAGTTTTATTTTCGTAGTTTTTCAAAAAAATCTTTAAAGAACCCTAAAAATTTGAAAAATTTCACAAAAAAAAAATCAAAAAGATTTTCTTTTGTTTCTTTCCCTTTTTATGTCGTTGTATCGTATATGTGTTTTGTTGTGCGTGTTTTGCCTCCCTTTTTCTTCTTAGGTCGCCTAATCGCCGCTAGCTTTGAAGAGCTTTCAAGACTTCCGGTAACATCCTTATCCCTTTTTCTTCTTTATCTCTTGCGGAGTTTGGAGGAGATTGTGATGTTGTGTGCTCGGGTGGAGCTTTGTAAAGTTGTGGTTGATTTGGTAGCTTGTTTGGAAGATCGGGGTGGTGTTTGTGTTGTTTATGTGTTCGTTTTGTTTTGTTTTTGTTTTGTTGCTTTTGCTTCTTTTTCTTTCGTTCTTTGTTGAGTCTTTGTTTTGTGGTGTGTAGTTGTGTCTAGTGGGTAAACGGTTTTCGAAAACCCGGTTTAGAGGCTAGTGTGCGAGTGTTTACTTTCCCTTCCTAGTAATGTAAATCGAGTCTTGGACTTTAGTCTAGTAGAATGACCTTAAATCAATGATTTCTTTGGTCCTTTACCTTGAGTCCACCTAGCTTACTAGGGATTTACTACGGGATTTGCACTTTTGACCATTATGACCACCCACGGTGTGAAAAGGCCTTGGTTGCCGAGTCCCGTCCCTTAGGTGACTATGTTTGAAATTGTTTGATTAGTCCAAGTTCTTCACCTTTTTGTGGGTTTGAAGGGGGATCGCGACCCCCGACTCACTCATTCCCCTACCTCCTACACATATCCACCCAATAAATTTGCAATTTGTTGAAGTCTCTCTTTCTTGTTGCAAAGAAATGTCTAAAATTTAAATCAAGCCAAAAGGGCAAAGAAAAGAAAATGAAAGAAAGAAAAGATTGAAGAAAAAGAAAAGGCACAAAAAGCCAAAAAGAGAATAGAAAAGAAGAAAAAGAAATGGCATAGCAATACACAAAGCAAATATGCAAAATAAAGAAAAAAATGCCAAAAGAAAACCGTCTCACAAAAAAGAATCCCCTCTCAAAAATAAGCCTTTTACTGACTATTACCGTGAAGAGCCTACCAAAGGACCGAGTCCCTAGGAAGGATGATAGCGGTAATGGTCGGTCTTCCCTCACTTTGCAATATTTTCCACCTTTTTACTTGGACTAGTTGGGCGGTTTCGGGCATGGGACGACCCTCTTGGCTCATCGCTAAAGGGGGCGGGGTGTCACTTACCTACAGTGTCGACAAACACCGTGGTTCATCCCTTTTCCATTCCGTCGATCGTCCCGTAGTACATTCTTAGAAAGTTAGGAGGACCTAGGTAAGTTACCAACGTTTTAAGTGCTTTGTCGTCATACTATTAGGGTTTAGTTCATCTTGGTTTGTATTGCTAGCTTGGGAACGTTGTCACTTGCCTCGAGTCCTAAACCGGTGCTTCTTTCACCGCTTGTTTGAGGGAAGCGGTATTTGTTTTCTTTTGGGTGCAACCGATTATTTGTTTGTTTGTACGTTTGTTTGTTTATGTGTTTTGTGTCCGGTTGCATCCACAGTTTTGTCGCAAGACCCCACTTTCCTTGCAGAGTACACTTTTCCTCTAAGTGTACTCGCGTGAGTTGAAAGGGCGTAGGGTGCGCTAATACCCGCTCGGATAGTTTAGTAGTTAGCATGTGCTTACTCGAGGGCGAGTAAGGGTTAAGTGTGGGGGAGTTGATAAGTGTACTTTGTAGTGCCTATTTTGTTGTATTTTGGTCCCATTTTCCTTGTGGAATCGCTCCTTGGGAGCGGTTTATGCGCTACTTATGCTTCCTCTAGTTCGTTTCAGGTTCCCGAGACCATTCACGAATATTTGGAACGATTCCGACTCGTTTCATACACTTTTTGGAGCCAACGAAGTGAAGGAACGATCACTCGATGCCTTGGATTCGACCTCGAGACCTTGGGACCCAATCCCGAGCCTCTTAGACTCGATCCCGAGCCCCGAGAATCGGTGAGAAGCCCACGAGAACCAAGGAGGGACCAAAAAGTTCATATTGGAGGCCTACAAGACTCATCCCCGACGGGAATGGTCTTATCCCGTCCGGGATGAGGTACACAATTGAAGAGTTGCTGCCACGAGCCCTTCCCGACCGGGATGGTGGCTTCCCGGCCGGGACCGACCACTTCCCGACCGGGAACACCTCTTCCCGGCCGGGAAGGCCCAGCTGCAACCCGCGCTTGATTCTTTCATCTCCTTTGTTCTTGTAACCCTATATATACCCTTCCTCTTGTATTCTTATGGGATGTCTTCATTAGACACTAAACCCTAGACTATTTTAGGTTAGATTAGCTTAGATTAGTGTAGATTTGTCTTTAATTACTCCTTAATCTAGTTAGTTACTCTTGTATTATTGGGATTCTTGAAGAATCTACCAATCTTGACAACATTGGTGGATGTTTGGGTATTCTTTTATGCAAGTGTTCATCTTTTCCATTCCTTTCTAGTTGGTATAATCTTTCTTCTCCTTTTACTCTTAACCTTTCATAGTTAATCAAGTTTTCATCTTTGTTATTGTTTGTTGTTCATCCTTATTTGTTCTTCATAATGAATGGGGTTGTTCTTGTGTTTGTTTCTTCTTGTTAGTGTTAGATTTCCTTTAGATATGGTTGAGTAGTACTCTTGCTAGGGTTAGTAGGGTGATTTTGGTGTTTAATGGGTGATTAAAGGTTTGTTGGAGATGTTGGTGGAAGTTTTGGGTTTCCTCTTGGTTAGATGCATGGTACATGCTTGTTGAAATGCTTGAATGACATGTAGTTGCAAATGCTTGTTTTTCTTGCCTTTTCTCTTTTGGGTGGTGGTTTGCTCGTGGGTTTGGTTCCCTCACTACGTAGCGAGAGCCCGGTGAGGACGACCCCTAGGTCAGTCTACGTAGCGAGAGCCCAGACGTGACCTAGGCTACGATAGCATGCTAGTAACCCCGTTTGTCATGTGTATCGCTAAGATGGGTCCTATCAAGAACCTCTAGGTCGGTCTACGTAGCGAGAGCCCGGACTACACCTAGATTACCCGACTACCTCATCACCTTAACTCTTCCTTGATCACTCCATCACCCTTGAACCCGGCCTAATCCTAGCCCGTTTCCTTATTCGTTTTCTTTGTCACCTTAGTCGTAGTCTTAGCCTTCCTCCCTTCTTATCATAGTAGTTTAGCTTAGTTCATTGACCTAGTCTCGTATTTGGGCGACCTTAGTCTAGACGCCTCTTACCGTCCCCGTGGATTCGACCCGACTTGCCCTAGCTACCCACTAGGATTAGCCGGTTATTATTTGACGGTGGGGATCCACGGCAAATTCCCTACCATCATGAGTATCTTGATCGATTCAAGGAATATGTTAATAACCTTGTTACCGTCGGATATTTCTATGATGAGCTCGAATTGGGTCATGATGTTTTTGCAGGAATGAATCACGATTGTCGTGAATTAGCCGTTAACATGACCACGGGAGGTATTTACGATTAAAATACAAGGGATTTATGGGATTTCTTGCACTATTTAGCTTGGATGTCCCAAGCACAAGCCCGCGATGTGGTAAAACCAAATTTGACTCCAACAAGCTTTGAAACAGAATTCTACGCCAGTCAAGCTAGAATTAACAGAATGCTAAAGGAGATGGCATGTGAAAATGTGCCTAATGATGATCATGTGGTTCATGAGAGTGAGCCATTAGCTTATATTCACGATAACGCATCGTTCCAAAATGAGGTTGCGAGTGACGCGATGTTTCGACAACAAGCTTGCAAGGATACTTGTAATACGGCTCGACATACGGTAACCACTTATCTTAGTGATTATCATGCTCCTCCATGTGAGTCTCAAGTTTTTGATAATCATGAATTGTTGAGTAACGATGATGACGATGATGATGAACCGAGTTTTTGGTTTAATATTCCATCTACCGTTGACCCAATCCCCCATATTGTTGAGACTACCACTCTCGAGATGATCCCTGTTGTTGTCGAGTCAACCGAGATATTGAACCATAGCGAGCATCCTCCTAGAGAAGTCAATATAATAGCCCCTTTTGAGTCTTTTGAAAGAACTTCTCCAGTTGTGCCTAAGAAACCCCTTGTTGATGCTATTAATATTATTGAGGATTCCATTGAAACCGCCGTTGAGACTTGTTGTGATGAGGTCCTTCTTGAGTCTTTAGTTATTGACACCATTGAGAGTGACGATTGTGAAGGAGTCATGAGCCTTTTTAGTGAGGAGTTTAGTGATGAGGGTACCATAGAATCTCTTGATTTTGATTTGGAGGTTCGAGGGAATAACGGAAATAACATTGGATTGAAGAATTCCTTGGTTTTCGTGCCTATTACCTTATCTCCCAACATACATATGGAAGTAGTTCCCTCAGCTTCTTTACTCCATCCTCCTCCAAGTCTAGTGTCACCGTTGTGCACTCCCGATCCGCCTCCGTGTTTGGCTTCCCTACTACCATTATACGCCAGTGATCTTCTTGACATCAATGTTGGTAAACCTTATCCTATTTTCTCTATTTCATTTGATTTGATGAAAGGTAAATCTACTAATCCATCTAATTTAAATTTTGATAATGATTTCCCGATCGATTTTAACATTGTGTGTCATGATGACAAGCTTTATACTTCATCTCCTGCTGATGAGTGGAGTGTTCGTGTTAGAACTGGTGTCGGATTTTATAAGATATTACATCTATTCCTCTTGATTTATACCATTTATACCTTGTCAATGACTTATGATTGCTTTCATATTTCTCATGCTCACTCATACGATTTGCTACTACGCGCATTGATGGGATTTTTAAAGAAAGACGAAGATGGTGCCATTTAGGAAAAAAGAAGTCATCTAGAACGATAAAATAATGCGGGAGACAACCCGTGTGTTTTAGAGTTGTTTAGGGATTTTTTTTTTTGTTGGATTTTTGGACCACTTTTTCCTTTTACCGTTTTTGGACTTGTTTTGGTTTGATTTAGACAATTTGGTTTTGTTGTAATTGATCAGACAATAGGTTTTGTTTTTAGTTTTTTTAGTTTTGTATTAGCCTTGTCCTTTTCAGGTACTCAAGAATCATGACGTAATGATGCTCGAATGAATGGAATGGAACAGTGCCCACTTTCAGGCTAGCTTGGGAAGGTTTCTACAAATGTCGTATGTGTCTTTGCTTAGTTTTTCTTTTATTGGTCAATCCTCATCTCTCTTTTTAGTACGCTATGATTGATTTGTGGCCTTTTGCGCCGGATGCCAATTTTTCGGTTTGTTGTGTTTTGCCACATTGAGGACAATGTGTCGTTCTAGCTTGGGGGAGGGATTGATTTATATAGTTGTTTTTGTTTGATTTGAAAAATCTAAAACATATAAAAAGAAAAAAATTTGAAAAAATTGTTTCTAAAAAAAATTAGTTGTTCGTTGTCCATGGGTATGTTATGTTGTTATCCCGTTGTGCTTATCCCCTTGCATAGCTTTGCGGTTTTCCGTTCATATCTCTTTTTAAGCTTGGTTTTCAGGATTTGTACATTTTGGTGATGTTTTGGCATTTTTGTATGTGATGATGAGACTAAGACAAAGTATACTTGATCTTTGACGTTGGTAAGCTACAAAATGCGAGTTTTAGAGCCTTTTGGATTGATCCATGTTTAATCGATCTTCTTTAGGTGAGAGTAGGTCACCTCGTAGTATGCGTTGCATAATTACGCACATGTATGGTTTTTGTTCCATTTTCCGTGATGTTTTTGATCAGTTTGCACTTGAAGCTATATCACTGTTTTCTCACATAATATTTCTTAGCCTTTTGAGCCCACATGCTTATTTTTATATCCCACAATATTTAGCTACAAATATCATGCCTACCTTGTTAAGCTAGTAATTGTCGGATGCGTTATGGGTGCTCATTAAGGTTATTGTGGTGAATGTTGATAATAATGTGAGAATTGTTTCAGGGATTGCTGATTCCCGAGGTTTCCTTTGTGGCAAAATGAAAAATGAAGTTGAAAAAAAAAATGTTAAAAAAAAAATGTTGAAAAAAAAGTTTGAAAAAAAAAAACAAGAAGAAGAAAGAAGTGAAAGAAAAGATAATGTTACTTCCAAGTTGTTTAATTGTTATTGAATTGGGAAGTGATGTTGGTTGAAGTTATAATTCGGTATATATGCTGCTTTGTACTGATGTAATAATGACTAAGTGGTGTTTGTCGTGGTTTGAGCATTATTAGTGCGTTTGGATTGTTGCTAGTTTAACCTTTAGCTCCACATGTCCATAACGTTTGTCCACCTTCTACCCTTCACCCGAGCCTTCTCTTGTCATTTTCTTAGCTTCTTTTGTGCAAATTGTGATAAAGTGTCATTGGAATTTGGAATGTTTACCATCCTACGTAGCGGGAGCATTCTTATGAGTCGCAGTAGGTGAGTGTTCTCACATATATTACCCGTTCACAAAATGAGTGAAGAGTGAACCCGTGAGGAGTCCGATGTCAATAAAGATCATGCAAGAGTTGAAATGTCTTAGTACTTGTCTTCCTCATATTTTTGCCATGTAATTCTAAACCATGTGTGCTTATCTTGCATCCCGTGTTTGAATTGAGATTGAATTATGAACTTGCTAGAGCTTGTCAATGGGATTTGTCATTTCGGGGATACTAGTTTTGTTCATCGCTCTTGTTTTGTCATGTTTTATGATGCTTGCTTGAGGACAAGCAAGAGTTTGGTTTGGGGGATTTTGATGTGTTAATATTTTATATGCTTTTAAATGCGCTCTTAGGAGCGGTTTTGGGAACTAATCTTCTCCTCTAGTGTGTTTTGTAATGTTTTGTTGGTTTCGTAGGAAAATAGGCGATATGGACGCCTTTTTCCTTTCATCATGGCTCACATGGAGGTCGGTGACTATTTACCCACAAGCTAGGTGTTGCTATCAAGGTTGCGTGAATGTCATGAAGTGATCCCGAGTCGAGTTGGAACCATATCATGAAGTTTGGAAGACTAGAGGAGTCCTTTTTGTTGGTCCCGAGGTCCGTCCCTAGGGATGGATGTCGTCCCTATCCCCTCACTCACGGCAAAATAAAGAAAATTGAGCAATAGTGGATTTTTCAGCTGTCCCGATTCGAGACGACCCTCATCCCATGGGACGACTTTAATCCCGATTCGGGACGGACTCCATCCCGATTCGGGACGACATAGCTATAGTGTGTTTTCAGCTTCTTCTTTCTTTGGCTATATAGGAATGCTTTGTAATATATTTGAACGTACCTTTTTTCATTTCTAAGAACCCTAAGCCTAGTATTAGAATAATATTGCTCTTTTCATTCTCTAGTTGAAAGATTTGTTCTTGTTCTTGCTACAATTTTCAATCGGTAATCATTTCAATTCTTGTTTCAATTCTTATTCATCTTTTATGTTCTTGATTGTCTATTTTCATTCCTACTATTGATTTTATTAGTTTTCCTTTTTTCATATCAATCATTATGCACTTCATTATCAATTTATTTCGTGTGAATTTAATTATGAGTAGCTAATTCCGTTACTAGGGTCAAGGAGGATCGATGAGTAGAATTTAAGTTCTTGTTGAATGTTTGATGAATTCATATATATATGCTAGTGCCTTGTTAACATGCTCTAAAAGACGATTAATTTGTTAAAGGCCACAACTTGTTAATCGAATTAGGGAAATTTCATTTCCTGTGCGAGAGCCGAGTTGAGATTAGACCCGCATGTGATTTGGTAGGAAGCCTAATAAGTAGTGAGAGCCCGTTAGTGGCTTCCTAGGTTGATTTCGATCCGAGAGGACGTACTATAGCCAACTAGCATGTTTGTGTGTTTATCGATTATTCTTGCATGATCATTTGTCTACTCATTGTGAACCCATAGCCCTAATTTTCTTTTAATGGAATAATTCATATTTTGATTACGTATTTCTAGTCTTAGTTAACCAATCAAACCAACCGTTTGAGCAATTAAGAATCACCATAACTTCTAACAGTTTGACCTTCTCCCTGCGGATACGATACCCTACTTACCACTGACTATCTCGTTATTAGTACTAGGATAATCTTGATTTGGTAATACGACTTTAGCCATATCAATGTCATACCTGCAAAGTTTGCCTCCATTTCATCTTCTAGCTCATTGTAGCTGATTTCCTTTCCCTTCGAGTTGCTCATTAGTTGAGCGAATTGCTGAGTAGTGAGAGTTATTGACCCTCCAGACTCAGTTTCTTCTCCTATCACAGCATTAGCAGCAACCCTTCCTTGCTTGCTGTAGCTATAGTTTCCTCTGCCCCTATTCATACCATGCCTGAAGCCTGGCCTCTTCCTCCAGATGCCTGATGAACTCCTCTTAACTTGTTTGCCTGAGATTTTTCAGGAAACCTTTTAGACACTGGATGATCTGCTGGGTAACCGACCACCCTCCATCATTTATCCTTTGAGTGTCCCTTCCTGCTGCACACATGACAGAATGGAGAGTCATCAGTATCCTTTTGTTCAACAAAAAAATGCTGCACTTTCAGTTTCTACTTTAACAGTAGATTTGTAGTTCCTCCTTTGTGACTCTTCTTGTTGGAACATAGCAGCTGCTTCTTCAACATATGGTAAGGGGTTCATCATAAGAATATTGGTTCTCATGGTGGCATAGGACGGATTTAGTCCATTCAGAAACTGAAAAAGTCTTCTTTCTTCTTGTTCCTTGTGTTGTGCCGCTAGCCAGGCATTTTTTTCAGCTGTAACCTGAGTTACAGGAAGCCAATCGCTCATCATCTCGATATTCTGCCACCGTGTTCTAAGTTCTGTGAAATAATCACAAGTGGTCTTATCTCCTTGTTCCAGCTCTTCCAACTCCTTATTCAGCCTAAATTTCCTAGCTTCATTGCTGACTTTGAACTGCTTCTCGAGATAGTCCCAGATTTCCTTGGCCATCTTAGTGTAGAGCACTGACTTCCTTATTGGCTTCTGCACATTGTGGAGGATCCAGGAGATCAGAAGACTGTTGCACGTATCCCAGACTTCCTCTCTCAGTGGATCCTTAACTGGTCTCTTGGTTACTCCAGTTAAGAAACCAAGCTTCCTCTTTGAGCATATAGCTAGCTCCATTTGTCTCTTCCACTCTAAGTAGTTCTCTATACCTGACACTTTAGTGTCAACCTCCAAGGGGTGAGCACTTTCTGGAGGATGCAAGTATAGATGATCAGTTGGCTCCATAATGTTCTTTGATTTTGGTGTTGAGGTGGGAGAGATTTCAGTGTTTAAGGAGGTTTCTACAGCTTCATCATCAGGCGTAGTTAACCAAAAGTTTGATGATTGTAGTGTTTTGTGATTCTGGGAAGTCAAGTTTTGCTCTATAAATAGACTCGAGTTTAATGCTACTGCACAAATAAATGATCAGTAAATGCTCAACAAGAATTGGTTGTATGTCTCCTCATCCTTAAAGCTCTGATACCATGATGAGTTTAATAAAATATATATGTAGATTTAGGAATTAAGAAGACATTGATGGTGAGCAACCATATTTGTGCAGAGAAGCAATATCTTTCATTAATTGAAGTTTTTGATATCTTTTGCAAGTGAGCTACTTTCCAGTACATAAGTCAAGTGAGATTCACAAAGACCAGCTAACTGGTTAAACCCTACGGATAATTCTATGTATCAGGACTTAATTGACTCTACTTTGTACACTATTGGTGACTTGTCTTGTCTAGTCAACTTGTCCTAGGTTTTCCTTTTCTCCTAGCTCTTGAGTAGGAGTACTTGGCTTGTATTTGCTCATTCTTTTCTTTACAGGTTTTTTATTTTTAACGTTTTAAAACTCAACTCCACTAAAGCGTCTATTAAAAAACTATTTTTTTAGTGTGCTTTAGAGTGAAAAAGTCGACCAGGGGTCGACTGGTCGACTTTTTCTGTCAACAACCGACTCCTCCGATCGACTTTTTCTTTCAACCACCGACCCCTCTGGTCGACATTTTCACTCGCTCGAAGCCTTATTTAATACTCCCTCTTAGTTGTTTATATCTTCCCTCTTTTTTTGGCACAAATATTAAGAAGAGAATAAAGAATTGATTAAAGTAAGAAAATGTGGGGTATAAAGTAGAAATATGGTGGGGTTTGTGAGTAAAGGAAAGAATAAAGAATTGAAGGAAGAATAAAAAATTGATTAAAGTACAACCCAAAAATGGAAAGAGGGAAGATAATCCAACTAGTGCCAAAAAGAAAAGAGGGAAGATAAAAAAAACTAGGAGGAGTATTTTTTTTCGATTTGTGTGATTATACGATAAATTAGGATTGTCGTATTATGTGATACGATTAATGCGCGCTTAATTTTACAATTTCGTTATCCTTTATTATTAAGTCAGTAATTATGTAATCTATATAATAACATAAAAAGGGTAATTGAGGTGTGCCAGGTGGCTTACCTAGAACGCTTTCTAAATCAGCTTTTAGACAAAGACCATCAACTCTATACACCACATCTTCATCTAAATAACACAAAAAATGAAAAATCTAAATAAAAAAATCAATTGATGCATTTAACGGCACCACCTCTTCATCTTCCTTGCAAGTTAAAGTTTCACATAAAAATGGCGTCACTTCGTTTTCCTAACGTCATTTCTTTCCATTGTCACCTACAAAGCTCACCATTATTAGATTCCTTTATGTCATGCACTAAAATTTATCTTTATGCAGTCAATTTCATGCATCCAGTACATAGAATTTGCTTTCACTTCTGAATTATCCTTATTTTTTTCAACTTGATTGTTATAGGGGAAAAATTACTGTTTTGGATTTGAGTGAGCAGCGCCTTTGACCATGGAACCCAATGGTAAATTTTATAAATTATCCACCCTTTTTTCTCTTAATTTTAATGTTCATGATGATGATTTACGTGTTTAGTGATAGGTTTATTACTTTGTTTAGATTTCATTATTATTCGATGTTAATTTCAATTAGTATTGATATGTTTAAAAATTGAAGTTGTAATTTTGTGGTAAAATTAATTTAATTGGTAATGACAAAATGAATGGCAATTTACATGATTAGAGATGGGTTTTTTAGGTGTATAGTTAAATGAATAGGATTTAATTTTGTGATTAAATTTGTCATTAGGGGAAAAGGCCACTAATCCGGGGGTTAGGCTTGCAGCACTCTTAAGCAAGAGGGAAAAGCTTAAAGATGAACTTCAGAATATCGAAAAACAGGTGAAGAAACTAGATGTTGTGTTAATTCATGTGAAATGAGTTGGAGACAAGTTATTTGCAGGACTCAAATCATTTAGGCATGTTTTTAAAGGGTTTGAAGGGTTCATAAATTCGTCAAAGTCGGCAGTAATGTATGCAATTTTCAATTTTTGATATATGCCATTTTTTTTTCTGTTGTGTAGTTTGATGCGTTCAATCGGATTACTTCCAAGTCTGTGATGATGATTACTTGATATTGCGTTTTCAAGACGTTTTGAATATCTCATGATTAAGTTGCTTCAAGTTGTTTTGGAATTATCTCGTGAAATTATTTACGGATTTATGACTTTCTCTTTTAAATTTATGTTGCTTAAGTCGCTTTGTAATGTGCTATTGTTTGATTTATTGCTTACTTAATTTTAACCTGATTTGTGATGCGATAATTAGCGTTTTTGTGGATGTTTTTATATTATTTTGTTTTGATTATAGCATTTTGGCTTACTGTTTCATCTGCACGCGGTATGCTGATTCAAGTTGTGATGCTGATTGTATAGATTTGTGTGTTGCGGAATGTTGTTATGAGATTACTTGATGATAAGTTTATATCTAGTGATTCAATGTTTGTTTGTATGCTTATAAGTTGTGTTGTTACATGTTGAAGCTTGATGTGTTGGTTGACCTGTGATTTTCATTTCTATGAATCTGCTAATATTATTCAAACTCATTTCCAGATTACCTTTCTCAGCTATGTCTATCTCATATCAAAAAAATTCGATACCACGGTTATTCAATTTGATTAGATTCATAACATCATCGATTTATTGAGTGGTTAGGTGTTAGTAATGATAACTTCCTTAATCTTGATTGAGATTGACGGTATTCATGTATGAAATTGCATTCTGTAATGTCGAATGCGCTCAAAATCATAAATTGATGGCATAACATTAAATCTCGGCTTGAGACTGCTAGGTAATGTGGTCATTATGGGCTCAAAACACGGTCATGATTGAATCTTGGCTTGAGATTGCTTTCCTCCGTCCCGCTAATTACAGTTACGTTGCACGACCCGCGTACAACGTTTACATATACCACATACCAAGAATAAATACTATTTCCACCGATGCAGGTGTGGACATGACATAGGTCCACCCCGACGCGGCCACGCGCGGGTTTGGGGAGGCGAATGAATCTCCATATGAGATGGTCAAATTGAAATTTAAATCGAAGTAGGAGTCGCCACCGAATTTTGTGGTTATTCGGAACCGTTCGAGCCCACTCTATGTCGTAGTGGGCCGTATACAAAATACGGCCCATTTCCGATGTCAGAGTTTATTGGGCTCGTCCCTTTGCATATCGATACCGATGCCGACTGGGCGGTTAATCGTATATTGAATGACTCTCGTAGCCAATGGATTCGGACATCCGGAAACCATGGTTTTGAGTAAGAGGTGAGGGTACGTGTTGGGAAGTTCACTAAGAACACCCAACCCCGCCCGCACTTAGCGGCCTTTACTAAGATATCGTTTGTTTTTGGTGTACACGGGTTAGTTCGACGGTTGAATGATATGCAAACATTATTTTCCTAAGCATGTGAGAAAAATAAAGTGGGTTGCTAAGTCGTTTAATGCATATTAAACTAATAACGTCAAAGTTATTTTAGCATGTGAGTTCGTTTTAGTCTAATAAAACGATAAAAATAAATAAAAAGCTACAAACACGAGAAAACGAGTTAGTAACGATGAATAAATTGAATAAAGATATAAATAATAAATATGCATGATTTTTAGAAAAGGTTTATGACACGTGATTGATTAACACGTGTTGACCGAGGTCGAAAAAAAGTATTTATTAAAATATGTCGCGAAAGTCGCATTTTAATGTAATGTTCGAAAGGAATTAAAAATAGAAAAGCGAAGAAACGAGAAAAAGGAGGCCGGGCGAACCAGGCCGCCGCGCGGGTCGCCTGGCAGGCGCGCGACCCGCGTGGTTGTCTGCCGGGTTTTTTTTATTTTGTTCGAAAACCGTTAATTCCTATAAATCGCGTACAAATATGGATTAATTTATACTCGACTTATATTTTCGATATTCGTCGTATTCGATATTCGATTATGAAATCGATATCGAATACTCGGAATGACTTTAGAAAAAGTTTTGAAAAAAAAAAGTTCGTTTTGAACGAAAAAAATAAAAAAGAATTTTGAACGAAAAAGATGTTAATTCTCTCCGCGTTAAAAATCGTCGAATTTTGTTTAAAAAGATGTAACGATTTTATTTAGCATCAACGAGAATAAATTAATTTAGTTCTTGTAGATACGATATTCGATTAGAGAATCGGTATCGTATTTTAAGAACGTTATAAAAAGGTTTTTTATTAACGAAAATAAATAAAAATATGATGCGATGAATGACCCGTAATAAATATGAGACGACCGATGACCCGAAATAAAAAAAAAAAAGACGGACGAAAAAGGTGAAAAAAAAACGTGAGATAGGGAAAGAGAAAGGAAAAGAGTCGGGTTTGATTTACACCCTCAACCTACATGCTTTGTGTTCTCGGAATAAGGCTCGTCGGACGGTAGCTTAGGTTCGGGAGCGTCGAGATGATGTGGATGAGTTAAGGTGTAGGTTTTTGGAGTGTTTTTATGTGTGTGTAGGCGTGGGTTCGGCCGGTTTGGACGGGATTGGTTTCGTCGGATTTTTGGAACTATCTCGGGATCACGTCGGGATTTTGGACGTCGTTTTTGGCTGCTGAAAATTTGTGATTTTTCCGGTATTTTTCTGTCTTAAAAACCTTATGCTTTGTGTTGGACGGGATGTCCTATTTATAGGAATCGAGGTGGTCTTGCTTGTGTGACAAGAAACACCGGTTTGGATAGGAAATACGAGAGTTCGTAAGGGAATAAACTTCTCGTTTCTTAGTGGGAAAGCCAAAAACTCGGCTGGTGGGGGAGGTATCTCGGTTGTTTCAGCCGAGTATCTGAGCTCGGGTGATACTTTGTTTCGGTTTCCGGATAGAATTCCTACTTGAGATCGAATTCTATCTTTAAACGGATTTGTTTAATATTTGTGAAGGCTGATTTTTGTAGTGTTTCAGTCCGAATTGGACGCGTAATGACACGGCCAGATCGTGTGACTCGGGAAAAAATATCTTTGACCGGGTTTGACTCGGTCGCTAAAAGACGGTTTTACCCCCGGTGTCGGAATCGACCCAAATTAGTCTTATTTGACTCGAAACGACCCACTGGGCCTGGATTTGAGGTCCGTTTTGTGAGATTTGTAATCCCTAATAATCCTAAACCAAATGTCCATGATTTCGAGCCCATATCCGAGTCCATTAAAGCATGTTTGCGTCCTATCATCATCGGGTGTTTGGTGGGACCTACTATAGACACCTGGCGGTCAAAATGTGGGTGTCTACAGCAGGTATAGGCTAATGACGACCATAACCGAGGGTAACAAGCCCGCCAAATTAGTGCTTTTTGATAAGGAGGCAGAAAAGGTCATTGGCAAACCAATTAATAAGTTGCTTGATATATATGAAAAGGTGAACACAAACCATTACATTTATAGTCACCCCACACAAAAACTTTGAAGTTGCTTACCAAGTTGGTACCTGTTGATGCAGGAGGATGGAAGAGGTAAGGTGTTTGACATTCTGCAACAATATATAGGCAACGAATACACATTCGAAGTAAAGGTTGGGATGAGCAAGTATGGGGACGAACGAGAGCTCGAAGAACAAAAGACAATGATTAAAATTGATGACATTGAGGATTTAAATGTGGCCAACCACGACAAGGGTAAGGTACATGGATGAGACTTCACTTCTCTAATAAAACATATACACAACTAAAAAAAACCTAACACTATACTTAGGTAGAAGAGGGGCAGCCGAATAGCATTTACGAAGGGAAGGATTTCACTTAAAACACCGGACAAGAAAGAGATCAAGAGAAAGCAAGAAGAAAAGTATGTAACTTTTATTACATTCACTAAAGAATCCAAAATTTGATGGAAACTAACGTTGTACGAACTTTGCAGAATACATATTACAAACATGGAAATTGGTTCGTCGGGATGCAAGTCAAATAAGAAGCACAAGAGAGCATAAGAGACACATAGCAACCGCTAAAATGGCAACAAAGATCGCCTCTAGAACAATGATTGTATCTTCCTTAATAATGTGTTGATTTGGATTATGTTTTTTCTTCGACAATATTTTATGCTTTTTAGATGCTTTTGTTAGATCTACAATGTTCTTTCAAAGATTAACAATTTGAATGCTAGTTTACAAAATTAGTGTCAGTTTATCTTACCTTTTACTTTAGTTATATAGAAGTTATATCCGAGCTAGCGCTTCTCATTTATTGGTTATTAATAGCATACACCCGAGTTCATTCCTCTAATAACCATGGAACATCATGCGCTAATATATCTCCAAGATTGTCATGTTTTTTTACATTATTGGAATTTAGATGGAATTCATTTTAATAAAGAAAAAAAAAACCATCACTTATAAAGCCCCGTGAATATTCACGGGTTAAGGAACTAGTTAATCGTTAAAAATGCATTTAATACTTTGAGTTATTGTTATCTTTATAGGAACTCGGTTTTAGTTTATTACGATAAGCGAAAATACGGTTTGATTATCGAGTTTTAATAACCTAGCATGATACTCTAGCTTTAAAATGTAAATGTAATATTATTTGGAAAATTAATTGAAGAGGCAAAGTCATCATCTACCTGATTAACGCCGACAGTATGAAGTAAAAGCGTCGACGGTAAAGAGGAGTCGCTCGAAGGCCTTTTTTTTTACCAATGCTTTTTGATTAAGTGAGAGGGTAAAAGGGTGAGAGAAACAAGTATTAACCGTTAGTGTAGGTGCACTACAACAAATCATCACTTGCGCCACGGAAATTTTGTTGACACGGCCACTTGCGCCACGGAAAATTTACTGTGGCAAATAGTCTAGCCACGGGAATTTGACACTTGCGCCACGAAAATAAACGTGGCTAGGGCGCAAGTGTCAAATTCCCGTGGCTAGACTATTTGCCACGGTAAATTTTTCGTGGTGCAAGTGGCCGTGGCAACAAAATTTCCGTGGCGCAAGTGATGATTTGTTGTAGTGGTGGTCGGTCAATTAGAGCAAAAGAGGAACAACTAAGTTAAACTTTGGATTTTTTTTTGAGTTAACCGTTAGTTGTGGTTAATATAAGAAGGTCGGCGATAGTTTGAATTATTCCTGTTAAATTTTCCTATTTATTAAAATTTTGAAAGTAAAAAAATATTCTTACTCCCTCCATTTATATTTGTTAGTCTCATTTGCTTTATACACATTAGTTAAGTATGAAAATGAGAGAAAAGTTAGTACAAGTAGACTATAGTAGATAATATTAAAAAATGAAAATAAGAGAGACTAAAATGGAAAGAATGCAAATGGCCAAATGAGAGTAACAAAAAATAAATGTACCAAAAATAATCAAACAAACAAACCAAAAAAACCCTACGCCTCTTCTCTCCTCCAAAAACTCTAATAAAAAATTTCCTCCTCCGGGGGCCGGGGCTGCCATCTACCGATTTCGATAGTGGTAAGCCCTAAATTTTAATCTTTATCGTTAATTTTGATTAGTTTCTTTATATTATGAATAACCCTTGCCACTCCTTTTTTGAGATTTGTCCCCGTCAATTGATGGGTTTGTTCCTATATTTTTTATGGGGTTGTTCTCTCTTTTGAAGAGGTCCAAGAATTACATGCAAGATCTGGGAGCAATGAATATTCTACGTATGGTGAGGTCAGATCTCGGTCTACTATTTGTTAAAATAGAGAAAGTTCATCATTTTGAAGACTATATCATCAGATCCATAGATTCCTTCGCGAAAGGTTGTGTCAATCAACAGCGATATATAGAAGGCTATGGGGAAGCGTATTATTCTAATAGCGATCTCTATCTCAAAGATGTTTTTTATTTATTTTTTACAAATCTGTATTCAGTTCAGTTTGATATCGTTTGTAATTACCGTATGATTTATTATTAATGAAATTGATCTTCACTTCAAAAAAAAAAAAAAAAATAAAAAATAAATGTACCAAAATAGAAAATGAGACTAAGGGTGTATCCAAGGGTAAGACTTACTAAAGTTTTAAGACTTTGTCACCTCAGCTTTCCACTCACTTTTACGGAATAATATTTATTTATTCCTCAGACTCACCTTAGATTTTACACATTATCAGTCAGGTTCTACTCAGACTCACCTTACCTTTTTTTTTGTTTAAAAGTTAATTAATTTGGTTTAGTTTGTGATTAAACAATACTACTCACAATTTACTTGTTTTGTACAAATTATTATTACTTTACTATTTAGTTTTATTTAAAAAAATAGCTTGTTTTATTTTATTTTTGTTGATTTTCGTGTGATATACAAAAAGATGGGTAGACGATCTTTCGGGTGTCGCTCATATTATTGATCCGGAATTTACGATATTTTAATTATGCTTTACTTATATTAATTTACGATATTTTAATAATTATTTTTTCGTACATGGTCTTAGCTATATTTGATTTAGGTTGACATATGATATAAAATACTAACATACTTGACAAATTAATAAGTAGTCTATCATTAAATTTTAAAATACTACGTATTAGATTACTAATTTAAAAATGAAAATATCATCTAACTAGCGTCTCTTCCGAAACAAGTCCAAATATGTTCCACCAAGTCGTGTTGGAGTTGATGATGTCTTGATCGGTTGCGTGTATGATTCTCGAAGAATTTATCCCGATTAGCATTGGGAAGTATACCAATTTGAAATTCAGGTATTGATCGTGAATTATCGTTTCTGTCAAATTGGATATTGTTGAAAAGAAAAAATTGTATAAATGAGAATAATTTATCGGGTCGTATGTCGAAAAATGTTTGTCACAAGTCACGACTCCACAAAAGTCTTAAGTTGAGTCTTAAAATTCAAGACTCAACTTAAGACTTTGGTACAATATTGGTAGACCCCACATAAGTCTTGAGACAAGACTCACCTCAGACTACTAATAATTTTAAGACTTTCCTCAAGATTTTGAAACACTATTAGTAAGACTCACCTGAGTCTTAAGACAAGACTCTCTCAAGACTCACATGAGTTTTACCAATGAGAATACCCTCACAAATACGAGTACTAACAAATAGGAGTATAAATGGAAGAAGGGCTATTTTTGAAAAACTTTAGCTTATAATATCAATATTTTTTTAATTTACCTATTTTTGGGTCGAGTATCGGCTTGGACGGGTTTTGATCCAAAATATTCGGGTCATTATCAAGTCGTGTCATTTTCAAGTTTCGGGTCATTTTCGTACGTTTCTTTAGCTTTTTTGAGTAGTTTTCGGGTCGGGTCAGTTTTTTACAGGTCTAAGCAGTGTCACATACTCCCTCCGTCCTAGACTCCCAATCAATAGTTCAGTCAATAATTCACACTTTCCATTTTGGTTAAGTTTTAGTTCACACTTCCCTCTAGTTTTTCATACTCCTAAACAAACATTAATTTTTTTCACAATATCTTAAATTTTGTTTATAAAGTAAATGTGTACTTCCTTCAATCCATTCATTCAATTTTTGACATGTAGTCTTCTTTTTGAAGATAAATGAGGATTTATGTAAAGAATTGAATGGATTAAATTTAAAGGAATAAAAAATAACTAGTGTGTTACCCGTGAAAAATTTCACGGGTTGTCCATTTTTATTGATATTTAAAGATAAAGGAAGCGACATTGGTTTTTAAATCACGCGAAAGAGTGTGATCATCAATATGTGAGTTAGTTTTTAAAACATAATCATCTTAAAGATTAATTTTGTTGATATAATAAAATAATTTATTCTTTATTTCATACATTACTAATTATACAAAGTACAATCAAATCTACTCATAAACAAAACTAAAATAGTTAAATACTATATCGTTTGACCCGTCTTGAATATAGTTTGATTATAGTGAAATAATTATAATGAATATTTGACTTCGTTTGATTATAGTGAAATGTTACTCTGTATTACTTACTTCGTATTTGACGGGGGTCGGCACCACAGGTATGGTCGGCAGCCGGCGGAGTCATGACCGAGTCGTCACCCCTCCAGCTAGGGCCCACCGGCTCTCTCCAACCGGAGGGAGGCCATCGGTCCAGCTTGGGGTCCGGCGGCCGACCTTCATGTCTCGAGTCCTATAAATACCCCTAAGACACCCGTCTAGAAGGGGGGACAGATCATTCACCAACATATCATTCAAACAAGATATCTCTCTAAAAAGTTAAGTAATATCCTTCATAGTTTTACCTCTACCCTCCAATCCACACCGCTGACTTGAGCGTCGGAGAGGCAACCTCGGAATCCCTCCGAGGCCCTTGTTTGCTCCCTGTGCAGGTCCGGAACTCTGGGCTTCATCAGTCGGGAGAGGAGGATCGCCGACCATACCCGACGGGAGGTATATGATTGTTTGATACCCAAACAATTTGGCGCCGTCTGTGGGGACTTTGAACAAAAAAGGTCCTCGCTCCAAGAAAACAAAATCGTCAAAACATTACGATGACAACTCGCGACACCGCGGACACCCCTGCTGAGGCGGAAGCCGAGCTCGAGGTTATGAGAACCTCCCCACCGGAGGACCAAGACCGAGACAAGGACAAAGGCAAAGGCCACTTGGCCTCAACGTCCGCGCCAGCAGAGGTGCCCCCTGCAGTCATTCCGTTGAACACTTTCACCCCCGAGCAGCTGTCAGCCACTCAGCTCTTCCTCGCTGCCCTTCTAGGGGCGACGACTCCGTCAACACCCGCCGCGCAGCGCGCGAAAGAAACCCCTCAGCCTGCCACCAGGATCTTCCAAAGGGCCGACGTTTCGCCAAGGGAACTCTTCCCCGAACTGCCAAGGACGATGACGCTGGAAGAAAGGAAACAGCGATACCTGGAAAAAAGCAGGCACCTTGATGATGAGCGTATCAGGCTACGTCGTCGCCGGCGAAAATACTGATCCAGGGATCCTTCGCCGGCCCGCCCAAGGACGGACTCGGGCACCCCGACACCACCCAATATCGGGAGGAAAAACAGCGAGTCCCCCACAAGTAGCAGGCGCCGCGAAAGGAGCCGAAGTCATAACCCGACCATACATCACCGGCTGGGTCCAGGCACCCAAAAGGCCAGGAAAAGCCGCAGCCCCCTGAGGACGGTTCATCACCGACTGGGCCAGAGAGAGAGATGGAAGGCCTACAAAAACCGTCCAAGACCGGCTAGGCCCTAGGGAACGTGAAAGAAGGTACGCCAGCCCCGAGGAACGAGGCTCGGTATTCACCCGGCTGACGAGCAACGCTGCCCGAGAAAACAGGTCCGTACCTCAGGAGAAGTCCGATCAAGAGACGTTCGTGACATGCCGGTCCGGCAGAAACACGTCCGCCTCCCACGAAGAGGGGGAGGGTGAATCGAAACTGGCAACGCCCGGCGTAAAAGCACAAAAGAGAGGACGGCCGACGGTATCGCCGTTTCACCCAGATATTACGGAGCATCCCATGCCCAGGGTTAAGGTACCCAATATCCAGTTCGACGGAACCGCCGACCCGGAAGACCACTTGGCGACATACGAAAGTTACATGGCCATGTACGAGCTAGATGACGCGGTGTGGTGCCGGGTGTTCCCCACCACTCTCACAGGATACGCCCAATCATGGTTCCGGGGATTGCCCCGGGAATCCATTCGGAGTTTCAGAGACCTCAGCACGGCCTTCATAGATCAATATGCTGGAAGCCGGCGCAGGCAGATCGTGACGGTGGATCTAATGACCATGAAGCAAGGGCCAAAAGAGACCATCAGGGAGTACGTTAGAAGATTCGACTTAGAGTGCCAACAAATACGGACAATCGATGCGTCAACGGCCGCCTGCGCCCTGACTCATACGATGACAGAAGGGCCTCTCAAGAGCCACTTACTCAGAGAGAGACCTACCTCACTGGTCGAGGCCCGGCGAATCGCGGAAGGATACATGAACGAAGAGGACTACAAAGCGCGGCGTGAGGACCCATCACCCCCCAGGGTCCGACGTCCGCCTTTGGAGAGAGCCCGGAGCCCGACAGGCCAAAAAGAGCCCCAAAGAATACCGAATAGGAGCCGCGGGGAGAAAAGGTCGGAGGGAGGTCGCAGAGAAAGGTTTGACCGTTACACCGCGCTGACCCGGCCACGGGCGGAAATTTACGAGATAGAGAAGAACAACAAAAAATGGGGAGTCCCACGTCCCATCAGACCCAGAGCGCATGCAGATCCGAAGAAATACTGCGCTTTTCACAGCCAGACGGGGCACACAACAGAAGAGTGTCGGAACCTGAAGGACGAAATTGAAGACCTCATACGCCGCGGCTCGTTGGCGGCATATGAAGCCAGAGGCCAGCGTGTCGCCGCCAATAACAGCACCGGCAACAGTTACGGCCAGGGTGCGGTCGCCGGCAATCCCAGGGAAAGCGCCGAGAAAGGGAAGGAACACAACGTCATCAATACGGTAGATAAAAGGGGGGAGGAAGCCGGGACCAGCAGGAGGCAGATCAAGAACCACTTGAGAGAGCTAACCCGACATATATGCTACGCCGGCGAGTCTATCCCAACTCTCAACTCTCAGTGTTGGGATAGACTATCCCAACTCTCAGTGTCACGGCAGATGACTACAAGCGAGTGACCTATCCCCACAGTGACCCCCTGGTATTGGCCGTCAAGATAGGCGACCACACGGTCAAAAGGTGCATGATAGACACGGGCGCCTACACTAACTTACTATACAAAGAAGCGTTCGAGCAAATGGGTTTCGGGAAACGTCATCTCAACCCAACGGCCGGCGCATTGTACGGGTTTTCGGGGACCGGAGTCGTTCCCATGTGAAATATCGACCTACCGGTCACGTTCGGGGAAGGAGTAGATGCCAAGACAACCACAGCCCAATTCGTAGTAGTCAACGCCAAATCCACCTACAATGCGTTAATAGGCCGGATAACCCTGGATGGGATACATGCCTTGGTATCCATACGTGCCCTGACGCTGGCATACGTCACTAACAGGAACACCGAGGGAAAACTACACGGAGACCAGGACTCCGCCAGGAGCTGTAACTCAGTAGCCCTCAAGCGATCACAAGAAGAAATGAAAGGAAAGAGAAAAGCCGCCCCCGAGGCCGAACAAAGACAGCCGGCCCCCAAAACCCTTAGGATAAAGGGAACTAACGATCCCGACTCCGAACGCATAGAGCCAGGCGGAGGGAGCATGGCGATAAACCTAGACCCGGGCCGGTCCGTCCTCATAGGAACCGACCTAGATCCCGGTTACCAAGAGCGCCTCGTTAGCCTCCTGAAGGCTAACACCGACGTCTTCGCATACTCAGCTGATGAAATGACAGGGGTAGACCCGGAAGTAACGGTGCACAGGCTAAACGTAGATCATGCTTTCCGACCAGTAAAGCAGAAGAAGAGAAGCATGTCGGTAGAGAAAGACGACGCTATCCGGTGTGAGGTCGACAAGCTGATAAAAGCCGGGTTCATAGAAACCTGCAACTACCCCGAGTGGCTGGCAAACGTGGTGATGGTGAGAAAGTCGTCAGGCGCCTGGCGGATGTGCGTCGACTTCACCAACCTAAACAAAGCATGCCCAAAAGACTGCTACCCTCTCCCAAGAATCGACCAACTAGTGGACGCCACCAGCGGACATACCATGCTAAGCTTTCTTGACGCCTTCTCCGGATACCATCAAGTCTTCTTGTGGGAACCAGAGAGGGTCAAGTGCGCGTTTATTACCAGCGCCGGGACATTCATGTACAAAATGATGCCCTTCGGACTAAAAAACGCGGGTGCCACCTACCAGAGACTGGTAGACAAAATCTTCAAAGGTCAGAGAGGCAGGAACATGGAAATATACGTGGACGACGCGATCGTAAAGAGCAAAACAGACGGCGATCATCTCGACGATCTAAGGGAAACATTCCAATCGCTAAGAAAGTATAAAATGAAGTTGAACCCTCAGAAGTGCACATTCGGAGTAAGGTCCGGAAAATTCTTAGGCTTTCTAGTAAGCGCCAGAGGAATAGACGCCAACCCGGAAAAGGTCCAGGCAATCCAGGACCTACCGGAGCCAAAAACTATCAAAGATATACAGAGACTCACGGGAAGAATGGCAGCTCTAGCCCGTTTCATCTCAAGGGCGGCCGATAAATCCACCCCTTTCTTCGGAGTGCTCAAAGGCAACAAACACTTCAAGTGGGGGGAGGAGCGAAAGACGGCGTTCGCTAACTTAAAAGAACACTTAAAGACCCTACCGACGCTGGCACGGCCAACCGAGGGTGAAAAGTTATACGTCTACATAGTTGTCACCAATGTCACAATAAGCGCCGTCATCCTCAGAGAGGAGGAGAAAGCCCAGCAACCGATATATTTCATCAGTCACGCGCTGGGCCCAGCAGAAAAAAATTATCCCATGGTAGAGAAGGCAGCATACGCCATAATCGTGGCCGCCCGAAAGTTGCGCCCCTACTTTGATGCACACCCGGTAACCGTCCTCACAAACATGCCCCTGGAGAAGGCACTGGAAAAATTTGAGAAGTCCGGACGAATGTTGAAATGGGCCGTGGAGCTGAGCGGTCTAGGGATCACCTACCAGTCGAGGACGGCGATAAAAGCCCAAGCACTGGCAGACTTCATAGCCGAATGTTCCCACTCGGAGGACGACGACCCACCATCGGAGGCATGGGAGGTCTTCACCGATGGTTCGTCCACCAGCAACGGTTCCGGAGCCGGTGTCGTCTTAACAAGTCCCGACGGCGAAGAATTCGAACACGCACTAAGATTTACTTTTCAGGCGTCCAACAATGAAGCCGAATACGAAGCTGTGTTAGCCGGTATCCACCTAGCCCGAGCGGCCGGAGCCAAGCGAATCGTACTATCAACTGACTCACAACTAGTGGTGAACCAAATTAACGGGGAGTACGAAGCTAGGGAGCCCTCGATGGCACTCTACCTAAAGAAAGTGAAAGAAGAGTTATCCCAACTCCAATCATACGAGATCAAGCAAGTGCCTAGGTCCCAGAATAACCGGGCAGACGCATTGTCAAAACTCGCAAGCTCGAGCTTACAGGATATTAGACGCTCGGTCTGGGTAGACCTCCGGCAGGAAAAAAGCATCGCAGTGTCCGAAGACGGCCATGACGGCGTCCTCAACATAGAGCTCAAAAGCGATAACGATTGGCGGACACCCATCATCGAGTATATCCTGAGCAAACAACTGCCAAAAGACCCCGCCACAGCTAAACGAATGCCCACAACAGCCGCAAGATACATGATATTGGACGAACAGCTATACAAGAAAGGAACAGCTGCTCCAATACTAAGATGCTTGAAACCAGAGGAGGCGGCAGAAGTACTGGACGACATCCACTCGGGGATGTGCGGACACCATATAGGAGGCAGAAACCTAGCGCATAAAGCGGTCAGAGCAGGCTACTACTGGCCAACCGCCATACACGACGCTCGAGAACTAACCAAAAAGTGCAGAAATTGCCAAATCCATTCACCAGTAATCCACGCGCCGGCAAGGGACCTACAGCCCATCCTGAGCCCTATCCCCTTCGCCCAATGGGGTATGGATATACTAGGATCCTTCCCTACAGCAACCGGGAACAGGAAGTTCGTAATTGTGGCAGTGGATTATTTCTCAAAATGGATAGAAGCGGAAGCCGTCCCTAATATCACGGAACCAGCCGTGCGCAAAATGATATGGCGGAACGTCATAACCCGATTTGGCATACCCAAGGTACTGGTCTTCGATCATGGCCGACAATTCGACAACCCTCCATTAAGAGAATGGCTAGGAGGATTTGGGACTGCGGTGGCATACTCAGCCGTCTGCCACCAGCAAACCAACGGCCAGGCCGAGGCGGCCAACAAACAAATCCTCAACGGACTAAGAAAGATGCTGGAAGACCTAAAAGGGAGATGGGCGGATGAGTTACCAAGTGTCCTGTGCTCCCTAAGAACGACGCAGAAGGCGGCGACAGGACACTCGCCGTTCGGCCTAGTATATGGAGCAGAAGCCCTCCTCCCCATAGAAACGCGCCTTCCCTCCGCCCGTAGCAAATACTATGAGGGCGGCAGGAACGAGACGGCCATGGAAGAAGCCTTGGACCTGGTGGACGAAACCAGGGAGGAGGCACGCGTAAACTTAGTAGCATATCAACAACGCATGAGAAAGGCCTACAACCAGAGGGTAAACCACCGAAGGTTCCAGATGGGTGACTTAGTCCTGAGGAAATCCGCGGCAGTCGGCAAGGCAAACAAACACGGAAAGCTCAGCGCCAACTGGGAAGGGCCATACGAGATCACTAAGGTCCTAGGACCAAGTACTTACAAGCTAAAAGACAGAGAAGGACGGGACTTACCGTCACACTGGAACGCCGATACTGTCAGGAGGTACTACGTATGAGCGAGCGGACGAAATGTTGTACTGAACCTCGGCAGGGTACCATCGGGCCTGTCGACAACCCTGCCACCAGAAACTTGTAAAAATTTTTAAATAAGGAAGGCTCTGTTTGCTATCTACTTGCTCCCCGTTCACTATGTTCTCGACCAGCAAGCAGGGGGCAATAAGGTGGGGGAGCCCCTATTCGTCTATCGCCAAGAATGGACCCCCCACCAAAAGTCGGGAACCGACTGTGGCCTGACCACAGCCGGCCTACCGACCAAATCTCCCCCACCGAGAGTGTGGGGGCATAAGTCGGGAACCGACTGTGGCCTGACCACAGCCAGCCTACCGACCAAATCTCCCCCACCCAGAGTGTGGGGGCATAAGTCGGGAACCGACTGTGGCCTGACCACAGCCGGCCTACCGACCAAATCTCCCCCACCCAGAGTGTGGGGGCATAAGTCAGGAACTGACTGTGGCCTGACCACAGCCGGCCTACCGACCAAATCTCCCCCACCCAGAGTGTGGGGGCATAAGTCGGGAACCGACTGTGGCCTGACCACAGCCGGCCTACCGACCAAATCTCCCCCACCCAGAGTGTGGGGGCATAAGTCGGGAACCGACTGTGGCCTGACCACAGCCGGCCTACCGACCAAATCTCCCCCACCCAGAGTGTGGGGGCATAAGTCGGGAACCGACTGTGGCCTGACCACAACCGGCCTACCGACCAAATCCCCCACCCAGAGTGTGGGGGCATAAGTCGGGAACCGACTGTGGCCAGACCACAGCCGGCCTACCGACCAAATCTCCTCCACCCAGAGTGTGGGGGCATAAGTCGGGAACCGACTGTGGCCTGACCACAGCCGGCCTACCGACCAAATCTCCCCCACCCAGAGTGTGGGGGCATAAGTCGGGAACCGACTGTGGCCTGACCACAGCCGGCCTACCGACCAAATCTCCCCCACCCAGAGTGTGGGGGCATAAGTCGGGAACCGACTGTGGCCTGACCACAGCCGGCCTACCGACCAAATCTCCCACCCAGAGTGTGGGGGCATAAGTCGGGAACCGACTGTGGCCTGACCACAGCCGGCCTACCGACCAAATCTCCCCCACCCATAGTGTGGGGGCATAAGTCGGGAACCGACTGTGGCCTGACCACAGCCGGCCTACCGACCAATTCTTCCCCACCCAGTGTGGGGGCATAAGTCGGGAACCGACTGTGGCCTGACCACAGCCGGCCTACCGACCAAATCTCCCTCACCCAGAATGTGGGGACATAAGTCGGGAACCGACTGTGGCCTGACCACAGCCGGCCTACCGACCAAATCTCCCCCACCCTGTGTGGGGGCATAAGTCGGGAACCGACTGTGGCCTGACCACAGCCGGCCTACCGACCAAATCTCCCCCACCCGGAGTGTGGGGGCATAAGTCGGGAACCGACTGTGGCCTGACCACAGCCGTCCTACCGACCAAATCTCCCCCACCCAGAGTGTGGGGGCATAAGTCGGGAACCGACTGTGGCCTGACCACAGCCGGCCTACCGACCAAATCTCCCCCACCCAGAGCGTGGGAGCATAAGTCGGGAACCGACTGTGGCCTGACCACAGCCGGCCTACCGACCAAATCTCCCCCACCCGGAGTGTGGGGGCATAAGTCGGGAACCGACTGTGGCCTGACCACAGCCGGCCTATAGACCAAATCTCCCCCACCCAGAGTGGGGGCATAATTCGGGAACCGACTGTGGCCTGACCACAGCCGGCCTACCGACCAAATCTCCCCCACCCAGAGTGTGGGGGCATAAGTAGGGAACCGACTGTGGCCTGACCACAACCGGCCTACCGACCAAATCTCCCCCACCTAGAGTGTGGGGGCATAAGTCGGGAACCGACTGAATCTCCTCCACCCAGAGTGTGGGGCAAGGAGTGTTGCAATAAAGCATGTAATAAACAGAAAATAATATAGCAAGACAATGATAAAAACAGAAAATAAAAAGCGTCAGAAGCGCCAGGCGTTTGTTACAACAAGGAGTCAAAACAAGGCTACAATAATCCAAAGATCGGCAGCCATCCCCAAAGGATCAAGCGCCACCTACAAACAGAACAAAAAGGAATACAAAGGATAGAGCATGGAGGGCAAGCCTACGCCTAAACCTCAAGAGGGTAGGTGCGAGGAGATCCACAAAAAGCCTCAAGAGGGGGCAGAGGAGTTAGCAGTATCTGCCGGCTCATCTGCCACCCCCTCCTCTCCCTCCCTGAGGGTACATGAGGCACAGGAGGACGACGGCCCGAGTTCCTATTTAGGAGAGGAAGGAGGCTCGGCCGCCGGCGACCCACCCTCACGTTCATCCTCCTCCGCTTGAAGGCGCTGATATATCGGATTATACCGGCCAAAGTCGAAACCTGGATCGTACTCAAGAAGGGCCTTTGACGTCAATTCAACAACGACATTCATTCCCTCAAGAAAAGCTGCGTCACCTTCCTTCGCCAAGTTGGCAATCTCCCCAGACTTCTTCTCCAATTCCTGATCAGCGGCCGCCAACTTCGACTGAAGGGACTCCATATCAGCACGAGCCGCCTGCAATTGCCCCTCCAGATCCCTCTTGAGCGACTCGCAGGAGGAATGGACCCCCCGGAGAGTCTCCAATTCCTTGCGACCGGTCACCTCCTTCTCCTCAGCCTCCAACCTTAGCTTCTTCTCCGACTCCAGCTTCGCCTCAGCCGCCGACCTTAATTGCTTTTCCAATTCCAGCTTCAACTCTGCCTCCTGCAAGCGAGACATCAGCCTCGCGCCCTCCTCCGCCGCCTTCTTGATCTTGATACTGGCTTGGACAACCTTAGACAAATCCTCCCCCAGGCCACGATAGACGGTATCCAGTTGGGCAAGAGTTTGAATCCGGTCAACAGGCGAAACGTCTCCCTCCAACATCCTGTAAAAAGAAAGGTCGGACAAGGAGGGGAGAGGCGCATCCACGGCGGCGGCAACGTCGCGCATAGTTTCCCGGTCCTGAGAAGCCTCCAGGCAGGCAGCCGCCTCCCGGAATCCGGAGGATGGCTCGGCAATCACCCCCTGTTCAGGAAGAGCCGCAATAGTGACAGCCGGCGAGCTCGTAGTCCTTGGGGATGTGACAACCTCGGAAGCCCCGACATCAACCTGCGAGCCGGCCACACTCATGGCCCCCTCAGGATCAACAGAGGGGCCCACGGCCTGCCTCTTAGGAGGAGGAGCCCCACCGAACGACGACGCCGCCCTCCTCAGCCTGGAAAGCCTCGACTTCTGGTGAGTCATAATGGTTAAACGATCCAACGGGGGAGCTAGCGGCGTAGTAATGAGAGGACGGAGGGAGGGATCCAACCCCAGTGAGTCAATCTCCTCGGGCGTCCAAGTAGCCGACCTGTTGCCTGTAAAGTTAGGCAGAAAAATGGGCAGAGGGTTGAGGGTCTCAGAGCTATCAAGAAAGGTAGACAACACAAGTGAATAAGTAGGTCGCCATATACCTGAGCCGGCGGCAGGGACGCTCATGCCCACCCGTTCCAGAAAATCATTCCTCGTGATCAGATCATAGTGAGGAAGCCATATTGAAGGAGCGGCCACCCTCTCCTTGCCTGACCACTTCATAACGGCAGGAAAGGCGGCGACAACTTCCCTATCCGACTGCCCCAAGCCGGACTCCCTCAAATCCAAACAACTCTCCATCTCCTTATCACTCTCCAGATTGACGCGTACATCCGACTGGAAAAACCGGGGGACGGCCCAGGGCTTATCCGAACGCACATACAAGAAAGCACCTTTCCACTTGTGACAGTTCGATAGGATGGGATAAGAAGTGACATACTTGCCTCGCCGGCCAAGGGCCCAGTAAGAGGACGACGACGCCTTAAGACGCACCATGAACCTAAACGCCTCCACCGAAGGCCTCCACTTCCTAAACCGGCACACCCAGCAAAATGAGATGATGGCACGAAAAGATTGAGGAGTCAGCTGACCCAGCGCCAACCTCATACGACAGAATACCGCCTCCACAAAAGGGTCGAGGGGAAAACGGAGGCCGAACTTCAGAGATTCCACGGATACTCCGACACATCCCTCCGGAGGAGAGCAAATGGACTGGCCCGGGTCCGGCAGCAAGTATTCATAACCCTCCCCGAGAGGGTAAAGTTCTTTAGCAGCATCAAGACCCCCGACATCGAGGACCTTCTGACGCCAACCCTTATCGATCAAGGTACTGGCGTGAAGGAGAGAACGACGGTTGCTCTCAACACCCTCCATCTACGGCTCCACCGGCCCGGAAACAGAGGCCGAAGGACGGGGAGAAGACGCCCCCGCCCCAGAAGGGTCCCCCAAACAAGAATCCCCTTTCTGAAAACGGCGGCGCAAAACCATGGAACTGCCGACGACAACATTCCCCCCAGAAACGCCGGATGGCGGCAACCCTTCGCCACCCCTCGCAAAAGTGGAAGACCCCCCGACAGAAATGCGCAAAGCCCGGATGGGCTCCGCATAAACAGGCTCCACCTCCTCTACAGACTCCCCCGACGAGGAATCGCCGGCCCCTCCGACGGACCCACTACCCTGGGTCCCGTCACGCTCCGACATCCCCGACTCATCCTCTACCTCAAAGCGAACGTGCTGGGAACGGGTGGACATGATGCGAGAGCAAAGGAATAAACGAAAGATGAGAGACAGAAAACTAACCTAGAAAAGCCGGCAAAAAACTAGGACTCCCGCGGCAGGAGACGGCGACTAAATCAGAGACGAAGGGAAAGTAAGAAGTTTTGCTCTACACTTAGTGAGAGAGTGAAATAGCAAATAAGGGGCAAATTAGGAGGGGAGCCCCTATTTATATGAAGAACGCCTCCTAGGGCCACCCACCAGATTAACTGACAAGGGGCAGGTGGCATTCAATGCAACAACAAAAATACAGAATGCGAAAAGACAACACAAAAAGAGACAGACAAGTGGGAAAGCGTGACTTGGGGCGCAAAGTACGAAAATTCGCATTCAACAAACAAAGTCAACATACACAGGATAAGGGGACCGACAACCGAGTAATACAACATCAATAAAAGAAAGGGCCGGTAACCCCCAAAATTACACAAAAAACTACCTAAAACAAGATAAGAGCCGAATACAGCGCCTTTCCACCTACTAGCCCCAACCGACAAAACGAGGCACCCTCCGGACCCATGCCGCCCAGAAAACCTCACTCCATATCCTCCCCCTCGGTGTCCTCGTCAGGAAGAGAGGAGTCCGAGGTAGCAGGGGAAGAGGAGGAGGCAGGAGAGGGAGGGGGGGCACGAATCCCACGAAGGGTGTCGAAACCCTCCGCCATCTCGCCCGATGAATCACTAGGGCAGAGAGGACCGCCCATCCAGGATGGCCCGGACGAATGGTTGCTCAAAAAAGAGGAGCCGGAAGGACCGCCCGACGACGGACAATCCGGATCGATGTCCGGCTCAGAAACGCCGAAGTGCACCCTGGCACGCCGGCGAGGGCGATCATGATCATCACTGGGAGAACGCCCTGCAATCCCCGTAGTAGGGGGAGGAGCAGGAGGGGCAGCTTCCACAGGCGCCGGTGGACGGTAGGGTGGCCCCCGAGAAATCCAGCGCCTATACTTAGGCTTCGAACCCTCCGGAGAGGGGGAACGTTTCCTGCGCCGGACAGGACTGCTCGGATGCACCACGGCGGAGGGTGGAGAATTGTTCCCAGAAGAGGACGACATGAGTAAGTTAGAGTTCTCAAAGAATGGGGATGAGAAAATGATGCCAAAAATGGCAAAAAATGAAGACCTTATATAGGGGAGCTAAACCATGCATGCACACCATTAAATGCATGCAACCACCAAAGCAATCTAGGGAAATCAAAAGCCATCATTACCTCTACACACAACCTAGGCTAGTAGGGAAGGCGAGCGGATTGCACGCAAACCAACACCGACCCTGCAGCACCTCGCCCAGGAACTATTCACTGAAAGCGGCCCACGATGACCCCGGGCGGACATCTAGTGAGGGGCAATTGACGGGGGTCGGCACCACAGGTATGGTCGGCAGCCGGCGGAGTCATGACCGAGTCGTCACCCCTCCAGCTAGGGCCCACCGGCTCTCTCCAGCCGGAGGGAGGCCATCGGTCCAGCTTGGGGTCCGGCGGCCGACCTCCATGTCTCGAGTCCTATAAATACCCCTAAGACACCCGTCTAGAAGGGGGGACAGATCATTCACCAACATATCATTCACACAAGATATCTCTCTAAAAAGTTAAGTAATATCCTCAATAATTTCACCTCTACCCTCCAATCCACACCGCTGACTTGAGCGTCGGAGAGGCAACCTCGGAATCCCTCCGAGGCCCTTGTTTGCTCCCTGTGCAGGTCCGGAACTCTGGGCTTCATCAGTCGGGAGAGGAGGATGACCGGCCATACCCGGCGGGAGGTATATGATTGTTTGATACCCAAACAGTATTAATTATACTAAAATTTTATCTACAATTATTTAAAAAATATATCGTTATAAATGAATGCACTTCTAATCGTGTGAAAAGTACTATTTGTTGCGTGTTTTCAAAGACAACATAATGTAGACCTGATTAAGCAGTCATGAATAGGATTCAAACCAGTCCATAAAAAAAATACTCCGTATGATTTATTTAATAATCCGTATGACATATTTTCAATCTTATTCAAATTAGTTACACCGTATCTACAAACACTTTGTAAAAGTATTTAAACAAATAATAGTGTAACACCTGTGAAAAATCCACGGTTTATTTTTTTTATTTTTACTAAAAATAAAAATATCACGGGAAGGACACGTCTTGTAGCATCCTCGGCCTTCTAACTTTCGGGGACTCAATGCTAACTACAAACCACATCAAAAAAAATCAAATTGCAATACGTTTCCAATGAATTAGAGTCAAAGTTTATGAAAGAAAAAGATAGTGGGCGCTAATTCTAAAATATGGAGGGAATATATCGTTAATATATCAAAAACATGTTTAATCTTACCAATACTACGTATCTACTCGTATTTTTTTTAAATGAAATTTAAAAACTAAGAATAAAATTGTATTTGCACTTTAGAAAATTGAAGACAGTATACATTCTTCAATTGCGTTAATAACTCGTAAATGCGATAATTGTGCGTTAATAACTCGTAAATGCGATAATAACGCTGTAGACACCCACATTTTGACCGCCAGGTGTCTATTGCAGTTTCCGACAAACACCCGATGATGATCGGACGCTAACATGCTTTAATACACAGAAACGGGCTCAAAATCATTGGCATTTGGCTTGGGCTCATTATGGAGTACATTATATCACAAAACCAACCTCAAAATCAGGCCCAGTGGGTCGTTTCGAGTCAAATAAGACTAATTTGGGTCGATTCCGACACCGGGGGTAAAACCGTCTTTTTACGACCGAGTCGAAACCCGGTCCGAGATTTTCCCGAGACATGTGAGTCAGCCGTGACACCTCACACGGCTGATCCTCACTCTAATCCTACAAAAATCAACTTTTCAAAATATTAAACAAATCCGTTTAAGGATAGAATTCGATCTCAAGTAGGAATTCTATCCGGAAACCGAATCGGACATCGACCGAGCACCAATTACTCGGCCAAGACACCCAAATCAGCCGAAATACCCCTCAAATCAGCCGAGATTTTGGCTTCTCCACCAAGCAACGGAATTCGCATTCCTTTCAAACTCTTACATTTCCTATCCAAAAACCGATTCAAACACCCGACCGAGTACAAACACTCGGCCAAGCAACACACAACCAGTCGTGTCCCCTTTCTTTTTTGACAAGAAAGTGGAATTCTCATGCCTTACAACTTCTACGTTTCCTATCCTAAGCGGTAGTTCAAACTCTCCTAGCCAAGGTCGGGAATATCCCTATAAATAGCCCCTTGCACAACTCAGAAGAGACAAAAAACAAGCATCAATTATTAACATCAACCACTAGCAAATATCATCAATCATTAGCATCCCTACACATCAAATACACATCAAAAAAAATTAACGTCGGCAAACCGATAATATTCTCGAAGGAAAACCGGTCCATTTAAACCCGAAACCCTTCACCCGAAACTCGCCCAAACCGAGCCGCACCACCGTCACCTCACCGACATATACTCGACACTCCAGTGCCCAAGCCACATCCCGACGAGCCCTGATCCGAGTAGGCTAAAACATGTAGGTTGAGGGTGCACAAAACCCGATCTCTTTCTCTTCCTTCTCCCCTCTCTCTCGTCTTTTTTACATAGGGGTCGAGTCTTTTTTTTTTCTTTCGTCGAGTCTTTTATCGATAAGATCAAAATTATTTTCACACTAACGAACATTCTTAAAATATGATATCAACTCTTTAGTTGAATATCGTATTAAAAGAATTATATTAAAAAGTTCGACGATATTTAAAATCGTTACATCTTTTTCAAATCACTTTTTTACAAAACCTTTTTTCCGAATATTCGATATCGATTTCATAATCGAATATCGAATACGACGAATATCGAAAGCATAACATCGAGTATAAATTAATTCATATTTTGTACGCGATTTATCAAAATTAGCAATTTCGAACAAAAAATAAAAAACCCGGACAGACCCGCACGTGAGTCGCGCCATGCCCAGGCGACTCGCGCACGGGCCTGAAACCCGAAGTCTTTTTTTAGCCTTTTTCGTTCGTTTTATTATTTATTTTACGAAACGATTTCAAAATTTATATCTTTTCTAAAACCATTCCGAGTATTTGATATTGATTTCGTAGTCGGCTATCAAATACAACGAATATCGAAAATATTAAGTCGAGTGCAAATTAGACAATATTCGTACACGATTTAATAAAATTATCGAAAACCGATTTCAAAACAGGCCACCACGCGACCCGCCGGTGACCCGGGCGAGCCGCGCGGCCGGCTGCTTCCTTTTCCGCTTTTTATTATTTTTTCGAACTTCGTTTTTTATACAAAACGTCGTTTTTAACAATATTTTCCAGATTTCGATTAATATTTATTTTTTCGATTTCTCATATTTATTTATTATTTACACAAATCGATACTAACTCGTTTGTTCATCTTGTAGCAAATTCATATTATTTCATCATTTGTTTTATTATACTAAAATGAATCTCACATGCTAAATTCAACTTTGACGTTAAATTTTTCATGCATTAAACCGACTTAGCAACCCGTTCAATTCCTCGCATGTTTAGGAAAACAATGTTTGCATATCATTCATCGTATTACTAACGCGCGTATTAAAACATCATTCGATATCCTAGTAGAGGCCGCCAATGTGCGGGCGGGGTTGGGTGTTCTTAGTGAACTTCCCAACACGTACCCTCACCCCTTACTCAGAACCGTGGTTTCCGGATGTCCGAAACCATTGGCAACGAGAGTCATTCAATATACGATTAACCGCTCAAGTCGGCATCTATATCGATATGCAAAGGGACGAGCCCAATAAACTCTGACATCGGAAATGGGCCGTATTTTGCATACGGCCCACTACGAAATAGAGTGGGCTCGAACGGTTCCGAATAACCATAAAATTCGGTGGCGACTCCGACTTCGATTTAAATTTCCATTTGACCATCTCATGGAGATTCATTCGCCTCCCCAAACCCGCGCGTGGCCGCGTCGGGGTGGACCTATGTCATGTCCACAATTTGGCGACTCCGCTGGGGATTAGCTGATACGTTACTGACCTTCAGCATCCTCAGGGTGAGACTCGAATAGAAATCGTTTGACTAGTATAATACGCGTTTTAGTTTTACGGTTCATGCATAACCCCATATTTTCCCGGGCCGGTACTGGTGACCGACGTCCCACTATACTATCGATGTAGTCCAAATTGGATATGTCGAAGGTGTCCATTAGCCGATTCGTATGGGTTTTACGGCAGGTTCTAAGCTCAACTCGACTAAGGAAGTCCGCCCCGATTCTCGATAGGCTGTGTACACTGGTATAGACCCTTTCAGACTGACCGAGACTTAGAATTAGAGCATACATGGCGTCGTTATACTGTTTCCATGACTACGTGCTACCTGATTTTACAAGTCTTTTCAAAAACCGTCTTTTTTCAAAATTGCATCCTTTTCAAAATATCCAATTTTCAAAACCCAGGACATATACCGAACTTAGGATCCACGATTTTACTCAAAATAGCCTATTTTTAGCCGGTATTATGTCCATTTCAAAACTCGAAAATAGTTTCGAACTTTCAAACCCGCTCCCCGGTCCGCCTTTCCGTTTTCTTTTTCGAAAAAATGGGCCGAACTTCTCTCCCGATTTTACTCGGGCTTTCAAAAAAAATCAATTTTGCAAACTTCCTTTTCTTAGGACTTCCCGCATTTAGCAAGTGTCGAGTCGTGTCTTAAGTCATTAAGGTCTTCTAGCGTCGAAACTCCGTCGATCTTATATCACGAGTTTCCTCCCTATCCCGGTCCGCCTTATTAGACTAAGGCAAGGCCCACCTACGTAGGACATACTCCTACAAGGGTCGGCCCGTCTACACAATCGAGTCTAGAAGTCTGGGGAATGTCTCACGTAAATCTCCTTTCGAGCAGGGCCCAGCCCACACAGCTGGATCCTAAAGGAGGCTCACCTCTCACAAGTCATCCGTCTAGATGTCTTTTCCGAGTCATTTCCTCTCTAGTTTCCCTTTTCCTTGCTCGGGATGTACTTTAGTTCTACGATTTGGGTTGGTCGCTGATTACGTGGTATTCTCACAGACAGGCCGCCTCACACTCGAACCATGACTAAGGACTCAATTGATCAACTGAACACCGCATTGGCCAAGATCCAAGAACAGCTCGACCAAATCAGGGGCGACCAGATCGCCATTGTCACCCGGGTTAGTGCCATAGAACAGGACAAGCCAAAGGGTGAAGATGAAGCTCATGGGCCTTTAGCCCAATTGACTAGCGCAGTCCTCAAACTGCAAGAGCAAGTCCATTTGACGACCCACAACTCGATCCATATGGAGAATGCCCGAACCTATTCTCCCCTGACCGATCAACTGCCTGCCAATCTCAACTTGACAGACCTCCCAATGTTCGACGGAACCGAAGACCCGGTATTACATATCCGGGCCTTCAAGGAGTTTATGGCCCTAAAAGGAGTCAAATCGGACATGTTCAAACATCTGTTTGCCTCCTCGCTAGAAAAGCACCCAAAAGCTTGGTTCTATAAGCTCGACGCCAAGAAATACAAAACTTGGGACGATGTCGCAACGGAGTTCGCCCGAAACTATGCGGACAATGCGGAAATCCAGACAACCATGCGTACTCTGGAGGTCATGGCCCAAGAGCCGAAGGAGGGTTTCACCAAATACCTCCAAAGGTGGAGGGCCGAAAGTGTCAAGCTGGTCGACAAGCCCAGCGAAAAAGTATTAGTGGAGGCCTTTGTGAAAAATCTCCTCCCATCTTACCGGATCCATCTCCGGTACGCTATCATACCCAATTTCGCCACCTTAACCGAAATGGGTACGAGAATCGAAGACGACTTAAGGTTAGAGAGCCTTACTAAGGCCTCTACAAAGGGTTATCAAGGAGCCAGTTCATCTTCGGGCAAGCCCGCAACTACAAGTGCGGCCCGGAGTATCTTCGACGAGGTTAATTTGCTAGACACCTCGACCAAAAAGAACACTCCAGCCCGAGTATTCACGGACATAGGGACTACTTATGCCGACGCCTTACAAAGGCTATCTTCTAAAGGCCTGATTCAGCCCATAGGCCCAATGCCAGAGGTCCCTGTCGAGAAGCGGTCCAAAAGCTACAGCACAGGCCTATTGCCGCTATCACCAAGGCAACGGGCATGACACCGAAAAATGCTGGAAATTAAAGCATCTCATTCAAGATCTGATCGAGAGTGGGAAGATACCGTTACCCAGCGACAAGCCCAATAACAAAAACAACCCTCTTGCTACTCACGCCATTTCTGCTGGAGAAATAATCGATTGTACTCATCTCATTTCCCCTTTCATTCCTCAAATCAACGGGATATGGAATGACGATGAAGACGATGTTTATCTGACCAAGGGGGAGACTGTCCCCATCACGGCCGAAGAGATCCGGAAGGCCAAAACCAAGGCCCCGACCGGTACTCATGTCATCACGGCCGGATCTTCAACCCCGGAATCCGCCACTGAGCCCGCCAAGACGGACCCCATACTCGAAGGACGAGACACTAACACGGCCCTAGTCAAGCAACTGAAGAGGGTCCGAATTGATCTTACCATATGGCAGCTTCTGGTCAGTTCTCAGGAACATCGGGCAGCACTTACTAAAGCTCTCGATGAGATCAAGGTGGACTCGTCGGTTACCCCCGCTGAAATGGTAGCCACCATCCTGCCTCACCTCAAAGGCAAGTCCAAAGAAGAAGGCCCGCTTATCACCTTCTCTGAGTCCGATCTACCACCATTTGGGGCTACCCACAACCTAGCCCTATATATTACGGTGATTTGCCGGGGCAAATATCTACCCATGACCCTAATCGATGACGGGTCAGATGTAAACGTCCTTCCTTTAAGGACTGCTAGGGCTCTCGGCATTACCGAGACCGACTATCTTCCTACTGCACAAACTATCCAGGCCTTTGATGGAAGCCCGAAATCAGTTGCTGGGGCTGTCAGACTAACCATCATAACCGGCCCAATCGAAAAAGAATTAGAATTCCAAGTGATCGATGTCACCTCATCGTTCAATCTGCTACTCGGAAGGCCTTGGATTCACGCAGTCAAGGCCGTATCCTCCACTCTTCATAGAAAGGTCAAGTTACCTTTACAAAACGGGATCATCACACTTGAAGCTACTCCAATAGCCGTGTCAAGCTGCAACACGGCCGGTTCAATCGACCCGCGAGGATTCAATTTCGTGGGAATGATCGATGAAGAATATCTTTTTAGGCCCTATTTCACAACCGGCATCGACAAAATGCTGCAGAACTTGGGTTACTTACAGGGGGCTACTTCAAGGCCTGGTCTCCCGGCAGGCAAGATCATCGATGTCTTAAATAATGAAGAGCCAAAATTCGGTTTGGGGTATGCTTTAACCCCGGAAAATGTGGTCCGGGCCGGCATCCAGAAGGCCTGCAACGTCCTCAAGGGCTCCTACAGCCCGAAACTCAACTTCGTCACTCCAGTATTCGGAGCTGTCCAAACGGGCCTTTGCCAGCCCGCTATAACCTATCCTGAGGTCAATTTCATCCCAGATGATATCTTCACTCTCATCCAGGCTGAATCGAAAGAAGATTCAAACCAAGCTGAGCCCATGCTGGGGCTCTTGTTCGGGGAAAGCAAGATAATTCCTACCCCTAAGGAGGAATTAGTCAACCTGATCCTCCATAGCAACAAGTTCGATCCAACCAAGCTGATCTCTGAAGTAGGCGCTGACACTGGAAAGCGGGCTTGGAGGAAGACGATCAAATGGACCGACAGCGAGGGTCGAGTCTACAAGCTCACTACCGGCGAAGGAGACATGCAAGACGACGAGTCCGAATCCGAGTCTGAGTCAGAGTCAGAGTCGGAGTCTGAGTCTAAGTCTAGAGGGTCCAGTACTAGGGTCGAGTCTGTAACCCCTTTCCCTTCGACCATTCCTCTAGGAGCCTCGGAGTCTGTCCCGAGAGCACTCCCCATACCGCCTCTGACCAGCGATCAGATGGAAGCTCTCTTCGAGCTATTTTCAAAACTTTCTATCAATAATAACGATAACCGTTCTGCTTACGACTTGTCTTATTTTCAAAACATTTTCAAAAACTTTACTTGCAATGACATTGAGAAACCCGACGAACAGGTACCATTACCTCAGCATCTAGTCGAGCAACTCGAACAAAGAGAGTCCCGAGATCCGGTGATCGAAGAAACCGATTCCATCAATCTGGGAACCCCTTTAGAGCCTCAGATGCTTAAGTTAGGTTTATCCTTAGACCCCGAGGAGAAACAACAATTCACGGACCTCCTCCATGAATTCAAAGACGTCTTCGCATGGTCCTACAAGGACATGCCGGGAATAGACCGGGAGATAGCCGAACACCGTATACCCATCAAAGACGGGTGTGAGCCGGTAAAACAAAAACTCCGAAGAATGAGGCCCGAATGGTCTCTCAAAGTCAAAGAAGAAGTCGACAAGCAATTCAAAGCAGGCTTTATCCAAGTGTCTGAATATCCAGACTGGGTCGCAAATATCGTGCCGGTACCCAAGAAAGATGGAAAGGTACGAGTTTGTGTAGATTTCCGGGACTTTAATAAGGCTAGCCTGAAAGACGATTTCCCGTTGCCACATATTGACATACTGGTGGACAACACGGCCGACCATGCCCTTCTATCCTTTATGGACGGGTATGCCGGATACAATCAGATCAAAATGGCAAAAGAAGACATGAGTAAGACCACCTTCACCACACCTTGGGGGACTTACTGTTACACCGTTATGCCATTTGGGCTTATCAACGCTGGTGCCACTTATCAACGGACCGCCACTACCTTATTACATGACATGATGCACAAAGAAGTGGAAGTCTACGTGGACGATATGATAGTCAAATCCAAAGAACGAAGCGGGCATATTCCGGCCCTTAGGAAGTTCTTCACCCGACTACGCAAGTATAACATGAGACTAAATCCTCAAAAATGTAGCTTTGGGGTAACATCGGGTAAACTATTGGGCCATATCGTCAGCCAGCGCGGCATCGAGGTTGACCCAGCCAAAATCAAGGCCATCACCGAGATGCGGCCACCTAAAACCGAAAAGGAGATTAGGGGGTTTCTCGGGAAAGTCCAATATATCAGCAGGTTCATTTCGAAGCTAACCATGGTATGTGAGCCCATTTTCAAAAAACTGAAGATAGGAGAACGAGTACTGTGGGACGACAAATGTCAAACAGCTTTCGATAAAATCAAGGAGATTCTGTCATCTCCACCGGTATTAATGCCACCTCAGCACGGTCTGCCTTTGTCGTTATACTTGACAACGACTGAGACAGCCATGGGGGCTATGCTAGCCCAGACAGTCAACTCAGAAGAACGAGCCATTTACTACATCAGTAAAAAGTTCCTAGAGTACGAATGCAAATACACAATGCTCGAAAAGACGTGTCTAGCTCTAGTTTGGGCCACTAAAAAGCTCCGACATTACATGCTTAGCCACGAAGTTCACGTACTATCAAGAATGGATCCAATCAAGTATCTGTTCGAAAAGCCCATCCTCAACGGTAGAATATCTAGATGGACTTTAATGCTAGCTGAGTTCGACCTCAAGTTCGTACCATTAAAAGCCATCAAGGGCCGGGTAGTAGCCGAATTCCTCGCCGATAGCCCGGTACCTGAAGAGGGACATACCGATACTTGGGCCTTCCCTGACGAAGATATATTCCATACCGACACAGAAACATGGGATCTATATTTTGATGGAGCATCCAACTTTCGAGGATTTGGTGTCGGGATTTTGCTGATCTCACCACAAGGAGAGCACACCCTGTTATCCATCAAGTTAGACTTCGACGTGACTAATAACGCAGCCGAATACGAAGCATGCATTCACGGGTTGCAAGCCGCCGCTGATTTAGGAGTAACAAACCTCCGGGTCCACGGTGACTCATCATTAGTCATTAATCAAGCACTCCAGAAATGGAAAACTCGGAACGCAAATCTCGTAGCTTACCAAGCGCGAGTAAGGGTTCTCGAAAAGCAGTTTCAAAGGGTGGAATACATTTATCTGCCCCGGGAAGAAAACCAGTTTGCAGATGCACTATCCAAATTAGCATCTTTACTGAACATCCCGGAACATCTGACTAGCATGCCAATTTGCGTCGAAAGACGGTCCGAACCGGCATATATCAACGCTATCCAAGACATCGAATTAACCGACCCAGAACCTTGGTACCAGGCTGTTCTTACCTACTTGACGTCGGGAGAATATCCTCCGGAATCTGAAAACCGGGCCAAGAAAGCCTTACGAAGATGGGCCACTCAGTTCATCCGCACGGACGATGGACAGTTGTACAAAAAGACGGCACAGGGGGCCTTACTCTTATGCATCGACAAAACACAGGCCGAAAAGGTTATGGCCGAGGTACACGATGGTGAGAACGGCCCGCATATGAATGCCCATATGCTAGCTCGAAAAATCGCAAGACTCGGGTATTATTGGAATAGCATGGAAACCGACTGTCAGTTATACGTCAAGCACTGTCACAACTGTCAGATTTTCGGCAATGTCCAACATATGCCGTCATCCCTATTATACACCATGACATCACCATGGCCGTTCTCAACATGGGGAATTGATATAATCGGGAAAGTGAACCCTTCCGGGACGGGAGGTCACTGCTTCATTTTAGTGGCTATTGACTACTTTACCAAATGGGTCGAAGCCGAGTCATATCGTGTCTTGAACGCCAAACACGTTGCAAAATTTATCCAAGATAAAATTATATGCCGATACGGGATCCCGCACGAATTCATAAGTGATCACGGGACCCATTTCCAAGCTGAAACCGCTACTTTGCTAGCAAAATATAAAATTCAAAGACATACGCCATCACCTTACCGTCCCCAAACAAATGGAGCGGTAGAGGCAGCAAATAAAACCATTGTCACCATACTTAAAAAGATGGCTGATAATTACCGGGATTGGCCCGATAAAATCCCCTTTGCCTTATGGGGATACCGGACCTCAATCCGCACTGCAACTGGAGCAACTCCATACTATCTGACATACGGGATGGAGGCAGTCCAGCCCATCGAGCTTGAGGTACCATCTTTAAGGATTTTACTCGAAAGTCAAGTACCTGAAGCAGATTGGGTTCAAGCCCGGTACGACTCGTTGATTCTTTTAGACGAACGACGATCTCGAGCCCTTAACAACATCCAGATATATCAAAAAAGGATAAAACGGGCTTTCAACAAAAGGGTTAGGCCCAGAAACATCAAAGAGGGCGATCTAGTCTTAAAATCTGTCCGGGCTTTGTTACCAGTCGACCCAAGGGGAAAATTCAAACCTAATTGGGCCGGACCATATCTAGTAAAGAAGGTTTTATCAGGAGGAGCCGTAATGCTGACAAACTTGGATGGGAATGAATTCGTCAACCCAACCAACTTGGACCAGCTGAAGCGCTACTACCCCTAACCTTATCTCAATGTCATTTGCTAAAGGTTTATCTTTTCATACAAAATTTTCAAAAATTAAGCAAGTCAATGAGTTAGGATTACTGATCCTACTGTCGCACATCTCGAACTAATATTCTTGATGTATTTCGAAAATTGCAAAAATCCATGACTGAACTACGGTCGGTTTGATTCCACTAAACGTGGATACGTAGGCAACCCCTCAAAGGGTACAACCACTGCAATAACGAAAAGACAGGAACGGTTTTCACTAATATATCTTTTATTATTTCATAAAAATGCCTCACGCAAAAAATAAATCACAAAAATCACACAAAAATAGTAGTAATATTTAAATAATAAAATTTAAGAGACTACTCGTACATTTTTCCCTTCCCCTTATCTTTCGGGTCACGCGGATCCCGAGGCCGGCGAGGCGGGGGCGAACGTTCCCTAATCACGAGTGGAACTTCCTTTGCTCGAACCCGCTTCTTCGACTTCGGCTTCTCCGCCCTCTGCACGGGTTCAATCCGAGCCCGGATGCGCTCGGGTAGTCTATCCCGAGGACCAAGTCGGTCCTTAGCTGCCAGTCTTGGACCAAGTCTCCTTTCTAAGTCCGTCTGGGGGCCCGTTTTCCCCCATGTACCTTTAGAGCTGGACCCTTTAGTCAAAGTCTTGGTCTTCCCCTTTTGGCCTGACATCAATCGGACCATCGTAGCCGGGGTATCGCCATCGTCAAAAAAGCCTCGATTGTCCTTAACCTGTTCTCGGCGCAGCAAGTCAAAGGCTTCATCGGTCTTTAAAGCAGCACGGGCTTTAGCAGAATCGGCCTGGGTCCACTTCGTGTAGGAATCTGATACCCAGATCGAGGGAGAAGCTTTAGAAACGGGCCAAGTGTGTCGGGTGTACCATCTTTGCGCCCAAATGTCACACATCACGTCCGTTAGCTGGGTAGACTCACTCACGACCGCTTCAATCTCCGGGATTCTCTAGGCCCGACCATATTGCCTAAGTATGCGATCGGGATAAAGGTGAATCGTCTGCCTAAAAGATAGGATTAGTTGATAACGGGCCCTATCTCGCAACTCTAATCCGGTCCAGGCATAAATAGGCCACCAAGGTACGGTCCAACGGATCAATGGGCCTCCATGGAAGGATAGCAGCTCGTCCCAGAATTTTTGGGTAGTAAGGCGAGAAAAGTCAACAGTTCGTCTTCTTGTCATCACCTGATTTGGGCGATATCGGCTTACGTCTAGAGGAGGATCCAGGATCGATAACCTCTCAAAAAGCCATAGCTGAAAAGTCAAAATTGCAAAAAAAAAAAAAGTCAATGTCGATTTCAAAAAAAAAAAATCGCAAAATCGCAAAAATCGGAAAAACCGAGAAAATCGAGAAAAGACGCGAAAACCGCGCAAAAATCAAAGACCCGAAAACTCGGAAATTGCAAAAAATCAAAAAATTACGAAAATCAAAAAAAAAAAAAAAAAAAAAAAAAAAAAAAAAAAATCAGCCTACCTGTAGAAGACGGGTGCTACCAGACAGCTTGATCGATGGGTCCCTCTTACGATTATCTAAGCCTTGGATAATCTCCCTGGTAATCAGCCAGGTTGGGCTGTGTTCGGTCTCCATTTGATCCACTACAGAAAGAAGTTTGACATGGCCCATACAGGATAGCCAATCCAAATGACCCTCGAAAGCATAAACATGGAGCATACAAAAAGTGAAGGCCCTACGGCTATATACCGGCCTGACCCGAACGTCATCTTGATTCATAAATTTTTCAGCCAGGTCAATCAAGGAAACTGTATTTCCTTCTAGCATGCGGGATACCTCCATATGAGAAAGCCCTAAAAATTCTCTCAATTTCCTCCTTGGATCACGAACTGAAAAGGGGATAGCAGGACGGAGAATAGGATTCCACCCTCCTACAGCAGCTATTTCCTCAGGAATAGGACAGACTTCACCTCGAGGAAACCTAAAGACATGATAGGTATCATCCCAATAAGATAGGCAAGCATCCAGAAAGTGACGATCCACTTGCATCTGACGAATAACGGATAACTGGGCAACGCCGTTTTGGTTCAGAATAACCTTGTCAGCATCTCTGAAGGTTCGGGACCAATCTTGCAGCATTCCGACTAATCGATCGATTCCCATAATGAATTTCTAAAAAAGAGGACTAAGTTTTTTCAGAGCTTATTTTTCTTAAAAGGAAGGAAGGGAGTTGTGAGAATTATGAATAAATTATGAGCAGGGGGATGAGTATTTATAGCATGAAATCGGATTCTCCTCCTCACTTCGGGATTCCTAATCCCATGGGATTTAGCATACAGGCCTTTAATCCTAGGATCTAGCTAAGACATCCCGAGCATTCCTACTCCTTCTCAGAGTCAAAAAAAATTCTTTAATCCTTCAAAATTCTTCCATCCAAAAAATATTCAAAAAATCTTCTTCAAATTTTTATTCCCCAGCACGAGTCATTTCTCCTAAAAATGTGTTACATGCAAACTTGGCATAAATCATTATACAGGACGACTCAAGCAAAACCGTGCAAACAACTCCCCAGCGGCATAGGCTTATACGACAAGTCCGGTTCCCCACGGAGTTATCATCATCAAACTCAGGTACATTTCTAGTCTTCGGCCGGCGGGCCCTCCACGCAGGTCTAACGGACCTTAAACGACCCGACCGGAAGTCTGCCAGGTCTAATCTTTGATTTGCCTGGTAGCTACTCTGACTTTCGCCTTGTCCAAGCCTCAGTCAGAGTGGGGGCTCTGTAGACACCCACATTTTAACCGCCAGGTGTCTATAGCAGTTTCCGACAAACACCCGATGATGATCGGACGCTAACATGCTTTAATACACAGAAACGGGCTCAAAATCATTGGCATTTGGCTTGGGCTCATTATGGAGTACATTATCTCACAAAACCAACCTCAAAATCAGGCCCAGTGGGTCGTTTCGAGTCAAATAAGACTAATTTGGGTCGATTCCGACACCGGGGGTAAAACCGTCTTTTTACGACCGAGTCGAAACCCGGTCCGAGATTTTCCCGAGACATGTGAGTCAGCCGTGACACCTCACACGGCTGATCCTCACTCTAATCCTACAAAAATCAACTTTTCAAAATATTAAACAAATCCGTTTAAGGATAGAATTCGATCTCAAGTAGGAATTCTATCCGGAAACCGAATCGGACATCGACCGAGCACCAATTACTCGGCCAAGACACCCAAATCAGCCGAAATACCCCTCAAATCAGCCGAGATTTTGGCTTCTCCACCAAGCAACGGAATTCGCATTCCTTTCAAACTCTTACATTTCCTATCCAAAAACCGATTCAAACACCCGACCGAGTACAAACACTCGGCCAAGCAACACACAACCAGTCGTGTCCCCTTTCTTTTTTGACAAGAAAGTGGAATTCTCATGCCTTACAACTTCTACGTTTCCTATCCTAAGCGGTAGTTCAAACTCTCCTAGCCAAGGTCGGGAATATCCCTATAAATAGCCCCTTGCACAACTCAGAAGAGACAAAAAACAAGCATCAATTATTAACATCAACCACTAGCAAATATCATCAATCATTAGCATCCCTACACATCAAATACACATCAAAAAAAATTAACGTCGGCAAACCGATAATATTCTCGAAGGAAAACCGGTCCATTTAAACCCGAAACCCTTCACCCGAAACTCGCCCGAACCGAGCCGCACCACCGTCACCTCACCGACATATACTCGACGCTCCAGTGCCCAAGCCACATCCCGACAAGCCCTGATCCGAGTAGGCTAAAACATGTAGGTTGAGGGTGCACAAAACCCGATCTCTTTCTCTTCCTTCTCCCCTCTCTCTCGTCTTTTTTACATAGGGGTCGAGTCTTTTTTTTTCTTTCGTCGAGTCTTTTATCGATAATATCAAAATTATTTTCACACTAACGAACATTCTTAAAATATGATATCAACTCTTTAGTTGAATATCGTATTAAAAGAATTATATTAAAAAGTTCGACGATATTTAAAATCGTTACATCTTTTTCAAATCACTTTTTTACAAAACCTTTTTTCCGAATATTCGATATCGATTTCATAATCGAATATCGAATACGACGAATATCGAAAGCATAACATCGAGTATAAATTAATTCATATTTTGTACGCGATTTATCAAAATTAGCAATTTCGAACAAAAAATAAAAAACCCGGACAGACCCGCACGCGAGTCGCGCCATGCCCAGGCGACTCGCGCACGGGCCTGAAACCCGAAATCTTTTTTTAGCCTTTTTCGTTCGTTTTATTATTTATTTTACGAAAAGATTTCAAAATTTATATCTTTTCTAAAACCATTCCGAGTATTTGATATTGATTTCGTAGTCGGCTATCAAATACAACGAATATCGAAAATATTAAGTCGAGTGCAAATTAGACAATATTCGTACACGATTTAATAAAATTATCGAAAACCGATTTCAAAACAGGCCACCACGCGACCCGCCGGTGACCCGGGCGAGCCGCGCGGCCGGCTGCTTCCTTTTCCGCTTTTTATTATTTTTTCGAACTTCGTTTTTTATACAAAACGTCGTTTTTAACAATATTTTCCAGATTTCGATTAATATTTATTTTTTCGATTTCTCATATTTATTTATTATTTACACAAATCGATACTAACTCGTTTGTTCATCTTGTAGCAAATTCATATTATTTCATCATTTGTTTTATTATACTAAAATGAATCTCACATGCTAAATTCAACTTTGACGTTAAATTTTTCATGCATTAAACCGACTTAGCAACCCGTTCAATTCCTCGCATGTTTAGGAAAACAATGTTTGCATATCATTCATCGTATTACTAACGCGCGTATTAAAACATCATTCGATATCCTAGTAGAGGCCGCCAATGTGCGGGCGGGGTTGGGTGTTCTTAGTGAACTTCCCAACACGTACCCTCACCCCTTACTCAGAACCGTGGTTTCCGGATGTCCGAAACCATTGGCAACGAGAGTCATTCAATATACGATTAACCGCTCAAGTCGGCATCTATATCGATATGCAAAGGGACGAGCCCAATAAACTCTGACATCGGAAATGGGCCGTATTTTGCATACGGCCCACTACGAAATAGAGTGGGCTCGAACGGTTCCAAATAACCATAAAATTCGGTGGCGACTCCGACTTCGATTTAAATTTCCATTTGACCATCTCATGGAGATTCATTCGCCTCCCCAAACCCGCGCGTGGCCGCGTCGGGGTGGACCTATGTCATGTCCACAAACGCGTATATGACCCGAACCCCGTCTCAAAATCTATATAAACCCGATGACCCTTATATATATAAATAATATTTCTAACATGCGTATACCATTTTTTCACGAAATCCCTTTAAACCCGTGTTTAACCCGAAAGCAAACCAAAACTGTGTAAATGCAATTTCATGTAACCCGTATTTGACCTGAAGACGGTACTTATAGGTCAAGGATGAGAAATTGAGTTATAAAAATGCAATTTCTTGTTTTCAAGGGTTCTACTCCCTATAATCAAGAATTGGCTTGTTATTCTAAATAATTTCATTTTGTTTTTTTTTTCAAAGGCTTCATTTATTATTACTCGTAAATTCAACCCGTATAATTAATGTTTTTAATGTGCGTTAATAAACCATTTGATCTGAAATCCGTTTAAACCCGAATCGTATAAGTAATGTGTTTAATATGCAATCCGTAAATGCGATAATAACACGTATTTGACCCGAACCCCGTCTCAAAATCCATATAAATAAACCCGATCCTTATAGTTAATATTTTTAATATGCGTTAATAAACCGTTTTCTCAGTATTTGACCTGAAGACGGTACTTATAGGTCAAGGATGAAAAATTGAGTTATATAAATGCAATTTCTTGTTTTCAAGGGTTCTACTCCCTATAATCAAGGATTGTTATTCTAAATAATTTCATTTTGTTTTTTTTTTCAAAGGCTTCATTTATTATTACCTGTAAATTCAACCCGTATAATTAATGTTTTTAATGTGCGTTAATAAACCATTTGATCCGAAATTCGTTTAAACCCGAATCGTATAAGTAATGTGTTTAATATGCAACCCGTAAATGTGATAATAAGGACGTATAACGCTGATTTCAATTTGTGTTCTACTCCGTACGATTCAAGTCACCTTGGCCTCAAAAGTCAAACACAAAATCATGGGAAGAGTTGAGAATTAAAATTTTCCTAGAGATACAAAGAATAAATTTTACTTCTACACTTTCTTCAAAAAAAAAAGTCAAGCAATTAACAATTGCGATACACAAAAAAATTTGATGCCAAATAAAATTAAAACGGTACCAACTAAGAAAATATTCAAATATGCGATTAGAATATAAAAAAGAAAAGTTAAAATTAGAATATTAGAAATAATTGTTTTTAAAAAAAATTGCAAAGTATTTAAAAATTTTAAAAATTTGGGGAATCAAAATGCAAGTGATAGAAAATGAGAAATTTACGGGGAAGGTTGAAGAATTAATTAAAGGTTGGAATATGTTATTAGTTACGTCCGTATATTTATTATGATTATGTGAATCGTGTTATTTAATTGATGGTTATTTTTTACGGAGTATTAATAGTAATTGCATAATACAATCCACATTATCGAGATACCAAGAAATCATGGACAATGTATCACGTTAATCACAATTATTCTCATATGACCCCGTCTTTTATTGTAAAAATAGGTCATTAATTCATGATGTATCCAGTAAATTTTTTAAACGATAGACTGAATTATGAAAATCATTTATGTTGAGAGATTAATTATAACATGAGAATTTATTTTTAATTTATTAAAAAAAGTACTCGTTTTTTTCTCTTTATTTTTTTTAAATAACGTTTTTTTTTTCTCGAGTAAAACTTCAACTTTCACAAAATCACAACTGCATAACACTGAATAATTGAATATCAAAAATAAATTTATAAATATCACATTCGCTTATGCAAATGTATTAGGCAAATATTTCAAAAAATTATTCTGTTAGAATTATGTCGTTGATAGCAATTATTCCGTATATCTTTACTGACTGACAACATGAATTATTTATGACCCGAACTCGACTTATAATCTAACTTATTATCGGAACGCAAAACAACAATTGGGCAAACTCGGCTGATAAATGAGTTAATCGTAAATCTAAACTTTTCACTTCAATAAGTAACTTATGATCGTAAATAAATTTTTAATCCCTACTTGCAAATTAAACACCACAATTTAGACTATAATATTCAACTAACCAAATGTCTCTTCAATTAAATTACTCAACTAAATTTTTTTTTAAAATCTAACAGCAACAACCAAGCTCTTCAGTTCTTCATCCAATCTGAGAGATTCTTACCGCTCTCAATCCATTATCGACTAACGTTACTATAAACAAATACGGAAAGAATCAAATGAAACAAAAAAACTCGATATTAAATGGGCATATGTTAATAACTCAATTATGGTAAGATTATCAATCAAATAATTATCATGAGAAATTAAAATATCAACTTATATGGAATAATTACCGTACATAAAAATATGATTGATAAGAAATCATTCCATTCGGAAAATATGATTGATAAGACGTTTTTTTTATACTCTAATCATATATTATGATTCGTAGACAATTCGTAGGCAATGTTACTATATATACTCTGTATTACATTTCTTTTTAAAATTGTTGAAATACATAATTATGGAGCATAATTTGTGATCCTCGATATAAGTTGAAATAATCACAATTGAAAATATTAGAAATCATAACTCGATATTAAATGAGCATATGTTAATAACTCAATTATGGCAAGATTGTCAATCAAATAATTATCATGAAAAATTAAAATATCAATTTATATGGAATAATTACCATACTTAAAAAATATGATTGATAAGAAATTATTCCATTCGGAAAATATGATTGAAAAGACTTTTAGAAATCATAATCAGGAAAAAAATATTAGAAAATAACACAATATTATAACTATAATCAAAATTAAAAATAAAAATTCATATATACCATCGTTTGAAATATATCACACAAAACTAATTAAATAAATTTTCAAATAGTTATAAAAAAATTAATGGACTTTAATACCTAAAATACCTCTACTAAATTCACTATATATCTTTGTTCATCATCACTTGGAAAAAAAACTTCCTTATCAAAAATTAACAAAAAAAATATTCTTATAAAAAATTAACATCACCATCTATATCGTCATATTTTGAATAAACATAAAACCTACAACATAAATCGCAAGTACACACATTAACAAACATGCATCATAAACCCATGATTTGTTCAACAATCTTACAAAAAAGAAGAACTTGAACTTTTACGGTTTTACCTCATCTTTTTTCTTAAGAAAACGGAAATTCACCAAAAAAAATCAAGATAATTACCAATTGAATGATGGTCCTCATGATGCCTTGCTTTTTCGCTGCCTTCTTCTCCTTTCTTCTACCTGGAAATTCAAGAAATAAATTGAAAAAGAAGTCAGATTTTTTAAAATTCAATTACCATTACCATCAATAAAATCAGATTTTTGATAAAAAGAAGTCAGATTTTTTACAAATGCTCAACATAATATATAGACGATTCATAGAAGTGACCGAGGAAGGTGAATGAAGACGATGAGACGCCAATAAATTAAATCACCATTTCCGGAGAATACTGCTCCGATACCCATGTAGACGGCAATCGAGGGGGCATCAATAAGTATCTTTATTCAATATTAAGGGGGATTAATCGCTGATGACGGAGCATTGAACAACTAATTAATGTTCCTGATTACCGAGAATGGGAAGATTAATGATGACTCAAAGCATTTAATGAGCTGGGTTGTTGGATTGAGGTGGTTGAGATTTAATTGCAATTGCTGAAGTGAGATTGGGTGAAGGGTTTAGAATTGAAGTGGTAGAAATCAAATTGTGTTTGCCGAATTGCCGTGTGTTGCTACTTGCTACGAACACCGATTCACAATGCTCTTCTTTTGACATAGCTTAACACTAGAGTATTTAATTTATTCGTTCTTACACAACTGAATACACGTACACATTGAAATTGAGATCGAAATCATCAATCATAAGCCAAGGAATATTATTATTATTATGAGATGAAATTGTCAAACAGATTTCAAGGTGTTGCCGATATCAATCACAAAGCGGTATCTAACATCAGCTTTGAGTACCCTTTCCAAAGCCGTGTTCACGTAATCCATTCCTATTACTTCAATGTCCGCTTTGATGCCATGCTTCGCCGCAAAATCGATCATCTCTTGTGTCTCCTTCATCCCTCCTATACCGCTCCCCGCAATCATCTTTCTCCCTGTCACATTATCGTAATTGCATTACACATTATTAGGCATACACATACATGATCAACCAATAAACTAATTAAGTTGAAGCCCGACTTTGGACACCGACACGAAACACCTCTCGCTCGCTTGCTTACCGACTAGGAGAGGGAAGGCAAGAAACTCTAGTGGTTTCTCCGGGGCACCAACCAACACGAACTTCCCATGAGTTTTTACTAGTTCAATCAACGGCATTAGTGCGTGTTCTGCTGACACTGTGTCGATAATTCCATCCATCGTCCCCATTGCAGCCTATACAATGACAACCAATCGATTCACTTCACAAAAAATAATAAATGACCCACCATGATTTTGAATAATGTAGTGACGTACAGTAATAATTAAAATACAATTAAGTACTCGAATTAATTAGTAATGGGTACATATATACCTGCATCTGAAGAGGGTCGCGGCTAACCAAGAAAGAGTCTGCACCCAAACGGGTGATAGCTTCGTCCTTCTTATTAGGCGAAGTACTAATAACGGTGACCTTAGCACCGAAGGCCTTGGCAAACTTGACGGCCATGTGACCCAGACCACCAAGGCCAACAACGCCCACATGAAGACCGGGTTTGTCGAGCCCAAAGTACCTGAGGGGGCTGTACACCGTGATCCCGGCACACAGAAGGGGAGCGGTCGAGTCCAATGGCATGTTATCGGGAATGCGGATGATAAAATGCTGGTCGACTACAAAGATATCGGAGTAGCCTCCCAAAGTGTTGGTGCCGTCGTAGTAGGTTGATCCATAGGTCCCTTTGATGTCAGGGCAGTAGTTTTCAAGATCACTGGTGCAGTTTTCACATGAACGGCAAGACCCAACCATGCATCCCACTCCAACTTTGTCCCCTGCTTTCATGTTTTTTACATTGCTTCCCACCTCTGTTACCACCCCTACTATCTCGTGCCTACAATTACAATAGTTTTGTTAAGTCGAGTCAACTTTAGTTAACTTAAACTGAAAAGAACCGTGTACTATAAAAGGATTGCCAAAGTGGAGAATGAAGTATGTATGTACCCGGGAATAGCGGGGTAATAGGCATTACCCCATTCGTTCTTGATGAAGTGAATATCGGAGTGACAGATCCCACAATACAACACTTTAAAAGTCACATCATTTTCTCCAGTGGCCCTGCACATCAAATCATTCACATACACATATATAATTGCTTCATAAAAACATTATTCAAATTTCAATATTAATCCACAAAAATTGTCACTGCCCTCTACTTGGATCGTACGTCTCTTACAAGTTGTCTCTTTTTGTCTCGTCTCTTAGAGGAAGGAGATTTGAACATAACCGTATTATGACTTATAACATGAAAATGGAAAATGATAAATGGAAAAAATTCTACTCTGTAGGACTTGTAAAATGAAATTTCTGTAAGCATGCATGTATCATGTCAAATATACATAAAACTCATAGTAATTCCATAAGAAAATCAAGGATATATTTTGAAGGATGAGAGACGACCATTAAGACATAATGTACGGTTGGTTAATGTATGTATAAACAGATATACCTGCGAGAAAAGTGAATAGGGGAGAGGAGACCCGAAGTGTCAGTAGCAGCCCATCCAAATGCCTTTTGAGATTGTTGTTCCATAACTCCTCCGCTTTCCATTTCTTTCACTACTATTGTTAAGATGATGATGATGATGATGATGATGATGTCCACTCAAGAATATGTAATGACTGAATGTTAATTAACCCGTATTAAACGAGTGGGAGTGAAGTCGAGTTTATATATAGGTTTAAAAGTGAGAGTTAAAAATAATGTGACGTATCCGGTGAGCTACATGCTACATTCCTACTATTGCTATTGCTTCCGTAATACATGACGTACCAATAATAATACTTACTTCCTCAAGACTTGAAATCAATAAAAGGCAACTCCAAAAAACCATATAGTAATAATTTGTATATATGCATCATCATCATCATTGCATGAGTGCGGAGTAGATATAGATGTTATGGGTTTTTCTGTTCTTATTTATTTGTTCTTCGTCATGCTAAACTCGAGATAGAATATTTAATACTAATACCACTTGTTAGGCGAGGAAACGTGTATATCTCGTGTTGCGTCCTCTGTTGCATTTGTATCCATAATAATAGACTATTTAAAGATAATATTTCATCCGTACACCATCAATGTGGGACAAGGGTTTGCATCCACACCAACACCTTTACTTTCGATTTATTCATGCATAAAGGTTACAAAATGCAAAGGATCCTGCTCAAAAACAACATTTACTCTAGGAGAAAATCGAAATCGCCATGGCAACCATTGTAGGTTAATCCTCCATAAACTTTAGTACGGAGTAATATATTAACGTAAACTACAAGCCTACAAAAAAATATTGGTGCTCCTTCCAGTTTGAATTCTTTTTCAATGGTGACATTTTAATAAATGATAAACATTTTTAAAAGTAATTCGACCTTTCCCATGAATTTGGTTTCACATGTCACTTATCCATTGGATCTCTTCCCCTTGGTGTCAAAATAAAGTCAAACAATTCATTGGAACGGAGGGGTAGTATATAATTGGGCAAAGAGAGTATCCTTTTACGAGATATTACTACTGCACTAATAATATCAATCTAGGTCCGAGAGAATTAGATAAGTATCCCCCTCCATCCTATTGAATTGTTATCTATGAAATATTTCCTCTTTTGGATGTATTATTATTCAATGGTTATCTCTTTCAATTTTTGATAAGTTGTATAAAACAAAGCGGACTTTAATTTGTGTGATCTAAATTCACCCACCCACTACTCTTCCGATCCCTTGAACTTTGTTCCAACAACAATAAATACCAATTCAATAAGACGAAGGGAACATCTATCCCTATATTAGGTTGATCTCATTAGTCACGTAAAAAGGGTCTCAAAAGTTGGATGTAGCACTCAGTAAGTCAGTCGCACGGTTCGTGGTTGTGACATGTTTCAACTCATAAGACACAAATGAGTGGAAATTAGATGTAGTTCCAATAAGTCTTAATCAATCAAGAATGTCTTAGGAAAAGCACTGACCTCAAGGGCTACACAGAAAAAATGTATACAACCTACAATCATACAATGTGATGTGATACTACTTCCAATCATCAATATCTTACTCCGTAATATAAGACTATGTTTATCCACAGACTCATCTTTTTTTCTCAGACTCGGCCACCTCAACTTTCCACTCACTTTTCATTCTTCAGATTCAGACTCAGACTCATTACAAAAGTACACTTTATCCACAGACTCATTTCAGACTTTCTCACCTCACATACCTTATTTTATATTATTTTTTCATTCATTTCACCTCAACTTTTTACCTACCTTATTTTATTTTATTATTTTTATATTTACCTCATTTCACCTCAAATCTACCTACCTTATTTTATTTTTTTTATTTACCTCAATATCTACGTTTATTTTATAACTCGAATAATTACAATAAAATAATTAATTGTTAAATAAATATTGTGACATACGAATAATTTTACATCCAAGTGGTCCTTATTAAAGATGACAATCGGGCGGGTGGATCGAGTTCGGGTTGGGTTGTCGGTAGACCTGACAACCAAGTCAACCGGGTCAGGTTTGGGTCAGGTGACTTTTGCGTTGACTTTAAGTCGGACCATATCATTTCGGGTTTGCTATTTTCATCTTTTTTTTAAGGATATCGACTCGTTTTTTATAATAATAGTCGGGTCAATTTTGGGTTAGCTCGGGTCAATTCAGGTTACGAGTCAACCTCGAATCTTTAGTTTGGATATTAGATCGGGTTCGGGTTGGCTTATTCGGGTCCGATCGGGTCGAGCCAGTTTTGCCATGTCTAGTTGTCGGGTATGGGTCAGATGCGGATCATTTTCCGGGTCAGATCGTTGGTTCGGGTCGGGTTTGGTCATGTTCAGGTTGAACTAGGTTTTGTTTGGTTTGGTCGGGTATAACCATCGATTCATTATCCGTTATTATTACTACGTGCCGTGTTATTTATCATTTACTATATGAATTTGGTTTTTATCATCTATACAACTATATCATCTAATACAAATTATTTTGGCCATGTTCTTTTGTACGGAAGTGAAATGAGCTAAAGTGAAATGAGATAAAATAGAATGAGTTGAACTAAACTGAACAAAACTGAACTAAAGTAGTCTGAAATACAGAAATAATAATAATAATAATAATAATAATAATAATAATAACAACAACAATAACAAGTTTACTTGTTACAAAAAAAAATATTAATTACTATTTAAACAACAACAAATAATAATAATACTAATAATAATAACAATAATAACAAATAATGTTAATTATTGTATCAAAAAATATTAATTATTATTATATTAATTTTAATAAAAATAAAAATATTATTAATAAAAATATTTTATAATAATAATAATAATAATAATAATTATTATTATTATTATTATTATTATTATAACAATAGCAATAATAATAATTAATTAATAATAATATTATAATAATATTAATATTAATATTTATAATTAATATTAATATTAATAATTAATATTGATAATTAATAATTAATATTAGTATTAATAATTAATAGTAATATTTAATAGTAATAATATTAATAACAATAAAAAATATTAATTATTATTATTATATTAATATTAATTATTATAAAAATGTCATTAATTTTAATATTTAATAATATTTAATAATAATAATAATATTTAATAATATTTAGTAGTAATAATAATAATAACAACTTATTTGAAGTGAACTGAACTGAATGAACGAGTCTGAGATTGAGTCTTTGAAATCCAAGACTCAACTTCAGACTTATCTGAGTCGAGTCTGAGATTGAGTCTTTGAAATCCAAGACTCAACTTCAGACTTATCTGAGTCTCAGACCGTCTCAACCACTTTAACCAGGTATGAGTCTCAGACTCAAAGAATCTGAGTCTCAGACTTTTGTTCAGACTCAACTTCAGACTCCCTTTAAACTTAGATCCGTCTGAGACTCAGACTCGTACCAACCACATTATCCAGGTATGAGTCTCAGACTCAACAAATCTGAGTCTCAGACTCATACTCAGACTCACACTCAGACCCCCTTTAAACTTAGTCTAAGAATCAACCAATATTCAAATAATATAAATATAATCAATATCCATATCGATATATAAATGATGTTTTTTTATATGGTACTAATGTACTACGGTATGTAGTCTCTAGCTCTTTAAAACACTGCCAATAGAATAAAATATCTTCACGGAATCGCAATATATGTAAGTGCCCCGATTCTTGAAAAAAAAATCTAAAGGCTAGAAATGCTAAAAACTCCATATTACTTGGAAGTATGTAGTCCTCGTTACGTAAAGAAGGAATTAATTAATGTTAGCGCAAGCAAGCAGCAAATAACAAACCGATTGAAATAATACTGGGTAGATACTAATAACTGTTTGGAAACAGGAATACAGGATTCAGCCATAACTTGTACAGTACATCCCAATTCAATGCAACAAAGTTATGCACCTTTTAAGTTTGGCCCAAACATGATGAAATCCCATACATAATCTTTGACAACACAGACACAACACACTTATTCATTCCAAAAGAAACAAAGTTTGGGAGTAAATATTAAATAACAACACAACATTCATCCAAGTCCGATGAAGTCCAAGTCCAATAATCAATCAAGCAGCTTTAAGGGTGTTGCCAACGTCGATAACAAAGCGATACCTGACATCTGATTTCACAAGACGCTCCATCGCAGTGTTCACATAATCCATTGCCACAACCTCCACATCTGCTTTCACCCCATGTTTCGCAGCAAAATCAATCATCTCCTGCGTCTCCTTTATCCCTCCGATGCAACTTCCTGCCACTATCTTCCTCCCTGAAGAAGCAAGTCATTCATAAATGGAATAAGTTTGGGTATAACACGATGTGGTATGGTATGGCGGCTGAGTTTATTGTGAATGTTGTTACATATATGAACTATGAATCGACTTAATTAAGAATACCTCCGACAAGAGGAAAAGCTGACAGCTCGAAAGGTTTTTCAGGAAGACCAACCAGAACCAGCTTTCCTTGAGATTTCAGCAGTCCAAGCAATGGTAGCAATGCGTGCTGTGCTGAGACTGTGTCAATTATACCGTCTAGTGTCCCCATTACCGCCTGCCATGCATATTCATCCAGTTTGATCCGGATTAGACTCTAACTAAACCAGAACAAACTGAAACAGATACAGACTTACATGAAGAAACAAAACAAAACAAAAGAGATGAAAATGCTACCTACCTTCATTTGATCCGGTTCACGACTAACTAAAAATGAATCAGCACCAAGACGACTGACAGCCTCCTCCTTCTTGTTAGGAGAGGTACTAATAACAGTGACCTTAGCCCCAAAGGCCTTGGCAAATTTGACGGCCATGTGGCCAAGACCACCAAGGCCCACAACACCAATATGAAGCCCTGGTTTGTCGAGTTGGAAGTGCTTCAGAGGGCTATACACAGTGATGCCGGCACATAGAAGAGGAGCGGTGGCATCCAGTTGCATGCTGCCAGGAATGCGGACAGCAAACTGCTCATCAACCACCATGATGTTTGAGTAGCCACCTTGGGTTTTGGTTCCATCGTAGTAGGTTGAACCATAGGTTAAGATCATCTTAGGGCAGTAATTCTCGAGACCCTCTTCACAACTGTCGCAGGAAAGGCAAGATCCTACCATGCATCCTACCCCTACTTTGTCCCCTATTTTGAAGTTCTTCACCTTGCTTCCTACTTCTGTAACCTCTCCTACAAACTCGTGCCTACACAAACCAAATTTTGAATAAATTCGTGCATTATGGAAAGTGCTCAAGTGTTTGAAAACATCCCTCGACCGCTTACATTGCACAACAAGAACATATTACAAACGATGTGAATAAATCAGGTTACCAATAAGGCAGTTGTGTAATAACTTAAGCATATATAGGACTACGTCACACAAAAATGAAACAGACAAACAAATCCCAGATTATCTCATCATATCGTCAAATGAAGTTTAGCAGTTGTGTAAGACTACTCAAAAAAGACAAGCTCTTGGAAGTTGGACTTGGAACTACATGACAATGCAATCTCCTAATTTTTCTTACTACAGAGCCATGTTATGTTATGTCTGATATAATGTCCCTCCATTCCACAGATATTGTCCTGAAAGAAACCTATCATTGATCATGGCCGAATATTTTTCGGCACTTACTACTCCCTCCGTTTTGTTCATTTGTTTGTCTTTTATATTCATTGCGAGAAATATTTTAATCAAATGAACGAGACAGATCGAGTGTGTATATTTTATATATGATCACAGATTGCAACATTTAAAGGTGTATGATTAATGGAACAGTTAATATGTTGTATAATTGTTAAAGTGGGGAGGAAGCTAAAGGGAGATTAGAACAGAACATGTGAAGAAAACAAAAGCATGAGACTCAAATAGTCAAATATACAGAAAAGATGAAACCATGGACTTTTCTTTTTGACCTATGAGACCCATATATATGGTACTCCAACAAACAAGAGAACACACGCACACTTGCAATCGCAATCGATGCTGAACGTACGTAGGTTTGCACATGGATGTCTTTTTCTTTATACCAAACAAAAGGTTTAGAATCACTACATGGGACGGCCTGGGTCTGGGTCCGTGTCATAGCATAATTATTCCTAACATGAATATTTAAGAGAGGAGGTGAAGATATATAGAACAGTAAATGAAGTAAATACCCGGGAACAACAGGGTAAGAGGCATTTCCCCATTCATTCTTAATAAAGTGGAGATCAGAGTGACAAATTCCACAATACAGCACCTTGAATCTCACATCTTTATCTCCTGTTGCCCTGCATTATTGTCATATCCAATCATCAATATACATACCACCCTTGTTATTTTCATCTCACAGCTAGTCTAGTAATATTTTCATCATATATAAAACCAAAATCAGGCGCCAAAACCCCGGCCTAACATCACACAACGAACCCTGCCTGATACACAATTTCTGATGAACTCAGCCTCGATCGCATGAGATCGAGTGAGTGCCACAGCTAGCTTCCGGCCTCTCTAGACTAGCTTTCAGCGTAAAATAAATAAATTTATATAGCAAGTAGATTTATCATTTTCTCAGAAACCAAAAAGAATTATTTTTGGATGCACCACTAACCAGGCATGCATGCTCCATCCATTATGGCGGGATTTATGTTTTACCAAAATTCTAACGTCAAATGTAAAATTCGGGTAATATTTTGTATGCATATTCCTATTGAATACGAACTAGGACCCGTGAAACTAAGGAGGAAAAAGAATGGCCAAATGGTCCTGTATTAGTCCGTACAGTGCCATATTCAGTAATGCCAACGCCAACATACCCAGCTGACAGAAATATACTCCGTAAATATTTGTCTTATGCCAATTAAGTGAGATAGGTGGACTTTCTGACGTCCCTCTTCAAATTGCAGCACTCTTTTTTTTTTAAAAAAAAAAAAAAAAAGAGTCAACTTTGTTGTACGTAAAAATCGAATTCACAACCCTATCTATAGCTGAAAGATGCTTCATACTCGAGTTATCTCTCGTTCTCGCTGTTTCATACGGAGTATATCTCTTTTCGTAGAAACTATTTTCAACTAAGTGTAAATTATAGGAGTACTATTTACACTCATCTAATTCAAAATCTACCCTTACTATAAAAGGATCACTCACTCCCAAACTTACCTTCGCTTTGGTAAAAGATTATTTTTGTATTGTTTGTATTTATTTTTTCACACTTGTCAATGCATTTTTTCTTTTGTCTATATTTTTAGTTACGTATTTCTAAAAATTATAAAAAATTGATATTTATAACGTACTTGATTAGACAATTTACATTGACGAACTTATAAATAATGTTCAAAAAGCAAATGCAAACAATAATATGGATCGGGGAGAGTATCATATAATCCTTATATATTCCCTCTGTTTAATATATACGCTTTAATCTGAGGACTCATAAAACCATGGGCGGATCTAGGCCTTGGCTTGTTGGGCTAAGATTTTAAAATTTATAAAAATTAGTGTAAGAAGTTTACATCTATCTATTCTTGCCTCATCAGTGGCTTGGTAGGCTTCAGGAGACCTGGGATCGAAATCTGATGTCCTCAATTTTATTCCTTACTTTCTAATTTTCTTTATTTTCCTACTTTCTTTCAATTTCTAGAGATCACAACAATCCAAATATTATTCAATTTAGGTCAAATTTTTTACTAATTCCTTCTCGTAAATATTTTCATCTATCCAATTTAACTCATTTTAAGGTTAACACGAATATATCATTTCTTATATAAAATACGGAGTATATATTTTGATGTTTTCATGTATATCATACATATGTCGAGTTTGTATATTTTTGTTCACAAAATTGATGAATCTGAGTCGTATTATATACAGTAATAAGTTACTCCGTATATGTTTGAATTTTAACTTTCTAACTCATTTTAATGTATATTATTTCACGTCAAACAATCGATGATATTACAAAACATGTTAGGTACATCACGACTAATAATGAACTTCGATGAATTTTTATCCAAGTTCAATTTAAGTGATTCGTTGCCAAATAGCTAGAATAATTCGAAATTGTTCATATAGCTAGTATGCGACTATACGAGTATTCATACTTTAATGCTACAATCTCAAAACAAGTTATTCAATTAATTAATCATGTTTACCTAAAATATTATGATAGTGATACGTAAAATATATTTTGAATAATAATATGATGTAAAAAATTAGCCCCATATACAATTATACAATCAATTTCCTGGGTCCGCCCCTGCATAAAACCGTACAATATAATTTACGAATTTCACCACCAAAATCTTGTGACTCAATATACGAATAAGTTTTAATTAGATGTGAGGAAGTAGAGGAAGCGATTGCATGGCTTGTCAATAAAAAAAATAATGCGATGGGGGACAATGAATGGGTGACATCAAGTGGTCCAGTTACCCTACGGCCATTATACAGTAAGGAAATAAAATGGTACTCCTTCTGCCACTCTCACCTATATTGAGGTAGTGGGGCGAAAAATAGTGTTCAGAAGAAGTATTTAATAAAGATTTACTCATTAACTTCCGACTCAACTATGAAAAATTCTTAATCTTTAAAGACGGATCAAGTAATACACCAAATCATATGTTTTAATTTGTGACTCGACAATTATTACTTTAATTAGCATATCAACAATATGGTCGAAGATATTGATTTTTTTTAATCTGTGTAAACTTATGAAATTTATTAAGGAGACAATAGAGCATATCGTAGTACGGAGTATTATATTATTACGGTATCACGATAGACAATATCGTATTATTACGATATCTAAATAGGTTTAGAAAACTCGTAGAAAGAGAAGAGTATGGTATATTTTCCTAAACGTACTCAAAATAATATTGATATTATTTAGATCACAGTATATCTTCCTACCAATTTCCTAATCCTACTCGACAACGTAATAATATGATATTCCTTATCATGATCTTTTATACGAGTGATAATTTGTCAATGTTTTTTAAAATTGATTCAATCATAAATATCCCAAATTATGCTCGATTAATATACACTTATTATTACTTTAAAAGTTGACAAACTTATACACCAGTGTACAAACTATAAAGTAGAAATTAGCAGGGTAGTAATATGGTAATGACTATGTCCTTCCATGGGTAGCGAGGTTGTTCTTGGCTCCAACTTCCCAACAATTGTTATCGAGTTGGCGGAGGTTAACTTAATTTAATAAATGGGTCACGTTTTGTTTTTAAAAAAAAAAAATCAAGGGAGTATGTGATAAAATACGAGGAGAATTCCTATTAGATCGTGAAGCAGTGTCATGTTAGGTAAATACTCCCGTATGTGTTACAGATCCTTACTAGTGAGTCGTAAAGAGTGTCATATTAGGCAAATATATCATCACATATTTGGTCTCTTAATTGAGTACGTATTCGATATTGGATATTGGATTAACTTAGCTTCACCCACTTTCTCCCTCGTAACATTCATAACCAACCCAACATCTTTTACTATGAAATATTCTTTCCGTTTTCGATTTGAGTCATTTATTTAAATTTAATTCTATCTCAATCATTTATTTATATTCTATATTTCATATTATTGTAAAGAATATTTTAATCAAATTGGAGTAAAATTACGATTGTGAATGCCCTTACCAATTACAATCCTATCTTTTTAAACGAAAAGACCATAAATATTGAATAACCTGTTCCATCCGTCACCACCCTCTACATGCCAAAATTAGTACTATATAAGAATAATATATCAGAACTAAATTATACTCCCTTCATTCCAACCATTTGTATACGTTTGGTTTTTTAACACATAAGTAATAATAATCTTCAAAATGTAACTTTTAATATATAAAATAAAAGATAATCAGGTGGATTTGTTTAAATCGTCTAATAAAATGGATTATGAATATCAAATTTTTATATTTTTTAGTAACACGTAACTAAATATATAGACAAAAGAAAACGAGTATCGACGTACGTGCATAAAACAAACGCATACAAATGGTTGGAACGGAACGGAGGGGGTATGATTATTGATTAATACATAAAAAATAACATTAAGTACATTTATAATAAATATGGCTATAAAAAATACTATTACCCACTCTAAATTCCTCAAAATTTCCAGTCATTTAATTAAAATAATCCTGAGCAAGGCAAAGAAACGGGTTGAAAAAGGGACTGGCCTGGGTAGAAGCTTTAAAGGACGTAACGTACTCGTTTAATACTGTACTACGGAGTACTTTCGAAAAACGGTGCACTTAGTTAGGAACAAAAGTAGAAAGCGATGAAAATTACGTGAAACAAGATAAATAATTAGTCATACATTATTTGCACAAATTATGATTGATTTATAATGAGAATATCCGTGACAAGACGGCATTTATGAGTATTTTCTGAATATTGTGATTTTGGGATGTAGAATGTGGTGATTTAATTATTACTCGTACAGGAAAGAGCAATAAGAATCCTGAAAAAGTGAGTGTACCTCCTAGAGAAAGTGAAGGGGGAGAGAATGCCAGAAGAGTCCCTTGCAGCCCATCCAAATGCCTCCACTGATGATGATGATGATTTCGCCATTATTTTTGTTTTTGTTTTTGGAATTCCAGAGACTTGAATACAGTACTTTAATTTGGGAATGAGAATGGGTGATATAAATAATGCAGGAATGGGAGTATGTAGGTGGAGAATATAAATGGTGGGAGTAAATGTGGAGAGAGCAGTTGTAGTAGACTAGTAATTCTAGTAGTAACTAGAATTCGGAAAAGGAGGAATGGAGAAAATTTGAGAGTAGCCCAAGTTAAATGTGAGTGGGCGAGAGTTAATGTAGGGAACTCAGACACCAACTGAGCCTCACGTTTTCTACAACCCAATGGACCAAACCCAACCCAACCCTCTCTCCCAACCCATACCCAATATACTTACGGAATTATTTTTTCCTAACGAGCCTTTACTTGATCCTAACGAAAATAACGTCACTTTTTTAATTTTACACTCTCCCTAATTTAACTTAACTTATAATTTTCTCTCTCTTCTTCTTTGTCTCTTTACCTCCCCAATTTCTTTAATCAATTGAACTTTTTTCGAATTCGATATAAATTTTAATTCAATTATCAATGAAGTAATATCATTGTAATTAATTATTTAATTAACTGATTTATATTTGCAAAGTTTAATTAACTTTTTAAATTAGGGTTAGGGATTTAGGGTGCATTATGGGTGATTTTAGGGCATCAATCGTATATCCTGATATTGTAATTTTTTTTCCTTTTCGTGTAATTTTTTTAATTCGGTTTTTTACCATCTTATTTTTCTTTCTTTTATTATGTCAAATTAAACTTAATTAATTGTGTTTTGGGTGGTGTTTGTTGGTGTTTTTGGTGGTGGTTGTTGGTGTAATGTTGATGGGTGGTTGAATTTAGGTTTTTTTTAAAAGAAAATCAATTCGGGAGAAATGACAGGGACAAATTGGTAAAATGTCGTTAAGATTAAGTAAAAGCTCGTTAAGAAAAAGTACGACCCTATACTTATTAGCTAGGATTACCTATAACTTTTGTCTTTTTAACCCAAAATTTCCCACGAGTAGATTATACCCCACGAGTAGATTATACAACAGGTTGTACATATTTCTATGACTCTATCAAATAAATGTTTAAGCTCAAAAACACACAAATTCACCTCAAAGACTTGTATTAGCTCAATAAATATACACAAAAGTTCGACAATTCTGATATGCTTGTACATACCACTGATGATATTATATTATTTTCCGAAATTCCCTAGTACCCGAGTTGGATTTTCTCAATTTTCCAAGATAGCTCCACTTATTTTGAAGCCCAAAATATCTACTCCGTATAACTCTTAAAAAGAACAACACACCAAAAAATGCACCCTTAGAATGGATTAAAAATTATTCTACATCCATAGATTGTCTATCCATCATGCAGGATAAACCAAGTGAATGCTTGGTAAAGTATTGGAAAAAAAAGGAGGGAGACACGTTCATATGGTTATTCGAAATTGAGTTTTTATTTTTTATTTTATTTTTTATTTTTGTAAAATAAAAATCTTTTACTCCGTATAAAAATATTACGGAATATCATTTTCTAACTCTATTAGTCACTAATTCAACTAAGTCTAAATTAATTTATGAAATTACTTTTTCCAAACGCAAATTTACTCAATCCTAACGATTTTTTGTCAATATTTCCAAATTTATCCTTCTCATAATTTACAGTTCTCACAACCACGAACAACTTTTCTCTCGTTTGCATACAACTATTCAAACCAAAATTACAAATCAATTATGAATACTAATTCAATTAGTGATGAAATAATCACCGTTTTTTCTAAATTACTTGTTTAGTTACGGTAATTACTTTTTAATTGAAATTGAAGGATTAAATTAGGGTTTTGATACTTTTTTTCTTCTAATTATTATTTAATTGAAATTGGTGGAGTAAATTAGGGGATCGATCATTAGCCCTAATTTAGTTAATGATAATTGCTGTTTTCCCTAAATCAATTGTTTGGTTACATTAATTATTTTGTCTAATCAAAATTTAATTGAAATTGAAGGATTAAATTAGGGTTTAGTTACTTTTTTTTCTAATTATTGTTTAATTGTAATTGGTGAAGTAATTAGGGTTCAGGGAACGAATTAGAGGGTGGTGGTGGTGGCGGCGGCGGTGGTCACGGTGGTGGTGGTGATGGCCGGTGGGTTGGGTGGTCGAATTCGATTAGGTGAAATTGGGGATTTTTTTAGAGAGAAAATCAACTTCACTTTTGAGAGCGTTGGAAAATGACAGGGACAAAGAGGTAAAATATCGTTAGGATTGAGTAAACGTTCGTTAGGAAAAAGCACGACCCTTAATTTATTCATCTCAATCTTTAATATTTCCTCGAGTCTAAGTTAGGTTCCCCTTTCCTTTTTTGGTGAAAATTAAGAAGGTAAGAATGTGTGGCTCAAAAAGAACAGAGCGGATCCCCCGTCCCATTTTTGTACTCCGCATGGGACGGGAGATCCGCATTGCAAAAAGAAGGGGGAAGAGAGAGAGAAATGTAATGATGAATACGAGCAACATGTTAAGTACTCCCTTCGAGTTTCTAACATTGACTCATTTTTCTTTTTGGATTGAGTTTGATCTTTTACCCATTTTCCATTTTAGGTCATAAATGTGTGGTTCACATTCAACTATCCATTTCTCTCTCTTGCTCCTTTTTTTTTTACCACTCATTTTCTCTTCCTTATTTTTCACCCAAAAATAAATGAGGTAATGTTAGAAACTGAGAGGGAGTATCTTATAACTATTTTTCTGAAACTTTTTAATTATTATAATACTCTTTCGGCCTTGATCGTTTTTCAACTTTTATATTATTTGTAAAAAAAAAAAATTTAATCAAAGGGAAACAAATTAGTGACACGGAGGGAGTACCAATTATAATGATCCGGGATATAATGAATATCTTTGATTTTTCAAACAATCAGGTACAAAATTATGCGAGTTCTCCATTATTTAAAATATACGTATTAAATTAGATTTAAAAAAATATACTCCGTACAAATTACGGGAAAAAAAAGTAAATACTTACTCCCTTCGATTCACAATGATGTTCGCCTTTGTTTAATATATGTGAGGTATATTTTAATCAAAGGGGAAGATCTTTGTGAATCAGAGGGAGTAATTTTTTTTCCATAGCTTGTCACTTTTATCAAATAAACATGTTTAAAATTTACAAAATATCATATAAATTTTTTCAAAAAGATCGTCATTGATTCTCATTCAATAAAGATTCCAAACAATTACTTGTATAATATTGGTTACCATTCTCGATCCTTTACTAGGTCCTACTGTCCTAGTAAGTAAAAGCATTATATTGCATGATTTGCATCTACCAAATTTAATCTAGCATAGTACTCCCTCCGTGTTGAATTATTTGTCGTTTTATAAAAAAATTGTTGAATATATTGGTTGAAAAATAAAATAGTTACACCATAAAAATATTTACGAAAAAAGTTTTGATATGTGCCTACGTTTCAATATATTTACTATTATATTTTGCGAGATATTGAAGAGAAAAGGGAATATATCGAAAGTGAGAACGACAATTATTTGAATATGAAGGGAGTGTGGAATTTAATGTTGTTGATAACATCAATTGGCCCCCTCTTCTTATCCGGGAAAATACGCCACTTTCTTTCACTCCATACCTCATAAATGGCTGCGGTAAAATAGTAAATGCACATCTTCTCTTCTTCGTTTGGACAGCCTCCCCCTACTGCAATGGTTATGTTTTTTTTTGGTTGAAAACGAAGTGGGATTAACCCAAAAATAGTTCATACATCAACACTAAAATGCATAAAACGGAATTATTCGTGGCCAACTAGTGCCTCCCATGTCTCGTTGAGCTAGATTGAATAGCGTGGCTGGTATCCGGTCCTCCTCCAGTTTCTGCAATTGAGGCGTTTGAGTCACTCCCCACTTGGCCAACCAATCTGCACAGCTATTAGCCTCCCTATATATGTGCTCTATTTTAACCTCCCATTCCGGAGCATTAATCAAACACTTGCATAGCATTATCATGTGTGAGTGAGCGTTTGAGTGTACAGTCTCCTTATTAAGCAAGCGAGTAACTACCATCGAGTCCGTTTGAATGATTAACTTGGAATAATTAAGTTCTTTAGCAATTAACAGACCTCGACGGAGCGCCATTAATTCTGCCCTTGTGACGGAAGCAAGGCCCAGCTTCTCTGCAAAAGCAAACCGCACATGCCCTGTAGTGTCACGGAAAAGACCCCCAGCTCCAGCAGGTCCGGGATTCCTCTTGGACGCTCCATCAATGTTTAGCGTGATCCACTCCTATGGGGGAGCAATCCACCGAATTAGGACCTCTTCCGTTTGCATTCGTGGGTTAAATTGCATTGGGTCTTTCCAACTCATTGCAGATAATATTTCCTGAATTCGAAGCGCCAGAAACTGACGTGGGTCTGACGGGATTTCATCCACTCGTCCAAAACATCTGCAATTTCTCCATTTCCAAAGCCACCAAACAATTATCGCAAACAATCTCGGCCATTGTTGTATACCTTGCATAGAATCAGCTAGCAAATTATTTTTAATCCACTCCTGAATGGAGTAGTCTTGTGACTGGAAATTCAAGATAGCTCCTGGAAATAGCGTCCAAATCATTCGGGCCTGATCACAGTCTCTGAGAATGTGAACTGATGTTTCTTCTGCCAATGAACAGCCTTCACACGTTGCATCTATACTCATGCCGCGCTTCATTCTGTTCACATTAGAAAGAATTCTATCTTGCATCGCTAACCACAAAAACATTTTGATACGTTGTGGTACCTCAATTTTCTATGGGAGCTTACCAATAGGAGATTCTGGTACAACCTCGTCACTTCGTAACAATTGGATTGCTGACTTAATTTTGAACTTGCCATCTGAAGTTGGGACCCAAAATACCTGATCTTCACTCCCCGGGTCTGACTGAACTTCAAAGGAGGCAATGGTCTGAAGGATTTCAGGGCTGAAGAAATGAGCAAATTCCTCCCATTTCCAACCTAAACTTGTGTCCCAGTATTCTTCTACATATTTAGCTTGGTCCGCATCCGGAACTAGTTCAGTTGTGAGCTCAATCAAAGGGGAAGCCACAGCCCAACAGTGAGTCCAGAATCGAATTGACTTACCATTTCCCACCTCATACTAAAACCCCCTTTTAGTCGCCTCAACACCTTCAACAATACCCCGCCAAACGTTGGATGCATTTTGTTTAGCCTCAAACATTTTGATATCGCATCTCCCTCTGCAATATTTGTGTCTTAACACTCTCGTCCAAAGTGCATTTGGTTCATTGAGGATTCTCCATCCTAATTTTGCCATGTACGCCAAGTTGGCTTGACGCATTGATCTTAATCCGAGTCCACCCTTATCCTTGTCTTTAGTAACCGTGTCCCAATATACAAGGTGTGTGCCTCTCTTCTCCTCAGACCCATTCCATAGAAACAACCGCGTTTTCCTATCAAGCTGATCGCAAAGAGTCCGGGGTAGCCGAGCAGATTGCATTGCATATGAAGGAATAGTCGAGATGGTGGATTGAACTAGAGTAGCTCGTCCTGCGAGGGAAAGTAACTTAGTCTTCCACCCAGTTAATTTCTTGTCAACTTTATGCACGATATGATTAAATGTATCTCTTGTGACTCTCCCATTAATAGTGGGCATACCCAAGTACATCCCGAGATCATGAGTCGCATCTATTTGGAGCTCCGCTGTCACTTGTGACCTCACCAGGTCACTCGTATTATCGGAGAAGAATATCTTTGATTTGGCGTTGCTAATTTTTTGGCCCGACGCCGAGCAGAAGGTGTCTAGACAACGCTTAATTACCTGAGCTTGATCCCGTGAGGCCTCCCCAAAGAGGATTAGATCATCAGCAAAGAATAGATGCGTGAGAAAGGGACCATCTCTGCTAAGTCGAAAACCTTTCCACTTGTTTGCTTCTTGGGCCTCATAGATAAGGTGACTCACACGCTCCATACAAATGGTGAACAAGTACGGAGAGAGCGGGTCACCTTGACGGATCCCTCGACTTGGAGTGAACGAGTTGGTGGGTTCCCCATTCCACAGAATTTTCAAAGACGAGTTAGATAGGCAGAGCATAATGGTATTTATCATACGATTCTGAAGATTCATGTCACGCAAAGTGGCTTTGATGAATCTCCATTCTAATCTATCATACGCTTTTTCAAGGTCCAATTTAATGGCCATGAACCCAGTTTTCCCCTTCTTGCTCCTCATCGAGTATAAGGCTTCCTGTACTAGAACCACATTATCCGTAATCTGTCGACGAGGCACATAGCTAACTTGGTTGGGACCTATGAGAGTTGGGAGAATTGGCTTAATCCTGCCTACAATCAGCTTAGTAATGAGTTTATACGCTACATTACACAGGCCTATGGGTCTAAATTGTGCCACTGTTGTCGGACTATCGGTCTTTGAAATAAGGGTCAGAAAAGTGTCACACAAACCTTCAGGAAACTGTTGATGGTGGAGGGCTTGGGTAACAACTTCATGAAGGTTCTCTTTAACTACATCTCAATGGGATTGATATAATAGTGCTTGAAAACCATCCGGTCCTGGCGCTTTATATGGAGACATTTGATAGAGTGCGCCTTGAATTTCATTGATGGTGTAATCCCTATCGAGGGCACGCTATTCATCACATGTAAGTTGCGGAAATGCACCCAAGATCATACCTAAGGGGTCCAATAAATTAGATTGAGAGGTGAACAGTTGGACGTAGAAATCCACCACCATCTGCTGAATTTGGTCTGCATCCCATACCCAATTTCCTTCTGCATCTGTCAAGGTTTCAATCCTGTTCACCTTCCTTCTCACTAAGGTGCTAAGATGAAAAAATCTTGTGTTTCTATCTCCATCACAAATTCTCTCCATCCTTGATTTCTGAAACCACAGAAGCTCTTCCTCCTTGAGAGCTTGATCCAGCTGCTTTTTAAGTTTGATCTCAAGCTTTAATAAATACCCTGGTCCTCCTCTTCCCAACTTTGCTTGAACACCTAAGATACGTCGTTGTAGGCTCTTTTTACGCTCAAAGATGTTCTTAAAAGTTCTCTTGTTCCATTCCTGATTCTATTCCTCCTGAGCCAATTATTTCTCCGAAACAAGAGATCAAAGTGATTTTCTTCCTTTTTCCAAATAAGTCGAGTGTCGGGTATTTCATTTGTCGAGTCTTTCATTTCGTTACGGAGATAAAAAATGGACTCCTCGAAGGCGATTCCGTCTTTGATCGGGGGAACTTCCCCGATTTCATCTGCGTTAAAAGTGACAGACTGTAAATCTGTTGAAGTTCGAGGAGATATTTTCCCTTAAACCTGCCCCCGAAGACCGGTTTTCCAGAAAAAGTAGGCCCATTCCCTGACTTCCAAGGCCTTCTACTTTTCTTCCTTTTTCTCGCTTTGAGCAAACGAATGAATAAATGGATAGAGCGGTTGTTCTTTTTGCCAGTTGCTTTGAACAAAATCCGAGAATTGGTCGTGACACATCCATGCAGCCTGGAAACGAAAGGGTTTGATGAATTGGGGTATAGATGCAAAACCAGTAGTGCTCATGATTATAGGACAGTGATCCGACTGATTTTGAATGAGATGTCTTAATGATGCTTCTGCAAACATAGTCCTCCAAGAGGAGTTGCACAAAGCACGGTCTAATCGAGCCCATTTCCGAGTCTCAATTGTGTTACCCCTACTCCACGTGTAACTTGGTCCCGAGAAATTAAGTTCAAAACACTGATTGTTCTCAATCCAGGCATTAAACCTGTCACATCTCCGTCTCATACAACTACTCGTGCCATTCCTCTCACTCAGGAAGCGTGTCTCATTGAAATCTCCCATGGCAAGCCAAGGTTGATTGCAAGTTTCGACTAGTTGTTGAATTTCCATCCAAAGATCATCACGATTGGAGATATCTGGACTCGCATAGATCGCAGTAAATAGCCAAGGAGGTTCATCACTTCTCTCAATTTCTACAGCAATGAATTGCTGATGATGGATTTTCGGTGTTACTGTAACCAGTTCAGGGTTCCAGAAGAGCCACAATCCACCCCTAAAACCAGTAGCTTCTACTCTGGTTACCCGACCAAAATTGATTCTCATGCATATCTTCTCTGTATTAGCACCACTTACTTGGGTCTCCACCAGAACAAGGATGTCTGGTTTATGGGTCTTAATTAGCTCATTTAGCATGACTAAGAACTCAGCGCTCCCGGCACCTTGAACATTCCACGTCATAACTTTGAGTGGATTGTTTCTTAATCTGTACTGTGTACTATCCATAACAACATGATGGTTTGGATGAGCTGAATTGTCCTGATTAGGCATCAGTCTGCATATGTCCAGCAAAGGCATGGAGATTCTCCAGGGGGAGAGGAACCCCGTCATTCTGTGAATATGAGGCTTGAGCTGTGACTCTATCCTCGGAAATTGAATTAGGGCCACTAGAATCAGGTGGTCGCCCAACATGGGTGTTGCCCAGGGATGATGAAGCGGAAGTAGGGGGATGGACTCCGTCCAAGGACCTAGATTTGAGTTTCTGTCCATTCCCTCTATTCGTCGATTTGAACAAGATTGGTGGATGTTTTAACTGAATTGATTTGGTGTTTTTCTGACGTTTTGATCCTCTACGACTATTTTCTTTACCACCCAGGTCGAAGGAGGTAGGAGTGGGGCTGATTTTGGCTGAAATTTGACTTTTGAGCAATGACACGTATGAAGCTTCAGCATTGGTGCTATTTTTTCTTATACTTACATTAGTGAGTTGCCTATAATTGGGATTCTCGGGAATCACGAGTTGATCTGCACTCATATGATTGCTTAAATCACGAAGATTCTCTCTATTAGAATTTGCACAGGTGATATTTTCCCCGAGGGAATCTTTTTGGTTCCTTATAGTTTGCTTATTTTTGGCTGTTTTGATATCCCTTTCCAAAATTAATGGGATTCCACTAGATTTCTTGAGATTGCTTTCCTGACCCGAATTATTTCTATTCAAGGATGCAGGGGCATTATGGGAATCCTGAATTGCATCCCCTACCGGAGAGGTTGCAGGACTGGCATTCAAGATACTGAGAGCTGTAAACCTCGACCCACTAGAACTAGGAGGGGTTTTGATCATATTACTGGCTGATACAGTAGGCTTAGCTGTATTCTTCCTGATCGGCTTTTTAACATGCATCCATTCTCCATAGACCGAGTCAGAGGTGTTCGACTTAGCATTAAGGCCTGATGAGGAAGCCTCAGGTGTCTGCATCCTTACATTCTCATGTTCAATGGCAATACTATCATCTGTACCATTCAACAGAGGTCCTGATTGTTTGAGTGAAGGGAATAACTGACAATTATCATTTGAATGGCCTAGTTTCCCACACTTGTAACAAATCATACGGAGTCCTTCATACTGAATATCCCAGACTTTCCCATTCAATTTGAATTTGGATAGGAGCGGTTTGGAGACATCCCAGACTGCAATGGTTATGTCATCACAAGAAAGAATGAACTACTGTGATATCTGTGAAAAATTTAAATTTATGTGTGTTGTTTATAAATTTAATATTTTGTTAAAAATCAACGATAAAGGACAATATCGACATACATATATCACTCCAAATGTGATGAAAATGAATAACTTAACAAATTGAAAATGTTTAATCACGTATACATAAATATAATAAATATACTCATATTAGGTCTTTTTCTGGAGTACCTTGCGCGATAGTAGTCCCGCTACCCCGAGGGATGGCGACAAGCATCGCCAATTTCTTCTTTGTCCGGCATAGCGTAACTTTTGTTCTTTTCTGGAGACTAGATGAATAATCTCCACAGATGGCGTCAAAATGTTTGGGTGCCAAACAATTAGATCTAAACTTGGGATTATATCTTATTTATTTCTCTTCGGGGTTCTTGACTGAACCGATTACACTCTTCCTCTCCTCTTAGTCTGTTTGACCTCCTTGGTTTGGCTAGGGTGACTTGTTCTTGCACAGGTGGCAAATAGGGTCTTGGAGGATGTTCGAGGGACCCCTCTCCAATGCCTAAGTAAGTTTGTTTTTCTTGAGAAGACCTTTCTCGTGAGGAGAAAGGTGGCTCAATTCAAGAGAGAGGTTGGAGTTAGAATATTGATTACGAAGGTATATGTGGGGTATTTATAGGTTTTGCCAATATGAGAGAGAGAGAAAGAGATAACCTTACGTCTATCCCATGTAGTTTTGAGGCGATGCCCCATCTAGAGACTAGAGGGATGAGATGCTCATGACCTTCCGGGAGGGGGGGGGGGGTTCTGGGCTTTGAGCGGCCCAGACGGCTCCTGCCTGCAACTAAGCATGGTTGGGACCGAGCAGGACATGATGGATCCCCCTTGAACGGTAGTTGGTCGGTTCTTGGCGGCCTGGACCGAGGTAGGGGGTCGACGTGACTGAGGCATACAGAATAGTCGACCCGATCAAGTGATAACTATGATTTTTTTTTAATATAAATTGATACCCCAATTTAATTATCCTTCCTCCCCCTCCCCTCCCCTCCCCTTCAATTTAATAAGCATATCATCATTATTAGTTTATTTACTAATAAACTAGTTTAGATCTCACGCAATAATGCACGGTAACTTTAGAATTTTATATTTAGTGATTACTTATAAATATCTAATCGGTAAATTATTAATTTTTCACATTTTTTATCTTTACATTTTGATCTGAAAAAATTATTTAAAATTCCAAAGATGATAAATATAATCGACTAATCTTACTTTTATGAACATATTTTTTCTCACTAATTCCCTAATAAGACGGACTCACAATAAATGTATCGTGAGACTTCTCGTATAATGACAATATGTTTTTTTTAGTTTTTGGCGTATTATAATTGTGTCTCAAACCAAGCTTAGGTAAGACGGTGTTATAGAAGTTTTATATTACAAAGCTAAAAGTAATATTTTAAATTATTTACCTGATTATCTAGTTAAAAGTTCAACTTTTTATCACGAAATCAACCATCTTGAATCAAATACATCCATTTACATATTCAGATCAGTTAGAGATGTTGTCATGTTGTTAACATATTGTAGAAGATATCATAATAGACTAATATTAGTTGATAAAATAAAAGTAGTTTATTTATATATTAAAATCAAAATTTGGAAGTATTTTTACTTTGTATGCATTTTTTCCTCATTATCAAATGTTTTATATTTGTATACTTTAACACTTAATTTTGATAGGTGTGAGGCTTATATTTTGTTATATTATCATAAATATCTCCGCTTTTTTAATAGTCCATTACAATTATTTTCTTTGATTACATAAATATTTAGCTTGAAATGAATTTGGATATTATAATTATAGGATAAGATTTTTATATTAATTTATTTGATTAAATAAATATTTACTTTGAATTGAAATTGAATATTATAATTATAAGATAGGATTTTAATATTAATTTGTTTACTAATTGAAGCTATAATGTTTTGGAGGGAAAACGTCTCATGAGAGGTTGACACCTTATCCCACTTCTTAGTATTGTTATACTCTTAGAGCTCGTTTGGTTCACCATGGAAAGATAGAGTTATCGGGAACTTAAATTCACGTGAATTTGTATTTTATGGGAATTACAAAAATATTGTTTGATTGCCATGTGGGAAATAACTCCATGAGGGAAGTTCTACACATCAAGGGGGCTTGGTGAGTAACTTCCCCCATTATGGAGAAAGTGACAATTCTTAGGAAGTGGTAATTCCCGGGAAGTGGTTGCCATGGGAAATAGAACTTCTTATGTATATAGTAAATTCATAGAATCATAATAAAATCAGTTTAACGTAATCAATGGTGATAAAAATTTCAGGTTAAACTTTTATCAATTTCCATATCTATAACACCTTATTAACAAGGACGACAACAAAATCAACAATCATTCACGACGCATCAACATGCCCGTCAAAGCTCATCATTTGTTTAGGACAATATGTAATCTATATATTCTATTAAAAGGGAAGCAAAGCAACCCCCATGCTCCATACTTCCAATCCCCACTTCTTAAGACACACACTTGGCATGATTCTATTGGCTAGAGATTAAAATGGGGAGAGTTGAATGCATGATCAATGGACAACCCTTCAACTTCTTCCTCATTTACTACTTAGAATCCAAAGTGAAGAAAGGGAGTTAAATGCATAAGATTATCGATATAATTTGGTTTGCAGGTTGGCAAATGTTTTATGTTTTCTCCAGAAAACTCATTTTTATTATATTGTTTCGATACGCGAAATTTTTCACTGAAAGCTTATTTTTATGAATAAATTTTACTGTTGTGGACATGACATAGGTCCACAATTTGGCGACTCCGCTGGGGAGATAAAAAATTGAGGTTCCGTCGGGAAGCACAAGCTGGTACCTGAAATGTTCGATACATAGGCAGAAATAAAAAATATAGAAGATGGCAAGATAGTATACCCGAGTATCGTTGATGTGGGACGCGTATCAAATAGAACGTAGGTGGGTGGAGGTTGTTTCCGATGCTTGTCTCGACGACTACACATATTGGGATCAGGCGATTTAATTTCTCAACAGTAACAGGGTGGGAATTGATCATGCTATCTCACTCAGTCGAATACCACAATGTAGGCATGAAAAATATTTATAAGGTGGTCAGAATTTATTACTTAACCTAGGATTCTAAGTAGTAATTGAGGAAGAAGTAAAAGGGTTGATAACTCATGCATTTAATAGGTAACCTAGGATTCTAAGTAATCAATGAGAAAGTATTGTAAGGGTCTCCTCACTTTGGATTCAAAATAATAGATGAAGGAGAAGTTGAAAGGTTGTAGCCAATAGTAACCATATTTCTCATTTATCATGCATTCAATCCTCTTTCTTCACTTTGGATTCTAAGTAGTAAATGAGGAAGAAGTTGAAGGGTTGTCCATTGATCATGCATTCAACTCTCCCCCTTTCAATCTCTAGCCAATAGAATCATGTCAAGTGTGTGCCTTAAGAAGTGAGGATTGAAAGTATGGAGCATGGGGGTTGCTTTGCTTCCCTTTTAATAGAATATATAGATGGATTATCAAATTCAAGCTTTACATTTCTTGTATGACAAAAGACTTATCGTACAATCCTCCTATCCTTCATCTATTTACACAAAATGTCATTACTTTTTACCTATTTCAATTTAGGTGGACCCATAAAATCATTTATATGCCAGTTATACCCTTATTTTTACTCTTTTTTTTTAAAAGTTGCCAAAAATTCAATCTAAAACCTTGGATCGGGTGGGAAGGAGTATAAAATAAGATTTTTATAACATGTATTCATTAAACATATATATACTCCGTATTATACTCTATCCAATTCATTGATATCTTCGTAATTTTATTTTTCAACAATTTCTTTGATTTCTTTCACTTATTTTTTCTGGTATCAGTATATCACACTTCTCTCTTACTTAGTTTGTCCACTTATTTTAGTCTCTCTACTTTTATACACCCTCTGTATCTATATGTTCATCCCTTTGTATTAAAATACTTCTCACATATGTTAGACAAAAGCGACAAACATATAGATACATAGGAGTATATTTTATTGTTTTTTCTTAAAAAAATGTGTCACTTTTATGGTGGAAGAAATCAATGAAATGGATGGAGTATATTAATAAATTAAGAGACAATATTTCTAAATAATTCCAAATATAAATTTATATTTCAATTTTTCATGATATCATCTTCTAAATTTTTCACTAATTAGTAATTAGCATACTAATATCAGTGCACTTGATAAATGTTAGTGCTTACTCCATCTTTTTTTTTTGAAATGCAGATCAATTTCATTAATAATAAATCATACGGCATCTACAAGCGATATCAAATTGAACTGAATACATATTTGTATAAAATAAATAAAGAACATCCTTGAGACAAAGATCGCTATTCGAAGTTGATTGACACAGCCTTTCGTGAAGGAATCTATGGATATGATGATATAGTCTTCAAAAAGATGAATTTTCTCTATTTTGACAAATTATAGACCGAGATCTGATCTCAATTGTATCACCATACGTAGAAATTTCATTGCTCTCATGATCTTGCACATAATTCTTGAACCTCTCTAAAAGAGAGAACAAACTTGTGGACATGACGTAGGTCCACCCCGACGCGGCCACGCGCGGGTTTGGGTAGACGAATGAATCTCCATATGAGAATGGATCGAATTGACATTTAGGTAGAAGTGGAGTCGCCACCGAACTTTGTGGGAGTTCGGAACCGTTCGAGCCCACTCTATGTCGTAGTGGGCCGTATACAAAATACGGCCCATTTCCAATGTCAGAGTTTATTGGGCTCGTCCCTTTGCATTTGATACCGATACCGACATTATCGGATATCGTGTATTGAATGACTCTCGTGCGCCAACGGTTTCGGGCATCCGGAAATCGAGGTTCTGAGTAAGGGGTGAGGGTACGTGTTGGGAAGCCCACAAAGGACACCCAACCCCGCCCGCACATTAGCGGCCTCTACTAAGATCTCGAATGACTTTCCAATACGCGTGTTAGTTGAACGGGAAAATGATATGCAAAGATTATTTTTCCTAAGCATGTGAGGAATTGAAAAGGGTTTCTACGTCGATTTAATGCAATTAATTCTACGTCGAAGTTGAGTTTTAGCATGCGGGTTCATTTTAGTAAATAAAATAAACAAGCAAAATTGACAAAAGAAACAACAAACTGTTAGTAACGATATAACAAATAATAACGGCTTGTGCAAATATTGAATTGTATAGAATGATGCAAATGAATTAATGCATGGTTTTGAAAAGATGTTTCACGTGATTAATTAGGCACGTGTTGACCTAAGTCACAAAAAACGGTTAACGAGACTCGAATGCTATTGTAGGACTCACGGTTTAACGTGATAAAAGGCCACTCGACCGAGTCGTTGAGGGACTCGACCGAGTGGATCCTTAAAAAGTGTTCTGTCCCGGATTTCGTGACCCTACTCGACCGAGTTATTGACCAACTCGGCCGAGTACGTCGCCACTCGATCGAGTCACTATGTGACTCGACCGAGTAGAGGTCGAAAGAGCATTCTGCTCGGTAAATTGTGATGTCACTCGATCGAGTGGCTGAGACACTCGGTCGAGTGGCACCTGTACGAACCAGGTTCGCTTGTAATTTTGAAATTGCTTTTGATTTTTTTTGATAATTCGATGATTCTACCGAATCGGACATAAATATTGTACAATTTATGCTCGACTCGGAGTTTATAAATCATTGATTTTGTTGAACCGGACATAAATATTATTGAATTTATACCCGATTCTAAATCTGCATACTCATTGTATCCCATATTCGATTATTGAATCGATATGGAATACTAGAGTGAAAAATAAAGAAAATTGATTTAAGTCGTTTTAAGTCAATCAAAACGATATAGATTTTTCTCCGCATTTGTAGTGTCATAATTGTAACGTGACATCTACGTTAGCATCAATGAGAAAATCGAATTGATCGAATTATTTGACTAGATTGTTAGATTCGACATCCAATTAGGGAATTGGTATCGAATCTAAAAGATTGACGCTTTGATTGAATAAAGACTTGATTTTGAAAATAAATTTTAGAATTGATAAATATGCGATAATGGTGATAAAATAAGAAAATTAAAGTTGATGTTAATCCGTCTCAACAATCAAGCAATCGGGGTGATGGGATAAGCGACCAGCAACACTGTGTGCAGTACACTTGTATATTCAGTTTTCTTTATCCCACCATCATTCATGCTCGACACGAATCGACGAATATTTTAACGTTTTATACTATTTATATTATCGATATTAGTATGCGAATAAAATAATAAAAATAAAAAAAGACGATTACGACGACACGGACGATACATGACGCGAGAGAGAAGGAGAAGGGAAAGAAAGGGGTTTTGCACCCTCAACCTACATGTTCTTGTCTCGGATAGGGCTCGTAGTTGTGGCTTTAACACGGGAGCTTCGAGGTTTATGGAGGTTGAGTTATGGTGGTTGAGGTTTCGATTCGTAAAGCTAGGTTTAGGGTTTGCTAGTGTAGTGCTTGAGGTAGAATTATGGTTGTAGTAATTAGGGTTTTTGCAAGATCGAAGGGGTGTGTGAAGTTCGATTAGGGTTGTGTAAAGATGTGGAAAAGTTGTGCATGGGGGTGTTTATATAGGCATGCCTAGGGTTCCCCGGTTAGGGTTACTCGACCGAGTAACCAGCTGACTCGGTCGAGTGGCCCGTTGTGCATGCAGTCGGGCCTAAAACAGGTCCACTCGATCGAGTGGATGGGGTACTCGATCGAGTGGCCCAACTGGGTCGCGCGGGTCTCTCGTTTTGGACCGTGACCTTGGATACTTGATGGGTTTTGTGTTTGAATTGGACTTTTGATGCTTGAATGGCTGTATTGAATGTCTCGGAAACGACTTTGACCGGGGTTGACCCAATCGCTAAAAGTCGGTTTTATCTTCGGTGTCGGTTTCGGCCCAAATTAGCCTTATTTGATTGGAAACTACCCACTGGGCCTGAATTTGAGGTCGGTTTTGTGAGATTTGTACTCCGTAAGTGCATTAGCCGGCAACTAATGATTTTGAGCCCATATCCGAGCGCGTAGAAACACGTTAGCGTCCGATCATCATCGGGTGTTTTTTGGAAACTGCCATAGACACCTGGCAGTCAAAATGCGGGTTTCTACAAAACTCACAAAACATATGGGAACAAACTCATCAATTGATGAGACAAATCTCCAAAAAGAAGATGCAAGAGTTATTATAACGGGTCGTGCTTTTTCCTAACGTGCTTTTACTCAATCCTAACGACATTTTACCAATTTGTCCTTGCCATTTCACCCAAATTGATTTTCTTAAAAAAACCCCTAAATTCAACCATCCATGAATAACACCACCAACCACCACCCAAAACACCAACAAACACCACCCAAGACACAATTAATTAAGTTTAATTTGACATAATAAAAGAAAGAAAAATAAGATAGTAAAAAACCGAATTAAAAAAATTACTCCCTCCGAGTTTTAGTGTTCTTCCCTTTTTTCTTATTGGGCTGAGTTTGATCTTCTTCCCTATTTCCATTTAAGGAAACTTCTTTTCACCGAACATTACCATCCTACCCCCACTACTTTATTTATATTACATCAAATATCCCTCATTAATTAATATAATATTCATCTCTCCTACTTTTACAATTCACTTTTTCTCATTTATTTAATATAATATCATTCTCTCTTACTTTTCCAATCTACTTCATCTTTATTTATTAATATAATACTTTCTCCTTATTTTCTTCCCCAAAAAGAAAGGGGAAGAACAATAAAACTCGGAGGGAATACATGAAAAGAAAAAAAATTAAGATACCCATATTGTTTACTAGCAAGGCGCAAGACTCGGTGCAATATCAGGATATACGATTGATGCCCTAGAACCACCCATAATGCACCCTAAATCCCTAACCCTAATTTTAAAAGTTAATTAAACCCTGCAAAATATAAATCAATTAAAATGATATTACTTCATTGATAATTGAATTAAAATTTATAGTCGAATTCGAAAGATTTTAGTTTATTAAAAAAATTGGGGAGGTAAAGAAACAAAGGAGAAGAAAGAAAATTACAAGGTTAAAGCCACTACCGGAATTGGTAGATGGCAGCCCCAAGGGAGGTGTTTTTTTTAGGGTTTGGAGGGGAGGCCGGTGCTTACTCCATCTTCTTGATTAACAACATTTTAAGTAAAAAAAAAATGCACGAGACAGAAGAAGGAATATGTAAGGCAAATTTTTATTTATGACGAGTATATCCGTCATAAACTTATAACGATTTAAATATTATTCACATGGTTGATAAAGACAAAATATTTAGGGTTCGTTTGGTTCACCATGGAAAGATGGAGTTACCGGAAACTTAAATTCACGTGAATTTGTATTTCATGGGAATTACAAAATATTGTTTGGTTGACATGTGGGAAATAACTTCATGCGGGAAGTTCTACCTACCAAGGGGTAACTTCCCCCATTGGAGGAAGTTGCAATTCCTGCGAACTGGCAATTCCCATGAAATGGGCAACCAAACAGCATCCCAATTTATCAATTCATGGGAAATTCTACTTCCCATGATTTAAGAGAACAACCAAACGACCCCTTATTATTATCGATGCATTCTGATTGTGTCTTATCTAGTCATGTGAAGAATATTTAAGCTGATATAACCTTGTGACCGCACCTGTTGAACATTTAAACGACGCCACAAAGGTAGGTAAGATTATGTTCATCCCTTGATCTCTTTCACCAAGGTCCAACATATATTATATTACTAGTTTTGATGCCCGTGCGATGCACGGGTGTAACAATAACGTTACTGAATCAACCTCAATACTTTCTTTTATAATTATTGACTGCGATGGAATGATTACGATTATTTCAAATAATCGTCGTTTTAGAGGATTAGAAGTGCACGTTTGCATGTATTTTATACGAAAAGTAGCAGACGCGGGTTATGATGCTACACTTAGACGGTTAGACCTATCAAATTCGACTCGACCCATAAACCCGATCCTAAATTTAATACACACTATTTTTTTACTTTCAAAGCCGTAATTATTTCAGAGCATGACCCGTATACCCCGACCGGTGACAGGTCTAGTGTGTACATTAGCTACATGGCTAAAACAAACGATGTTCATCATAATACCGATTCACTGTGAGCACTTTTAATGCCTGTGACAACTCATTTGGAACATTGGGTCTATCTGTGTCTTTTGTTCTCTAAGCATGTGACTTTCGCTTAAAATATATTTGTATGTATGTCATTATCTCGCTCTAAATTTGACATGACCCACCTGACACATTTTTAGAGGCATGACTCCGCATGAGCCCATTTTTTTTACTCGCAACCCGTTTAACCTGAATCCTAAATGACCCAATTTTGGGTCATGATCTAGCCTGACCTGTTCAATTCATTGGAAAGAAGAGACCACAAAACTTTAGTCTAAAAGCCAATTTCTAGCCATCTATTTCTATGTCTGAATTTTGCTAAAACTCAAATTTTAACATACAGAATAGTACTCCCCTGTCTATAGAAGAGGCACTCTTTCCTTAATGGGTTCTCTCTTTAAAAGTCACTTTTTGCTTTATTCTTATTTTGTCTGATTTTTGTGGTTAACATTGGTTCTAACCTCACTTATTTTCCACTAAACATTTCTACACCTTATTAATTCTCACTAAGAATGTGGGGTGACGCTTTTAGTGAGACGAAGGGAGTATTAGTTATGCGACGAAGTGATTATGATTATTTCAAACCATTGTCATTTCGAAGATTTGACACCGCTTATCAATGTTTATCTTAAGGGGACAACACCGAGAGAAATCAAGAAGTGAGACAGGCTAAGAAAATTTTGACTTTTTTTAAAATATAAAAATTCTAATTTAAAGAAAATAATACTAATAGTATTAAATTAAATAAAAATTTAATATCAAAGATATTTTTTTTGCTTAAAAATCGGTAAAAAATTAGGCATTCGAAACTATTTATGTCTCGTACTCTGACCATAACCCGATACGGGATCAATATTTGACCCGACCCACTCGACAGTTCTAGTGTCTACATTAGTTCCCTGGGTGAATGATGGTAAGGATTTGCCGTGGATCCCCACCGATCAATAAATAACCGGGTATTCCTAACGGTAGCTAGGGCAAGTCGGGTCGAATCCACGGGGACGGTAAGAGGCGTCTAGACTAAGCTCGCCCAAATACGAGACTAGGTCAACGAACTAAGCTAATCTAGAAGGATAGGAAGGGGAGAAGGCTAAGACTACGACTAAGGTGACGGAGAAAACAAGTATGGAAAAGGGCTAGGATTAGGTCGGGTTCAAGGGGTGATGGAATGGTCAAGGAGGAGCTAAGATGAAGGGGGTAGTTGGGTTATCTAGGTGTAGTCCAGGCTCTCGCTACGTAGACCAACCTAGAGGTTCCTCCTAAAACCCATCTTGGCGACACACGTGACAAACGGGGTTACTAGCGTGCTATCATGACCTAGGTCACGTCCGGGCTCTCGCTACGTAGACCGACCTAGGGTTCGTCCTCACCGGGCTCTCGCTACGTAATGAGGGAACCAAACCCACGAGCAAACTATCACCCACAAGAGAAAAGGCAAGAAAAACAAGCATATGCATCTACATGCCATTCAAGCATTTCAACAAACATGTACCATGCATCTAACCAAGAGGAAACCCAAAACTTCCACCAACATCTCCAACAAACCCTTAATCACCCATTAAACACCCAAATCACCCTACTAACCCTAGCAAGAATCTACTCAAACATGTCTAAAGGAAAAACCAACAAGAACAAGATGAATCAACTCAAACAACAAAACTTGCATAATGAAACTAGTGAAACAATGGGCAATGAATATAACAATGAACAAAGATTAAAACTTGATTGATAAAACAAAGATGAAAAGAAGGGAAAAGAATATTATACCATACTAGAGAAGATGAAAAGAAGAAATCTTGCATAAATGGAAGAAAACCCAAATACATCAACCAAGGTTGTCAATCTTGGTTGGATTCTTCAAGAATTCCCAAATTACAAGAGTTAAACTAGGATTAAAGATTAACTAAGGACTAATCTACACTAATCTATGGTAATCTATGCTAAACTAGGCTAGGGTTTGTGGGTAATGAATAACATAACACAAAATTACAAGAGGGGGGTATATATAGGGTTACAAGAATGAAAGGAGAAGAAAGGAAGCGAAGTCACGCTGCAGCACCTCCGTCCCGATCGAGACAGCTCCATCCCGGCCGGGAAGGGCTGGTCCTGACCGAGACAAGGTTGGTCTCGGCCGAGATGGCCCAAAACAGGGGCTGGTTGCATCGCGCACTCCTTCCCGGTCGGGAAGGCCACTATCCCGCCCGGGAAGGGTCTTGTAGGCCTCCAATAAGAGCTCTAAGGTCCCTCCTTGCTTCTCATGGGCTTCTCATCGATTCCCGAGGCTCGGGATCGAGTTTAAGGGGCTCGGGAATGGGTCCCAAGGTCTCGGGATCGAATCCAAGGCACCAAGTGATCGTTCCTTCTCATCGTTGGCTCCAAAAGCGTATGAAACGAGTCGGAATCGTTCCAATTCTCCATGAACGGTCTCGGGAACCTAAAACGAACTAAAGGAAGCATGAGTAGCCCAGAAATCGCTCCAAAGAGCGATTCCACAAGGAAAACGGGACCAAAACATAACAAATAAGGCACTATAAACTACACTTATCAACTCCCCCACACTTAACCCTTACTCGCCCTCGAGTAAGCACAAACTAACTACTAAACTAGCCGAGCGGGTATTAGCGCACCCTACGCCCTTTCAATTCACGCGAGTACACTTAGAGGAAAAGTGCACTCCGCAAGGCAAGTGAGGTCTTGCGACAAAACCGTGGATGCAACCGGACACAAAAACACATAAACAACAAACACACAAACAAACAAATAAACGGTTGCACCCAAAGAGAAATAAATACCGCTTCCCTCTATAAAGCGGTGAATGAAACACCGGTTTAGGACTCAAGGCAAGTGACAACGTTCCCGAGCTAGTAATGCAAATCGAGATGAACTAAATCCTAATAGTATGACGATAAAGCAACAAAAACGTTGGTAACTTACCTAGGTCCTCCTAACTTTCTAAGAACGTACTGCGGGACGATCGGCGGGATGGAAAAGGATGAACCACGATGTTAGTCGACACTGTAGGTAAGTGAGACCCCGCCCCCTTTAGCGATGAGCCAAGAGGGTCGTCCCATGTCCAAAACCGCTCAATAAGTCCAAATAAAAAGGTGGAAATATTTGCAAAATGAGGGAAGACCGACCATCACCGCTATCATCCTTCCTAGGGACTAGGTCCTTTGGTAGGCTCTTCACGGAAATAGTCGGTAAAAGGCTTATTTTGAGATGTGGGGATTCTTTTTGTGAGACGATTTTCTTTTTGGCATCTTTCATTCTTTTTGTATTTTTGGCTTTGTTTGTTGCCATGCCATTTCTTTTTATTCTTTTCTATTTTCTTTTTGGCTTTTTGTGCCTTTTCTTTTTCTTCAATCTTTTCTTTCTTTTTCTTTTCTTTGCCCTTTTGGCTAGATTTGAGTGATAGGCATTTCTTTGCAACAAAGAAAGATGTTCAACAAATTGCAAATTTATTGTGTGGATATGTGTAAGAGGTAGGGGAATGGGTGAGTTGGGACGGCGCCTTCCCTTCAAACCCACAAAAAGGTGAACAACTTGGACTAATCAAACAATCCCAAACACGGTCACCTAAGGGACGAGACTCGGCAACCAAGGCCTTTTCACACCGTGGGTGGTCATAATGGTCAAAATGCAAATCCCGTAGTAAATCCCTAGTAAGCTAGGTGGACTCAAGGTAAAGAACCAACGAAATCATTGATTTAGGGTCATTCTACTAGACTAAAGTCCAAGACTCTATTTACATTACTAGAAAGGGAAAGTAAACGCTTGCACACTAGCCTCTAAACCGGGTTTTCGAAAACCTTTTTACACACAAGACACAAATACACACACAAAACAAAGACACGACGAAAATGAAAGAAAAAGAGACAAAAGATAACAAAACAAAACAAGGAGAAACAAACACATAAACAAAACAAACACCACCCCGAACTTCCAAACAAGCGTCCAAATCAACCACAAACTTTACAAAGCTCCACCCGAGCACACAACATCACAAACCTTCTCCAAACTTCACAAGAAATAAAGAGGGAAAAGGGATAGAAGATGTTACCGGAGGTCTTGAAAGCTCTCCAAAGCTATCGGTGATTTAAGCAACCTATAAGGAAAAAGGGAGGCAAAACACGCACAACACAACAAATATACGACATAACGACACAAAAGGAAAACACACAAAAGAAAATCTTTTTGATTTTTGTGAAATTTTTCAAATTTTTAGGGTTTTTTAAAGATTTTTCTCGAAAAAACTACGAAAATAAAACTAACTAGACTAAGATATCGCTCCCCCACACTTAAACCGAGCAATGTCCTCATGCTCGATCGTAGTGTGCGGAGACACAAAAGAAAGAAAAGAAACTACGAAAATAAAGCTAAAAATTAAAATAAAGCGGAGAAATGGTAAAATGTGTCCGGCCGGGGTGTAGTCAAGTCACCATGGGCCGAGACAAGAAAAGATATGGATGGGGGAAGAAATAAAAAGAAGGAAATAAAAGGAAATGGGAGGGGAGGACTAGGTGTAATCAAGTCACCTAGCCCGGATTCCGCCTAAATCCGACTAATTCCTACTAAAAGAAAAATAAAATAAAGAAAGAGAAAAGACTTGTAAATTTGGATTTTTCAAATGATTCTCGATGTAATCACGTCATCGAGAATCGGGAGCGATCACCACAAAGGCCCCGAGGGCCAACAAATTACTCATAACAAGGGGGAAATAAAATAGACAAGCATCAAAAACGGAAAAGAAAAGAAAGTTGCCATACCAAGGGTTAGCAACTAACGCATCTCCATCGTTTCAATAATCAATAGTCATCTCGCTCGTCATCATCCCCCTCCTCACATCCATTGTTGTCATCATCATCATCACCATCTTCATCTTCTTCACCGGCTTCCTGATTACCCACCCCCGCATTTATATCGAAGGCATCCTCGGCCTCGTACTCCTCATCATCCATCATGGCACCACTACCACTAGGATTACCGTGGTTAGGGAAATACTCGGGTCTATACCATGACGGAAGGTTGCCACGTGGATCAATATACCCCTGTTGAGCCAAAAGATGATAACCGGGGTATTGAGCATAATAATCATCCCTCCTCTGCTCATATTGCCCTAGATGCAGAGCACTAAGCATCGCGGCCATGGATGCATCGGCCGGGGGCTGAGGGTAGGCAAATGGAGTGTAGGGGGTGTACGGAGGAACGTACACATACGCCGGGGGCTGAGGGTAAAAGGGGAGTGGTCGGGCAGCTTGCTGTTGTTGTTGTTGGGTTGGTTGCTGTCGAGGCCTCACACTAGTACGTGTATGCGGACTAAGGGAGGAAGAGGCACCGGGATCACCTCCCGCACCGGGTATTAGAAGGTTAGGCTCTCGAACCGGGACTAGGGATTGTCGCAAAGTCACAAGGGTCGGAAGCGTAGTGCATGGCAAAGTGAAGTGTGGCCGACCCGAGGTAAACCATTGATACCTCTTGTGCTCCCTCTCATAGGCGATCCATTTATGGAACCTAGTCAAACGGTCCTCATCTATGGTCGTATCCCCCGGTACGGGGATCAAGTCTTCCTCGCTGAAATTTTCATCTACCGCCTTAGCTATGTCGCGGATCAAGTCTTCCTCGCTGAAATTCTCATCTACCGCCTGCTATGTGTGTTATGAGCCCCCCGAGAACAATCTCACTCACATTCTTCCCCGTCTTACTTATCTTATGAAAGTGCTTAGCTAAAGCAAGGGAAAGGTCGGGGGTGAACCTAGGTTGACTCTTGACATTTAAATAGGCCCCGAGTATGGTTTACTCTTGTTGAGTGAAGGTGCTCATTTCGGGCCTCCCAAATATCGTACCCGCAATTAATCGATGCCAAAAACGCAAAACCGGGTGGTGGACATGACGGCTAGACAACCGTCGATAGTCGACAAGGCTAAGACCGGTTATACTTTTCCACACATCGATTTCACTAAAACCGGCGGGTGTATTACAATTAGAAACGGAGGGGAGACCGAAAATATCACCAAACTCGGGGAGGGTGTAGTTGTAGTCACCATTGTTCACCCGAAAAGCAACCCAGGGTGGATCAACTCTAGTATTTAGAACAAAGCTACTAAAGAACTCAAGGGTGAGTTGCTTGCAGGTCCGCTCATGCATGTTAAATAATAATTCCAACCCCATACCCACAAACAATTGTCTACATTGTTCAAGGATGCCAAGCTTCCTAAGTATGATTTTGCAAATAAAACGAGTTGGCTCAAGAGGCTTACCAAGGAGCTTGTAGAATTGCTCCTTTTGCCATTCCAAACCAAAGATAAGGGTAGGAAAATCCGGATGGCAAGGAATTTCCGGCTCTTCAACCTCGACCTCGGGCTCGATTTCGGCTCTAGAAGTGGAAGCACTCTTCCTTTTCTTGCTTGCTACCACATTCCCTCTTTTCTTTGGAGCCATTAAAGATGAAGAAGCTTCAAAAATGGTGAACACCCAAACTCGTATTTTACCCAAAAACACTAGCTAGAACCCACAAAAACACCCAATAGAAGCTTAAAATTGGTGTAATAAGCTTCCAAGACCAACTCCAACAAGCTAAATCGAGTTTTGAAACAAAACCCCAAACTTGGATTTTGGGATAAATGGTGATAAAAACTCGATTTTTTTCGTTTTTGGTGATTTGAATGGTAGAAAATGGGTCTAGGATAGGTATTTATGTGATAGAAACTGATTTTGGGTGGTTTAGGAAGTGATTTGATGAGATTTGGTGGAGTATTTGAAGATTTATGGTGTTTTGGGGGTTTTGGAATTGGGGTTTATTTTGTGTGTTATGAAGATGAAGGAGGTTGAAGATGAGTTAATATGAGATGGGAATGGGTTGGGTTGGGTTGGGTTGGGTAGATATGTGAGAGGGGAGCATGGGGCGGGGCGGGCTGCTTAATGAAATTGGGTGGGCTTCGGGCTGCAGGAAAAAAAACAAACTGTGCTGTAGATAGCCCCGTCTCGGTCGAGAAGGGCTCGTCTCGCCCGGGACGGTGCTCCAGTAGCTGCATGTTTTTGTCACATCGACCCGACCGAGATGGGCTCTTCTCGCCCGGGAAGAGCTGTCATCCCGCCCGAGATGATACCATTTCTCGCCTAAGTAAAACCCGTTCTCGCCCGGGATGCCTTTGAAGTTTCCTTTCAATAAGAACTCACCTAGCCCTCCTCCCAATCCACAAATAACAACTCGAGATCCGAAATCCCGTCCCCAAAAGCTTATTCTAAGCTCAAAAACAACCGTTTAGCTCCCGTCTTTCAATAAAAATCCCACCGAGCCGAACTTGACGGAAAAATAGAAGACCGGGCACGAGATACTTGGTGCTAATCATGGGAGATAAAAGTGGAGCTTCTCTTGATTTGCGAATATTCATCTAAGCACATAGCTTCATCAAAGCTCCAAAAATCAATAATAGAACCGCTCCCAAGATCGCTTCAAGCGTTCACCTCCAAAACTCATATAATCACCTTCAAACATCAATCATCCTACACAACTTCACAATAATCATTAGAATCCCCTCCCTCACATCACTCAACAAAAATTCCAAATTACAAGAATTCCACAAAACAAAACAAATCCTAGAAACAAAATCATAAAAACACAATTACAAACACAAAAACTAAAGAGAAGAGAGAAAGGGGAATATACAACATGACGGTTCTTTAGGAACTCCGTCAAACCGAGGATGGTGGACTCTCATTCTTCAACCATAGCCCTCAAGGGCTTGGAGGAGCAAGTCAAACGCACGACCGACATCGTAATGAAGGCCCAAAGAGTGCTCGAGCCAAGCTATCCTCCACGGCCTCCAAGGTGGAGGCAAGAAGTAGTCCTCAAAAGACCCAATGTCATCTTTCGTGTTGTCTCCGGGGTCTATCCATCCTACGAGCTTCACCGACCTCTTCCTCCCTAGGCACCGTCTCCAATCACTAGCAAGCTTCAAGTCTTCATCATGAGGCACAAAAAACGGCTTTGGCCTCATCTCTTTGTTGCACACCCCCACACTTTCCTCAAGTTGTGGTTCCCCATCTTCATCACTTGTCCCCACATTATCTTGGAGGAGAGGATTGAAACTTCTACCGGCGATTTCAATCTCTTCCAAACCATTGCTTGATTTACTTACAAGGGGCTCTTGATGCTTATCCACATTCTCGGACATGGGCAACTTGGGCTTGTCAATTTCGCCCAACAACTTCACAAATTCTACCAACTCATCCAACTCACTAACCTCCTCCAATTCTTCACCAACAATGCCTTCACCAAGGGTCATATCCTCATTCGTCTCTTTTTGGGTAGACGATTGAGGTTCTTCAAAGCAAGTTTTTCTCTCAAAAGGAACTACATCGGCGGCTTCATGATTAGGTTGCTCCCCTTTCTCAAGTGGGCACCCTTCATTTAGTCGTGACGTTCGGGATAAAAGCATTAAGGTTTTAACCGTTAACGTATTTAATCGAGCATGTCATAGCTTTGATCCATAGAGGGAGAGGAGTAGCTCATGGTGGCTTCCATGGGTGCGGAATTTAGATCAAACCTCATATTATGCTCGAAAATCGTGGCTCGTACCCGGTTGAGGACCTCTCAATCTAGCAACCGTCCGTTAAAGCGGCTCTAAGTTGCAAGAAGAAGATGGTCACCACCTCTAAACACAAACTGTAGACTAAGAGCAAACATGAGAAGTCTAGTGCTTTTTGGGCACTAGACAAGAGAGAAATAAACTTCACACACACAAGAAGCAAAGGAACAAAAAGAAAAACACAAAAACAAAGACAAAGTCGAGTAAATAGGCAAACAAGGTCTAAACTAGCACCGTCCCCGGCAACGGCGCCAAATGGATGGTAGGGGATTTGTCGTGGATCCCCACCGATCAATAAATAACCAACTAATCCTAATGGGTAGCTAGGACAAGTCGGGTCGAATCCACGAGGACGGTAAGAGGCGTCTAGACTAAGCTCGCCCAAATACGAGACTAGGTCAACGAACTAAGCTAATCTAGAAGGATAGGAAGGGGAGAAGGCTAAGACTACGACTAAGGTGACGGAGAAAACAAGTAAGGAAAAGGGCTAGGATTAGGTCGGGTTCAAGGGGTGATGGAATGGTCAAGGAGGAGCTAAGGTGAAGGGGGTAGTCGGGTTATCTAGGTGTAGTCCGGGCTCTCGCTACGTAGACCAACCTAGGGGTTCCTCCTAAAACCCATCTTGGCGACACACGTGACAAACGGGGTTACTAGCGTGCTATCATGGCCTAGGTCACGTCCGGGATCTCGCTACGTAGACCGACCTAGGGGTCGTCCTCACCGGGCTCTCGCTACGTAATGAGGGAACCAAACCCACGAGCAAACTATCACCCACAAGAGAAAAGACAAGAAAAACAAGCATATGCATCTACATGCCATTCAAGCATTTCAACAAACATGTACCATGCATCTAACCAAGAGGAAACCCAAAACTTCCACCAACATCTCCAATAAACCCTTAATCACCCATTAAACACCCAAATCACCCTACTAACCCTAGCAAGAATCTACTCAAACATATCTAAAGGAAAAACCAACAAGAACAAGATGAATCAACTCAAACAACAAAACTTGCATAATGAAACTAGTGAAACAATGGGCAATGAATATAACAATGAACAAAGATTAAAAATTGATTGATAAAACAAAGATGAAAAGAAGGGAAAAGAAGATTATACCATACTAGAGAAGATGAAAAGAAGAAATCTTGCATAAATGGAAGAAAACCCAAATACATCAACCAAGGTTGTCAATCTTGGTTGGATTCTTCAAGAATTCCCAAATTACAAGAGTTAAACTAGGATTAAAGATTAACTAAGGACTAATATACACTAATCTATGCTAAACTAGGCTAGGGTTTGTGGGTAATGAATAACATAACACAAAATTACAAGAGGGGGGTATATATAGGGTTACAAGAATGAAAGGAGAAGACGGCCCCATCCCGGCCGGGAAGGGCTGGTCCCGACCGAGACAAGGTTGGTCTCGGCCGAGATGGCCCAAAACAGGGGCTGGTTGCATCGCGCACTCCTTCCCGGTCGGGAAGGCCACTATCCCGCCCGGGAAGGGTCTTGTAGGCCTCCAATAAGAGCTCTAAGGTCCCTCCTTGCTTCTCATGGGCTTCTCATCGATTCTCGGGGCTCGGGATCGAGTTTAAGGGGCTCGGGAATGGGTCCCAAGGTCTCGGGATCGAATCCAAGGCACCAAGTGATCGTTCCTTCTCATCGTTGGCTCCAAAAGCGTATGAAACGAGTCGGAATCGTTCCAATTCTCCATGAACGGTCTCGGGAACCTAAAACGAACTAAAGGAAGCATGAGTAGCCCAGAAATCGCTCCAAAGAGCGATTCCACAAGGAAAACGGGACCAAAACATAACAAATAAGGCACTACAAACTACACTTATCAGTGAAACAAATGACACTCATCAAAATACCAGGTCTTGCGCATGAGAGCAATATTAATATGTCTGTGAGACCATGACAACTCATATGCGAACATTGAGTTTATCTATGTCATTTACTCGCTAAGCGTTTGACTATACTACATCTAATATATTTGCATGCATACAACCATCTCGCTTTAAATTTGACCTGACCCGCAAACCCGTCTCACCCAATTTGTTGTTTTTTGGGTCATGAACCCAATTTATTTTACCCAAATCCTAAATTACCTATTAATTTAAGGACATGACATGGCCCGATACGTTCAACCCGTTGGAAAAAAGAGACTACAAAGCCTAAAGCACAATTCTAGCTAATCTATTTCTATGCCTAGATTTTGTTAAAACTCTAATTTTAACCTATTAGCAATTCAATATATACCCCCTCCATTTTTTTGATTTAGCCCAATTTTCTTTTAGAGATTTTTTAGTTAGCCTCATTTATTCATATGGAAATTTATTAATTAGTATTTTTCTCTCATCACATGCACTATATCACCAATTTCCTCTTACTTTTTAACATTTTCTTAAAATTTGTAGCAAACACATATGAGGTTAATAAAAAAAAGGGAGGGAGAAATTAATTATTACTCCGTATATATTATCCTTTTATTTGAATATAATTTTATGTCTAATCTTAACTTAAATCATCTAGCTTTTTTTTAGTAATTTACTCTTCTACAGTTGAACATAAGAGACAAATTAAAAGTTGTCTTTTCGTTTTAAATAGTACGAGTATTCAACATTACTATAAGACAAAACCTGACTCGACATGCCCAGCTCGTTTTTGTGTAGGTCAAGAGTCAAGATCTCTATATCTTGATCTATGACTTGATATTTTAATTAAAAATATAAACTTATATTCAATTTAATTTTTTATCTTTTAATTATAAAAGAATTTTAAAAATTTATTGAAATATAAAAGTCTGTGCGATGGATATTAGTTTAAATAATTGAAATATAACATCATAATTAAGGAGTATAAAAATAATACGAAGTACTATTTATTGAACTTTTTTTACCAATTTGGTTATTTGGCCAAATAACCAAATTGGTAAAAAAAATGGCTCAAAGGTGACGAATTGGTAAAAAAAATATCGCCGGCGCCGAATAGGTAAAAAAAGTGGCACTCAAGTGACGAATTGGTAAAAAAATATCACCGGTGCCAAATAGGTAAAAAAAGTGGTACCGAAGTGACAAATTGGTAAAAAAAAATATAATCGTGTTACGGATTTAAAAAAAATTAACCGATGCAAGATATTTGTAAAAAACGTAATCGATGCCAAATTGTTACGGATTAAAAAAAATAATCACTGCGACACTATTTAGAAATTAATGTTCGTACAACAAATTACCGAGCATTTTGGCTCAGTTTAGATTTTTTTTTTTCAAAGTGTGCCGATATTGTCACATAGGTCCGTGTTTACGGTTCTTACGATACAGTGTAAAAAATCTAGACATGTCGAAACTCGATCCACGACCCATTTGACCCGAACCTGAACAAACCCATTAATCTAGGATAGACATCCGACTCGACCCGTATTGCAATCCGACCAATTTAATAACGGATCTAAAATCTTCTAATAAAAAAAAATCCGAACGATGAAAAAAAAAATTGTCTAGATGACTCATTTGACTGTGATGCTGATATGGAGTAGACGAAAATTTGTTTTTATTTTTTTTTTCACCGCACAAATTTTTTTTAATCAGATGATTTTAAATCCCTTAAATTGGTCGGGTTACAATACCGGTTGAGTTGAATTTCGATCCTAGATTAATGGGTCTTTTCGGGTTCGGGTCAAATGGGTCGTGGATCGAGTTTTGACATGTCTAGATTTTTTACCTTGTATCGTAAGAACCGTAAACACGGATCTATGTGACAATATAGGCATACTTTGAATAAAAATTCTAAACCGACCCAAAACGCTAGGTAATTTATTTTACTAACATTAATTTCTAAATAGTGTCGCATCGATTTTTTTTTAATCCGTAACAATCTGACACCAATTACGTTTTTACCAATTTCTTGCATTGGTTAATTTTTTAAAAATCCGTAACACAATTATGTTTTTTTACCAATTCGTCACTTCATTACCACTTTTTTTACCAATATGGCATCGGCGATATTTTTTTACCAATTCGTCATTTGAGTACTACTTTTTTTACCTATTCGGCGCCGACGATAGTTTTTTAACCAATTCGTCACCTTTGAGCCACTTTTTTTTTACTAATTTGGTTATTTGGCCAACAAATAGGAGATGACGTTTCAGTTTTGATTACGTGGTGTGGACCCACGCATACACGCACCACCCTCTCTCTTATCTCTACTCCGTAAGACCGAAGCCGAAACACCTCTTTCGCTTTCTAGTAGGAATGTCAAAGGGTAGGATCTGGACCGGATCCTATAGGATCCAGATCCTTATCCTTATTTCTCTCCTTGGATCCGGATCCGATCCATATCCTAAGGGTCCAAAATTATAGGATCCTTATCAGGATCCTAAGGATCGAGATAGGATATGGATCAGAACAGGATCTTTTGGTTTTTAAGTTCAACTATGATTCTAGATTATATTCTCACCTTATATAATCATTTAAAGACAATTTATAACATATCTGTGGACATGACGTAGATCCACCCCGAGGTGGCCACGCGCGGGTTTGGGTAGGCGAATGAATCTCGTGGTAAGATTGATCTTGGGTTCGAAATTTAAGTCAAAGTTGGAGTCGCCACCGAATTTATGGGAATTCGGACCCATTCGAGCCCACTCTATGTCGTCATGGATCGTACACAAAGTACGACCCATTTCGATTTCAGAGTTTATGGGGCTCGTCCCTTTGCATTGCGATACCGATACCGTCTACACCGTTTATCGTGTATAGAATGACTCTCGTGCGCCAACGGTTTCGGACATCCGGAAATCGAGGTTCTGAGTAAGGGGTGAGGGTACGTGTTGGGAAGCTCACCAACCCCACCCGCACTTAGCGGCCTCTACTAAGACATCGTTCGTGTACGCGCGCTAGTAAAATGACTAAATGATATGCAAACAGCGTTTTCGGCTAAACATCCGAATTTCGTGTGAACTACGTCATTTTAATGCATCTTGATTCACGTCAAAGTGATTTAGCATGTGATGTTCATTTAAATAAATAAATGGCAAACATCGAAAATAGAAAACTCGTAAATAAATTACAAATTACACTGGCGGAATACAACCCGGAATTCACAATACAGCGAGCAATAAAATAGAATAATCGAATCAGGAAACGGTAAATATTAACTATAAACAGACCCGTAAATAATAAATATAAGCTAGACCGTGAATTGAATAAATGGACGAACTTCGATTAAATACACATTATATTGTGCATTAAACGAAGGACGGAGATATGGGACCTAGACGTGATGCTAGCCCGATCCCGAATCTCGATGCCTTGTCCCGACTTATCACATTGAAAAGTTGGCGTCTAAATTAGTCATGTATCGGATACGACTAAAGAGTCGTCGACACAAAACTAATTGTGAAAGACATCGTTCAAAGTCGTAGAAGTGAATTAAAATACACGAGTTTTGGAAAATAGAATCACATGATTGTCCTTGCACGCGACGACTAAGTCGTAAAAAAGACGAGGCTCGGATGATGCTTGAAGCTCTCGGTTTATTTTGAACAAAGGGACCCACTCGATCGAGTCATGGCAAGGACTCGATCGAGTGAACCCTTAGAGGAGCTACTGCCCGATTTTTGTAGTGCTACTCGATCGAGTAACCTATGGAACTCGATCAAGTGCCCTTGTATGAGCTGTTGCTCACTTCGAAACGTGATGGTTTCTTTTTTATTTATTTAAAATCGGTGGTCGACCGAGTTACGTAAAAATATTGCATTATTTAAACTCAACTCGGTTTACGGTGCCTATAATCGTGTATTATACAATTATAAGACCGGCATCGGAATTTTATAAAAAGCGTTATAAGATCAATTAAAATTTGATTAGGACGGAATTGTCTCCCTCCGCGCCACGACATCGATACTAATCCTTACGGATTATGTGATGTCGATTTTCGCATCAATGGGTTCCGTACTAATCTCGGAAATGGCATCGAACGCGTTCAACTACGAACGACAAAGATCACGTTACGCCCTTGAGTATTTGGGGCGGCGCTCCTCGGAAGGGTGCCACCTCCATTGTGACTCCTAAAGGGATTAAACGGACTTGGAGCGGTGTTCATAGTCAAATGTGTTCGATCCGATGTTTTATTATTATATACATATATACATACACGGTATTTAAATGTTAAATGTTAGAATGCGAAAGAATAAAAAAGTTAGTAACAAAGAATTAAAATGTTAGGTGTTAGATACAATCAATAAATAAAATGTTAGATTAGAGAGTTAGTATACATGAAATTAAAAGTTAGTGTCGTTAATATCGACTAATAATAATAGTAAATATATATATATATATATATATATATATATATATATATATATATATATATATATATATATATAAGGAACGAAAATGAAGAAGGAAGAAAAGAATGTCGGGATTTGAATTACACCCTCAGCCTACATGCTTAATTGGCCTCGGAAACGGACTCGTAGTAGCGGCGTGTGCGCGGGAGTGTCAAGATATGTAGGGTGAGTTAGGTGTATATGGTTAGGGAGAGGATGCTCACGGGTCTTTGACGAGTTTTGATCTCGAGGGTGTGTATGTGTGTGTAGAAAGGATATGAATGTTGTGAGTTTGAAGCCTAGTTCAAAGGGTTTGTATGTGTTGAATGATGAGGGTTGCAAAAGGTTAAGGTTGAAATGTGTAAGGTTGAATGGGGAGTCAAAAGAGTTGTAAAATGGGATGATTAGGGTTCGAAAAGCCTTGTGAAATGGCTTAGGGTGACGGGGTATTTATAGAACAAATACCCCGGTTTAGGGCCACTCGATCGAGTGGCGCGTGTGCACTCGATCGAGTGACCGGTTCAAATCCGGTTCAGCCGGTTCACAGGCTTACTCGATCGAGTGGATCAAACCGCATGGAGGCTTTTTAGGAAAGATTTTTTGACTATTTTTGAATGAGATTTGGTTGATTTGGTTGTTGAGTCTAGCTTCTAGAAGCGCACTTGGCTGTTTTTTGTGTCGGATTCATCTTTGACCGGGTTTTGACCCAAATTAGTTTCATTTTATTGGGAACGACCCACTGGGCCTGAATTTGAGGTCGGTTTTGAGAGATGTGCACTCCGCTAAATGCCAACGTCAGATACTATTGATTCCGAGTCCTTATTCGAGCGTATTAAGTCACGTTTGCGTCCGATCATCATCGGGTGTTTTGTCGGGAACCGCTATAGACACTAGCAGGCAAAATACGGGTGTCTACAGAGCCCCCACTCTGACTGAGGCTTGGACATGGCGAAAGTCCGAGTAGCTACCATGCCAATCGAGGATTAAGACCTGGCAGCCTTCCGATCGGGTCGTTTATAGTCCATTAGACTTGCGTGAAGGGCTCGCCAGCCATAAGAAAAGGGGCATACATGCCCTGATGATGATAGCTCCGTGGGGAGTCGAACTTGCCTTTGAAGTCATAGGTGTACCCGTATGCCGACACATCACATCTTGGATGTAGCATTCCAGGAGAAACACCGACTCATGCTGGGGAGTAAAGTAGCTGCGCAGGGACTTGCTTCTGAAGTCTTGGGTGTACCCGTATGCTGACACATGACAACTTGCATGTAGCATTCCAGGAGAAACACCGCCTTTGATGTTCCGTTGAGAAGCACTAGCTGGTACCTGAAATATTAGATACATAGGCAGAAATAGCAGGCATAGTATATAGCAAGATAACACATAGGAAATGCAGTTAGCATCTATAGACTAGCTTGCGCTGGAAAAATGGTTTTTGCTTCATTTTGAAATCGAAGTCCTGAAAGCAACTCACGTGCTAGGAGATAGGTTTTCAAAATTGAAAGGAGTAGAAAAGAAATTTGCAATTTAAATAGACTGAGATTTGACCTTGTTGAAAGGGATTTTATCAAATGGCTTTAAAGTGAGAATTTGAAGAGAGAGGCATACAGACAGACTCGACTCTAGACGAGTTGACAGACATGTCTTGGACTCTCGAGGGGTTGGACTATGACTCGGTAGGGGGGTGGGCTACCTAAGATGACAAAACTCTTAAGTTGCGCTATTCCGTAACCTAGGCGAGTGGCAACACGGTCGAACATCGAAATGGGAAAAATATGCAGTAGTCTGTAATGAGACTGTTTTTGCATGACAGGACTTAGCAGTAGCAATGCTATATAGTCTAGTGCTCTTTTGAATTTTGTGGTTTTAGGAATATATTCCCAAAGTGGGTGTTGCTTCGAATCCTTGACAGATTCTCGTCTTCAACTGAGCCGAGTACTAGGACACAATATAGAAAAGTTGGCTAGATTTTGAAAGTCTTTGGATTTTGTGAGTGGATGGAGGTCTTCTGCCTAAGAGAAGCCCCCAGGACGACAAAGCTAACTGTTGAGAACATGACGGTGTCGTGACCGGAATGATGGTGCTTTTTGAATTTGTGTCAATGTGGGTGGTTGTGCCTTTGTTGAAAGGTTGCCTATGTATTCACGTGTAGCGAAATCAAACCAAGCCGTAGTTCAGTGGATTGAATGATATATTATGTTGCCTAGTTTATTAGGGCTTTGTGTGTAACTAGCCATAGCGATGATGTAGGCTAGGTGAATTCCCAATGATGTCTTGATCAAAGGGCTAGAACAGTTAGGATGTTGATCCTGTGACTATGAGCGTTCTCCGGGCTAGCCCCCAGAGGTGGTGTGAACTATTTGGGCATGTTCTATGCTGACCGCAAGTTGAGTTCCCGTGTTTGGGGTTGGTAACTGGTTTGGATAATTTTGGAAATGTGGAGCTAGGTCGTAAATGGCTTTGATGATTCGAAATCTGGAGCTCGCTTTTGTGGAGCTAAGGCTTCGAGGGTAAGGTATTGTAATGTGGTAGGAAAGGGAAGTCGAGTAAAAATGACTCGGACTTCGATTGGGCTAGGTTTGATAATGCGGGATCTGGTTTCCATGTCTGGCCCTAATGGTTAGGGGTATCCTATGGAGCTTGAATCCTCAAAATTTTAGGCTGTCTCTTAGCCTCGGTCTTGGGAAGGTCTTGAAGGTTGTAATGTGGGAAGGCTAAGTGTGGTGTTAGCTGACCAGCTGATTGTTTCTCCCCTATTTGATGGTATGGGCATTGATAATTTTTGAATTGACCGTACCCCGATCAAGGGACTTTCACTGACCGTTGACCACGGTCATGGGTATTTGAATTTTTTTTTTGGGTTGACCTCTTAGCCCCGGTCGTGGGATTGACCGTACTTTGGTCGAGGAGATGACCGTATCTGGTCGGGGAATGTTGATAGTTCTTTTTTGGTCATGGTCAGCTCTTTTGTTTTGGCCTTTTACTTTTTCCTTGGACTTTTGATTTTTTTGTCCAACTCTTTTTTTTCTTTTTCTTTTTTTTTTTTCACGGTAATCCCCTCCTATGGTGTTGTGGGTGGATTCGGGGTTGGGCCTATCAGTTGGATTAGGCTTGTGGAGCTAAACCTTTGTAAGGTGTAAGCCTAGTTGGTGTTTATGTGAGTGCAACTCACGATGGAGTACTCTACGGTAAGCATGGTGATTTGGATCTCGGTATTGTCATCATAATTCCGAACAGGCTTGGTGGGAGTATCGTCCCGAGTTGGGTATTTTTGGCATCAAGTCTATAGAGTCACGATGTTTTTTTTTTTTTGCTTCTGGTCAGACTAACCCCTAAGGTAGGGATTGGTCAGTTTTATTGGAGGGGTGTTTATTGTGGGAAATGGGCTTGCCTCCCGTCTTAAACCCAAACTAGGAGACTACCTAGATTTGTCATAGGATTCGATACCGCTCCTGCTAGGGGTGGTTATGTGGCTTTCTATACCAGATATGGAACAGGTAAAAGAAAACATGGGCCTCAGTTCCTGCAGACATTATAGATGTGCCTATAATAGTCACGTGCATGTGCTCACAGTGTATGATGGTGTTCATCATGTTCTCGGAAACACATAAGGGAAGTATATATGAGAAATTGAAAAAGCTGGTTTTATTGGAATTCGAAAAGAGGACAAAATATAGTTGACTCTGACTCTGACTTTGAAATGAGGATGTAGGATATCGTAGACTCGGACTCAGACTTAGACTCGAATCGAATCCGAACTTTCGGATACTTGGTTGGTCGTTTCTTTTTGGTAAGGTCCTTGATTGGAGGAAACGACAGGTGCCACACTCGCCTAAACTCGACTTTGCGCGAATGCAAGAGAGGGAGTCAAACTAGACATGGCCCGGGGTGACGGGTCGACAAAGACTCTTGGACCGGGATACTCGAACGTTGACCTAGACGAGGTAACAACCCTGGCTTGGACTCAATGATGAGACTCAAGCTGCACGAGGGTAAGTTCGAAAATGGGGCGACCGTGTTTGACCGCGTCACGTGTTCGAACCAACCGTGGCGACCTAAACCTAGGTGACTCGAGTGTTCGTAGCATAGTTACGACTCGAAGAAAAGCATCATAAGGATGCTGGTGTTAATGACCGTAAGGTACCCCTTAGGGTGACCGTGGTCGACTTCTCGGTTGGAGGATAGCCCCCAAGTGAGACTAAAGACTCTGATAGTACTCAGATGGTGCGGCATCTGAATGACTCGAAAGTGATAGACGTGAGACACCACGTGCAGGACATGACCCTTAGAGGAACTGTGATTGATCGCTCTGCTGAAGGGTAGCCCCCGAGTGAGAGTAAAGACTCTGATAGTACTCAGATGGTGTGACATCTGAATGACTCGAAAGTGATAGACGTGAGACACCACGTGCAGGACATGACCCTTAGAGCAACCGTGATTGATCGCTCTACTGAAGGGTAGCCCCCGAGTGGGGTTGTAGGTTTTTTTAAGACTCGAGTGTCGGACGAGTGACCCTTAGATGTAAGGATCACAAACCTTTTGTTATAGGGCTATGCCTTGTAAAAGGTTGACTCGGCCTCGAGGAAAGGCAGACGGGGTAAGGGAAGAAACTCGCGATGTAAGATCGGCAGAGTTTCGACGCTAGAGACCCTTGATTTGACTTGAATAAGGATAGACCCTGGGATTAGGGTAGACCCTTAAGTTAAAGGACTTGAATTGGGATGACTCGACTAACGGATTGAAAGACGGGCAAAATTCCCCTAGGAAAGGTCGTGGGGACCGTCCTGTCGGAGGGAAAGATCGCGTGTGACTTTCTAGTTAGGACTCGAGTGTTCAGACGAACCTTCCATTTACGAGTGTATGACTCGTGTTGGTTGGTTGTGCCTTTAGAATAAGGCGGACTAGGATGGGGAAGAAACCCGTGATGTAGGATCGACGGAGTTTCGACGCTATAGACCTTCGACAAATTACGAAAAGACCCGACACACGGATAAAGGTAGGTCCTATAATAAGGAAGGTTTTTGAAAAATGATTGAGTTTTGAAAATTGAGAGGACGGTCCTGAAATTGACAGTGGGCCAATAGAACCGGGCATTTTGAAATGTTGGAATGGTTGCGAATAAATTCGCATTTTGAAAAAAAAATGGGAGACGGTCCCGTCTTTTGAAATTGGCAGCATGCCGACAGGACCGAGATTTTTTGAAAAGTTGAATTTTTAAAATTTTGAAAATTTGAATATCGAAAATAAATTTCCGAAAATTTGGAAATCGAAAATAAGATCCCGAAGATTTAAAAATCGAAAACGGCATCTCGGAGATTTGAAAATCGAGAATGGAATCTCGAAGATTTGAAAATCGCGAATGGCATCACGAAGATTGAAAATTGAAATTGAATTTTGAAAACCCGAAAATCGAAAGGGAATCGAAAATTTGAAATTGAAATGGGAAGCATGCCGGCTAAAAATAGGCTATTTTGAGTCAAATCGTAAGTCTAAAATTTGGCAGCATTTCGAGTTTTTTTTTTTGAAATTGGATATTCTTGAAAAGATGCATTTTTGAAATGACGGTTTTTGAAAAATGACACGGAAACCAAGAAGCACATAGTCACGCAAGCATTATAACGACGCTTATGTATGCTTTACACTAAGTCTCGGTCGGTCAAAATCGGGTTTATACCAACAACGATGGCTTTCTTGTAAATCAGGATGGACTCCCTAAGCCGAATTGGTCTTAGGACATGCCACGAAACCCATACGAGTTCGGCCATAGAAGTCTTTAGCGCACCCATTTAGGAATGCACCGCGCTATAGTGGGACGTCGGTCACAAGTAACCGGCCCGAGCAAAATAATGGGTTATGCATGAATCATTAAACTAATGCACGTACACTAATATGCGAACGATTTCTCTTCGAGTCTCACCCTAGGAACCCCGATGACATGTGGTACATCAGGTATCCCCAGCGGAGTCGCCAAATTGTGGACATGACGTAGGTCCACCCTGATCAACGTATTTTATATCGTATTTTGTAGTCCCCCGATACCTATTTTTGAGCTCTTCTTCTTCCATATTTATTTGATTAATGTCAATTTCTATTAGAAAGTCGATACTGTCGGTCCTCGTGCTATTTTGTAGATTAAGTGCAATTTCGAACATATTTTGGAGTAATAACCCGGATAGCCGAGACGAGGACGGAAGACGAGGAAGAAAACGAAAAGCCGAGAAGTAAAGGAATAACTCGATCACGAGCTCAGCAGCACCCACTCGATCGAGTAGTGCTAAGCACTCGATCGAGTGCCTCATATCCGTGCTCAAGTTGGAGAGATCACGCATCCACTCGATCGAGTACCCTAGTGCACTCGATCGAGTGCGTTACACCCAGGCCGCAGATTGGATTTTTATTTATTTAGAATATTGGGCCTGTTTTGTGAGTCCAACTGACTTCTTTTAAATCAGTTGGAGGAGGATTGTCAGACATTTTTCTTTTCACTTTTTATTCTATTTCATACTAAAACATTACGTTACATTAGCTTAGGGTAGATGTCACGTTCGTTTCCGTTTTCCTTCGCAAGATTCATTGTATTCCGTTCTTCCCTTTTCAGATCTCAAATTATTCGGTATCGCTACTTTAATTTTAATTTTAATTTTTATTTCAATTCTCTAGTTAATTCTTGTCTTAATTCTCTAGTTTAATTTTCGTCTTAATTCGTTCTCAGTTTTTATAGTTATCTGATTTCAGTCTCGTAGTTTAATTTAATCCGCATTCATCATGTTTAATTGCAATTCATATTTTGTCAATTTAATTATAATCATCATGAGTAGCTAATTTTTATCTAGGGTTTAAGGAGATCGATGGGTGTTAATTGGGTTATAGAAAATTGACCTGTCTCTGATTATATGAACTGTCGCCTGAATGTTGTTTTAATTCTGATTGATTAATTACTGGCCAGGATTAATTAGTTAGTATCACAATTAGGACTTTTTGCCGAGCGGGTTAAGGACTAATTAGGTCACGATATTTTGGGTAGACTAGCTTAATTCTAGCGACCACAGGTTAAGTTTAGCTCTAAAGTTTGTAGTAGTACCGACCGGACCTACACCTTAATCAGTTCGGTTATTGACCTGTTAGTTGACTCCCTGACCCGATTGACATTCATTGTGAACCTGAGACCCTAGACCTTTTTATTATTGATTTATCTTATAGCAGTTAGTTGTTAGTTCACTCAAACAAACAGAAAAACAGTGACCCGTAATCTTTAGCCTAGACCTTAGAACAAGTAATTGAGTCTGTCTCCTGGTGGTTCGACCCCTACTTCACTATCTACATTAGTTAGTGGACCTTAGGGTATCTTTGATTAGGGATACAACTACCCCTATCAAATTTTGGCGCCGTTGCCGGGGAGACGGTGTTATTTATTTACTTGTTTTGTGTTTTAGTCTTTAGATTGCTTGTCTCGAGGGACTTCAGTTCCTTGAGACTGTTTCTCACATTTTTTTTTGTAGTTTCCTCGTATGCCCAGGTCCTCTCGAATTTCAGGCTACGTACCACCATTCGATCCTGAACCAGAGAGAACTCTCCGCAGGTCTAGGAAATTCTACAAGGAGATTGCTGAGACAGAAAGATCAGAATCAGTGGAACATTCGGACGACGAGCATATATCCGAAGCACTGTCCTTTGAAGAGGATAATTCCACTACTGCCCCCGAGACACCGCTAGTCAAGATGCCTCCCAAACTTGCTAGCCATTCCGAGCCGGAGCAAAGTGCCCTACCGAAACCATTAAAGAGGCCCACGGCCACTACAGGTACATTTGAGATTTGCCCCGCTTTCATTACGTTGGTGGAGCGAAATCAATTCGGTGGAGGTCCTGATGAAGACCCGGCAAAGCACATGAAGCTCTTCACCGACTATTGCTCAACTATACCACTCCCCGCGGGAGTGACACAAGAAGAGGTGATGGAGATGCTATTCATGTTCTCCCTACGCGATAACGCGAGAGACTGGATCACGGATCTAGACAAAGAGACCGAGGGAATCACAGACTGGAACTCCCTAGCCTTAGCTTTTTACAAACACTACTACACGCCGCAGAAAACCAACATGTTGAGGAGTCAGATTACTAACTTCCGACAGACATCTCATGAGAATATCTACGAGACGTGAGTAAGGTTTAAAAAGCTAGTCAAGGAGTGCCCACATCACGGATTCGAGGTATGGTTTTTGTGCAATCAATTCTATAATGGTTTATATGACGATTGTCGAGCTACGCTCGATTCTGCAGCTAATGGCAGGTTCCAAAACAACGTCGATGATGATAAAGCATGAAAATTGATTGAAGATATGGCTACTCATCACTCACGTTGGGGAAATCCACGAGGTAACACCCGGGGAAATAGTGGTGACTCCGAGTCATCAAATATCATAGTTAGCCACCTAGCTGCTTTAACTAAGCGGATTGACTCCATGGAGCTTGCTAGAACCCAAAACCACCAACAACAAGGCGGTATGTACCAAGTTAATGCAATGTCTGAGGTTGTTTGTGAGAACTGTGGGAATATGGGTCATTATACCCAAGAGTGTGTGAGTTTAGAAACGGCGAATGCATTTCAATCCATGAGACCACACCAACCCTACATGAACCAACCGGGCTATGACAAATCCTTGTTGTCCTATAGGAGTCAAAACGTGCTCAACCCACCACCACCCGGCGGTAACAAAACCGTCCCATATGTAGCACCTCATAACCGACCCTCCCAAAGCCATAGCAATAACCGACAACAATTCCAAGGAGGGCAACAAAATTGGGGTAACCAACAACAGTAGGGTAATAACCAACCTTGGGGTAATCAACCTTGGGGTAACCAACAAGGGTGGGGGAACCAACAACAATTCCAACCGATCCCACAAAACCAAAACCAAGCTCAAGCTCAAGCTCCCACCAACACCGAGTTTGCGGAGATTAAAGCATTGTTGATGCAAGGTATCCAAAGTCATAACAAGCTAGAAAATCAAGTCAACCAAATACTTGCCCATAACAAGATGCTAGATACCCAAGTAGCACAACTTGCCGCCTAAAAGCAAGCTAGGCCACCGGGTACTCTACCTCCTCAAGGCGAACAGTCACATGAGCAAGCCAACGCGATAACGTTGAGAAGCGGAACCCATTATGAAGGTCCGAAAATGCCCGAGGAGTATGTTGTGGTTGACGAAACCGAGTTGGAGAAGCAAGAGCTAGCCGAGGAAGCGTTGAGCAGGCCACGAATTGAGGCTACTCGATCGAGTAACACCACATCACTCGATCGAGTAGACCCCCTAAAACCTGGCAGAGAGCAGTCAAGTGTACCACTCGACCGAGTCACGCCTGACTCGATCGAGTTGGAGGTCACTCGACCGAGTGGTATCAGCCCACTCGGTCGAGTAGACCCTCCAAAAGTGGTCAGTAGCCCCCCAGTGATGCCACTCGATCGAGTGCCTACAGGTGACTCGATCGAGTATGATGACACTCGACCGAGTCAGACTGTACTCGATCGAGTGGATAACGTAATGCCTAACTCCGCTTCTTTTCATCCCCAGGTTTCAATTAAGGATGCTAATTCTTCTCAAGCGTCCCCGTCTCAAGCCAAGGAGCCTGCGATTCCGATCATACTTCCATTTCCCCACCGACAGCGTAAGACAAAGCTCGATCAACAGTTCGGTAAGTTTATGGAAGTCGTTAAGAATCTGCAGGTAAGTGTTCCTTTTACTGATTTAATCACTCAAGTTCCTGCTTACGCGAAATTTATGAAAGAAATACTAACTCGTAAGCGATCTTTTAGTGAGACTGAGACAGTTGCTTTCACAGAGGAATGCAGCGCGCTACTACAGAGTCGTACTCCGCCTAAGCTCAAGGATCCAGGGAGTTTTTCTATCCCTTGTACTATAGGGACATTAGCTATCGATAAGGCCCTGTGTGACTTAGGAGCTAGCGTCAGTGTCATGCCGTATTCTATTTGTCAGAAATTGAATATGGGTGTTTTGAAATGTACTAATATGACTCTGCAGATGGCTGATCGATCGGTAAAATATCCTTTAGGTGTCTTAGAGGATGTTCCGGTCCAAGTAGGAAAATTCTTCATTCCCGTTGACTTTGTAGTCTTAGACATGGCTGAGGACGCCATAATCCCTATTATCCTCGGTCGCCCTTTCCTACACACGGCAGGGGCGATCATCGATGTCAAAAATGGGAAGCTCACACTTTCCGTAGGAGATGATACCGTGACTTTCAGTCTCGATCAAGCTCTTAAGAAGCCCATGATAGAGGAGTCCTGTTATAGTATAGATGTCATTGATTTGGAAATAGAAAATTATATTGACGACTATCTTGGCAGGGACCCTTTGGAGAAATTGCTAACATCCGGCGATGCTGATGCCGAGAAGAGATCATGGAGCGCGGAAGTAGATGAGCTAGAACACATGCTAAACGGAAAGGAGAGCACTATAGAGAAGGTATACAGTCTCGGCACCCCTAAAAAGGAGGCCGAGATAAGTAAACCTGAACTAAAACCCCTCCTTTCTAATTTGAAATATGCATTTCTATATGATAAGGGTTTAAACCCCGTAATTGTCACGCTGCACTCACAGATAGCCAACTTTCGGAGTTGTTAGTCATTTTACGACGACATAAGAAGGCTATTGGGTACAGTATTGATGACCTACATGGTATTAGTCCCGAGTTTTGCATGCATCGCATTCACTTAGAGGGAGACCATAGACCATCCATTCAGGGACAACGTAGGTTGAACCCGAACATGCAGGATGTGGTTAAGCAGGAGGTTATGAAACTCCTAGATGCTGGCATTGTCTATCCCATTTCCGACTCTAAATGGGTTAGTCCAGTCCAAGTGGTCCCTAAGAAGGGAGGGACCACGGTTATCACGAACGAGAGGAATGAACTTATTTCTACTCGATTAGTGACTGGATGGAGAATGTGTATTGACTACCGTAAGCTGAACGTAGCTACTAGGAAAGACCATTTCCCACTCCCCTTCATTGACCAGATGCTACAGCGTCTTGCTTGCCATAAGTACTTCTGCTACTTAGATGGCTACTCGGGATTTTTCCAAATCCCAATTCACCCAGACGACCAGGAGAAAACAACTTTCACCTGTCCCTACGGCACCTTCGCATACTGAAGGATGCCTTTTGGCCTTTGTAATGCCCCGGCCACTTTTCAACGTTGTATGATGTCCATATTTTCGGACCTTATCGAGTCTGTCATGGAAGTCTTCATGGATGATTTTAGTGTATATGGCTCTGATTATGATGCATGTTTACTTAATCTTACACGGGTCTTGCAACGTTGTGAGGAGACCAATTTGGTCTTAAACTGGGAGAAATGTCACTTCATGGTGACTGAGGGAGTCGTTTTGGGTCATTTAGTGTCCGAACGTGGCATCCAAGTGGATAAAGCGAAAGTCGAGGTGATTGAGCAATTACTATACCCTGTTAATGTTAAGGGTGTGCGGAGTTTTCTTGGTCACGCGGGTTTTTACCGCCGTTTCATCCAAGATTTCTCCAAGATTGCCAAACCTTTGACTCAGCTGCTCCTCAAAGATGCCCCGTTCGTCTTTACTGACGAGTGTGCTCGAGCTTTTGACAGGATTAAGCAGGCTCTTGTTTCCGCACCGATTATCCGAGCTCCCGATTGGGATTTGCCTTTCGAGATTATGTGCGATGCTAGCGACTATGCTGTACGAGCCGTGCTCGGGCAAAGGAAAGACAAGGCTTTACATGCGATCTACTATGCTAGTCGGACGTTAGATATGGCGCAGATCAATTATGCTACTACGGAGAAGGAGTTATTGGCCATCATCTATGCTCTAGACAAGTTTCGAGCCTATCTCATTGGCTCGAAGGTGATAGTGTATACAGATCATGCAGCCTTGAAGTACCTTCTAGCGAAGAAGGAGGCCAAACCGAGACTTATTAGATGGATCCTTTTACTGCAGGAGTTTGACTTAGAGATCCGTGATAAGTCCGGGGCCGAGAATGTCGTAGCCGATCACCTATCCCGGCTAAGATATGATGGTGGGGATCTCGCTCCAGTTGACGATTCATTCCCCGATGACCATTTGCTCGCTATTACCATGGATACTCCATGGTTTGCTGATTATGCCAACTTCCTAGTTGGAGGTACTCTACCTCCCGACCTTCAGTATCAGCAGAAGAAGCGATTTCTACATGATGTGAAGAGGTATTTTTGGGACGACCCGTATCTCTTCCGAGAATGTGCAGATGGCTTATTTAGGAGGTGTATTCCCGAGAGTGAGGTACATGCTATCCTCTCTAGATGCCACTCCAACCCTTATGGTGGACATCACGGCCCTTTGAAGACCTTCGCGAAGGTAATGCAATCGGGCTTTTATTGGCCCACTATTCTCAAGGATGCCACCACTTTTATCTGTTCTTGTGATGCATGCCAACGAACGGGAAATATTTCTCGGCGACACGAAATGCCTCAAACCGGAATTCTTGAGGTAGAATTATTTGACGTTTGGGGTATAGATTATCAAGGACCGTTCCCTTCTTCTTATGGGAATCGGTATATTTTGGTCGCCGTAGATTATGTTTCCAAGTGGGTGGAAGCCATCGCTTCACCCACTAATGATGCTAACGTGGTGATCCGGCTCTTTAAGAAGACAATATTCCCCCGTTTTGGGGTCCCACGGGCTGTTATTAGTGATGGTGGTTCACATTTTCATGAACGCCAACTCACTAAGCTATTGAAGAAATACGGTGTTCACCACCGTACTGGGCTAGCCTATCATCCACAAACTAGTGGACAAGTCGAGATCTCGAACCGTGAGATCAAGTCTATTCTCGAGAAGGTCGTCCATACTTCGAGAAAAGATTGGAGTTCGAAACTCGATGATTCTCTTTGGGCTTACCGGACCGCATTCAAGACTCCTATCGGGACATCCCCGTATAGGCTTGTTTATGGCAAGGCTTGCCATCTACCCGTAGAACTCGAGTTTAATGCTATGTGGGCCTTAAAGGAGCTCAATCTCGATCCGAAGCTAGCCGGAGAGAAGCGCCTCATGCAATTGAACGAACTAGATGAATTCCGTCTCCATGCTTATGATAACGCGAGAATTTATAAGGAGCGGACCAAAAGATGGCATGATAAGCGCATTATCCACCGAGAGTTCCATGTCGGCGATAAGGTACTTTTATTTAATTCCCGGCTTAGACTCTTTCCCGGGAAACTTAAATCCCGATGGTCTGGACCGTTCACGGTGACTGAAGTGAATAAATTCAGGTCGGTTACACTCACTACCGACAAAGGCAAAATATTCAAGGTGAACGGTCAACGCCTCTAGCTCTATCACGAAGGTGCATACGTCGGTGTCATAGAGGCCATGGACCTCAACGACACTCTCGATTCCACCTAATCAAATTGAGGTAAACCGGTCAAGCGGGACCGTAAAAACCAGCTCTAACCGGGAGGCAACCCGGCATCACTTGTATATATTTGTAATTTCCCTTTCCGCAATTTTTATTTTTATTTTTTTAGCTTGGTAGCTCTAATTGGGAGTTAGTATGATTTATCGAGTGAGGACGGGAATTTTACGGTTTAATTGATTTAATTTCAGGATTCTGAAGCAATTTAATGGAAAAAAGGCGAGAAGTAGCAGCTACAGAGGTCACTCGATCGAGTGGCCCCTGCACTCGGTCGAGTGCCCTGACGAAGCAGCTACTGTCCAGTTTTCATGGGGTCACTCGATCGAGTGTCCCATGCACTCGGTCGAGTGCCCCTGAACCGGGTTCAACTTCAGTTTTTCGTCCTCCTTTCTTTGTTTCTTATTCCTTTTACTACAAATCAGTTTTATTCCCCCCTCACATTACCTAAGAACCCTAACCCCCAATTCACCCAAATCACTCCCAATTCATCAAATCTTCACCAAAACTCACGATTTTTGCTTCTAATTTGCAATTAGTAGTATCTACTTGTGTTCCTTGGTGTTATTTTGTGAATTTTTCGTCCCTTCTTCCCCAGTTTCGTGATTTTCGTGCCCCCTAAAGTCATGGCAGGAAGAAGGAATCCGCCCCGAAACAACAACAGGAACAGGAATGCAAGGCAGCCGGCTGTTCAGCCTGTGCCAGGATATGATGAAATTGAATGCAGGGACGAGGCCCAAAAAGCTCGTTTAGTTACCTTGATACCTAGGGCGATGGAGGCTACCCGGTGCTGCTCGTCACAATTCGCAATCGAGCTCGATTTGAACGAGCAACTATTGCACCTCTTGTCCATGACCGAATTCGGTGGCTTATGGACACTACGTGAGTTATCTTACCGAGTACTCACCTTAGAATTCTTAAGTTCATTTGAATTTGATAGGCAAGAGAGCATGATATCTTTTAGGCTGAACAATGAGGAGCAATCCATCTACCTTAGTGAATTGTCTGAGTGTCTGATGGTAGGGATTTGTCGTGTATCCCTAACCGTCAATAAACTACCGATTACACCTAGTGGGTAGCTAGGGTAAGTCGGGATCGTATCCACGAGGACGGTATTGCAAGGGTTAGACTATGTCGGCCTAAAACAAGACTATGCTACCAAACAAACACAAAGAAACGATAAATGGAAAACTATGGTGGAGGAGAAGTATGACTAAGCTAATGATGAACTAACTATGAGAAGAACTAAACAATGAAACTATAGAAATGATGACTAACTAAGAGGATGGATCAAATATGGAAAGGAAGTGGGGTAGGTCGGGTTCATAGGAGTAGAAGGGTAACTGGGGTGATCAAGGGTATAGGTGTCTCCTAGTTGCTAGGGTCGGTCCGGGCTCTCGCAACTTAGACCGATGTCAAGGTGGGTCCGGGCTCTCGCAACTTAGACCCTAGTCCGCACTCTCGTGACTACGACTATTCTCAACATTTCCACATCATAGACAAACAATGAGAAGATGAACACAAGTATGGGAAGCATGGCCACTACAACACACACAAGCATATCAACAAACACATGAAGTGCCCACAATGTGACTAACAACAAAGATTCACCCTTTTCCCTTAATCAACCCTAATCATCCATAATCTACCCCTAATCCCCCTAATAACCCCACAAGGAGACTACTCACTCATTATCATGAACAAACTAACAACAATAAGAGAAAACAATATCACAACCCAAACATCCATAATGAATAACAAGAATAATAACAATAACAATATGAAAAGATTCAAACAAGATTAAATAAACAAGATTAAGAGTAGAGATGATTATACCAATACTAAGAAGATGAAAAGATGCAATCTTGTATAAATAAGAACCCAAATAGAATCCCAAGATTGTGAAGCTTGGAACAATCTTCAAGAACTTCTTAATACAAGAACTAATTACAAAGATTAACTAATAATTAAAGGAAGATTAAAGCTAATATGAGAACACTAATCTAGGGTTTTGAAAGTCTAATGGAGGCTTAAACTAGTCTAGGGTATGATAAGATATGTTACTAATACAAGAGGGGAGTATATATATATGGGTACAAGAATGAAGGAGCATGAAATAAAAGAAGGCGTGCAGCAGCAGCACGGTCCCGACCGGGACGGATCATCCGACCGGGACGGCCTGTCATACCGACCGGGACGGGTTGCTCCCGATCGGGACGGGCCCACAGCAGCATCTTTTAACGTGCACCCCATCCCGAACGGGATGGGTCTTGTAGGCCTCCCTTAAGAGCTTTTTGGTCCCTCCTTGCCTCTCATGGGTATCTCGTCGATTCTCGGGACTCGGGCTCGGGTCTCGGAGGCTCGGAATTGGGTCCCGAGGTCTCGGGATCGATTCCAAGGCACCGAGTCATCGTTCCTTTACTCCGTTGGCTCCAAAATGTGTATGTATCGAGTCGGAATTTCTCCAACTCTTTCAAATCGGTCTCGGAAACCTGAAACGAACTAAAGGAAGCATAAGAAGCCCATAAATTGCTCCCACGGAGCGATTCCACAAGGAAAATGGGACCAAAACATAGTAAAATAGACACTACAAACTACACTTATCAACTCCCCCACACTTAACCCTTACTCGCCCTCGAGTAAGCACATACTAACTATTATACTAGCCGAATGGGTATTAGCGCACCCTACGCCCTTTCAACTCACGCGAGTGCACTTAGAGGAAAAGTGCACTCCGCAAGGCAAGTCGGGTCTTGCGACAAAACCGCGGATGCAACCGGACACAAAACACACAAACAAACAAACAAACAAACAAACACTTAGACGGTTGCACCCAAAACAAAAGAAATACCGCTTCCCTCTAAAAGCGGTGAAAGAAGCACCGGTTTAGGACTCGAGGTAAGTGACAACGTTCCCAAGCTAGCAATACAAACCAAGGTGAACAAAACCCTAATAGTATGACGATCAAGCAATAAGAACGTTGGTAACTTACCTAGGTCCTCCTAACTTTCTAAAAACGTACTACGGGACGATCGGCGGAGTGGAAAAGTGAAGAACCACGGTGTTAGTCAACACTGTAGGTAAGTGAGACCCCGCCCCCTTTAGCGTGAGCCAAGAGGGTCGTCCCGTGTCCAAAACCGCCTAACTAGTCCAAGTAAAAAGGTGGAAAACATGCAAAATGAGGGAAGACCGACTAATGCCGCTATCATCCTTCCTCGGGACTCGGTCCTTTGGTAGGCTCTTCACGGCAAAAGTCGGAAAAAGGCTTATTTTTGTGGGGATTTCTTTTTGTGAGACGGGTTTTCTTTTGGCATTTTCTCTTTTCTTTTGCATTTTTGCTTTGTTTTGCCATGCCATTCTTTTTTCTTCTTTTCTATTTTCTTTTTGGCTTTTGTGCCTTTTCTTTTTCTTCATTTCTTTTCTTTCTTTCATTTTTCTTTCCTTCCTCTTCTTTGCCCTTTTTGGCAAGATTTGGCTTTTTGGCGTTTCTTGACAATTGAGAAAGAGAGAATTCAACAAATTGCATTTTATTTGTGTGGGTATGTGTAGAAGGTAGGTGAATGGGTAAGTCGGGACGGGCCCTTCCCTTCAAACCCACAAAAAGTGGAGAACTTGGACTAATCAAAACAATCCTAAACACGGTCACCTAGGGGACGAGACTCGGTAACCAAGGCCTTTTCACACCGTGGGTGGTCATAGTGGTCAAAATGCAAATCCCGTACTAAATCCCTAGTAAGCTAGGTGGACTCAAGGTAAAAGACCAACGAATTCATTGATTTAGGGTCATTCTACTAGACTAAAGTCCAAGACTCGATTTACACTACTAGGAAGGGAAAGTACACACTCACACACTAGCCTCTAAACCGGGTTTTCGAAAACGGTTTACACACATGACACACAACACAACACAAAACAAAGACATGACGAAAACGAACGAAAGAAGCAAACGACAACAAAACGAAACAAAATGAAATAAACACATAAACAACATAAACACCACCCCGATATTCCATACAAGTCACCAAATCATCCACCAATATGCACAAAGCTCCACCCGAGCACACAACATCACAATTTCCTCCAAACTCCACACGAGACAAAAGGGGAAAAAGGGATAGAAAGTGTTACCGGAGGTCTTGAAAGCTCTCCAAATCATTCGGTGATTTAAGCAACCTATAAGGAAAAAGGGAGGCAAAACACGCACACAAAACATATATACGACACAAAGACACAAAAGGAAAACACACAAAAGAAAATCTTTTTGATTTTTATGAAAAAATTTCAAATTTTTAGGGATTTTTAAGATTTTTTTCGAAAAACTAAGAAAATAAAACTAACTATGATAGAATATTGCTCCCCCACACTTAAACCGAGCAATATCCTCATGTTCGATCGTAGTGTGCGGAGAGACAAAAGAAAAGAAAATAAACTACGACAATAAAGCTAAAACTCAAAAAGAAAAGTGAAGAAAGGGTAGAACGCGTCCGGCCGGGATGTAGTCAAGTCACCATGGGCCGAGACAAGAAAAGATATGGATGGGGGAGGAAAATAAAAAGAAAGAAATAAAAGGAAATGGGAGGGGAGGGCTAGGTGTAATCAAGTCACCTAGCCCGGATTCCGTCCAAATCCGACTAACTACTAAAAAAAAGGGTGAAATCTTGTACAATTGGATTAATCGATCGACTCCCGACGTAATCACGTCATCGGGAGTCGGGAGCAACCATACTACGGCCTCGAAGGCCACTAGATACCATGACTCAAGGGAAGGAGGCAAACAATGAAAAACAAGCGATAAAAAAACGGGAAAGTAAGGATAGTTACCCAAACCGAGCGGCTAGTAACTCACTTGCTCCATCGTCTCGATGATCATTAGAGGCTCGTCGCTTGTCTTCTCAGTTGCCATCTCGCTTCACACTCAAGAAGAACTCACGGTCGGGGTAGTAATAGTGCGAGGGGATGAAAATTTATGTGGATTTCGGTGTAAGGTGAGGTGTACGGGTCATATGATAGGAGTAAGGAGGAGTAGGGAGGTTGGGAGGGGGTATAATGGATGGGTGGAGTCAAAAGGGAGAAAGGGGACCATCCCGGTCGGGATGGATGGTCCCGATCGGGTTGATAAACCCTTCCCGATCGGGAAGCTCTCGTCCCGGTCGGGAATGCACTCCAGTGAGTCCGATTTTTGGCACCTTCATCCCGATCGGGATGGCTCCTTCCCGGTCGGGATTCCTCATCCTTCCCGGTCGGGAAGCCCTCTTCCCGGTCGGGATGAGTCTTCTTGGCCTTCCCCAAACCCAAAAGCTTATCATAAGCTTCAAAAACCGACTTCCTCGCTCGCAAACCAAACTCCATCATCAACCATTCCTTTCTAGGAATCATATGCACTTCACCTATCAATAAATCTCAAACACACATCAAATTCTCTCCCTCGCAACGCTCATCAATCAATCCAAATAACAAGAATATCACAAGAAACAAGCTAACTACAAGAAAGAGATATATACAATAAGACGGTTCTTGTGGGACTCCGTCAAACCAAGATGGTGGTTTCTTCAATCTTTTTCATCAATGATTACCAATTCCATCTCCATCAAGGGCACGTAAGAACAAGTCGAAGGCTCTAGCAAAGTCTTCAATCAAGCATGTTATATAACCAACCACATCCCAAGGCTCTTCATGACTTTGCCTAGACGTTCCCGGGGCACCCCGATCTTCCAAGTTCAATGGCTTGAACTTGTACTTTTGATCCTTCGGGATATACCCGAACGTCCATCGATCCTCTTGTGGCTCCAAGGGGGGCTCATCCTTCTCCTTGCTTTTTATCTTGTCATCAAGCCCATGATATGGGCACTCATTTTCCTCACTCTCGGAGTTATCTTCTTCAAGTACATAAGAATACTTCTTCAAGCTTTGTCCCGGTTCACCCCCTAGACCGACGTCTTTCGTGGCTTGGATCATATTGCATGACTCATCGCTAGTAGGCGAAGTGTTACCTTGGAGGTCGAACACTATCTTTTCCTCGCCTAACTCAAATGTGATCCTACCCTTCTTCACGTCGATCATGGCACCGGCGGTGTGTAGAAATGGGCGCCCAAGAATGATGGGAGTGTTAGCATCCTCCGGCATGTCAACCACAATGAAGTCGACCGGAATGAAGAACTTCCCTATTCGTACCGGCACATCCTCTAGCATTCCCAATGGTCAATTAAGAGATTTATCGGCCATTTGGAGTGTAATGGACGTACATTTCAACTCCTTCATCCCGAGTCGGTAACAAATAGAGTAGGGAATGATGCTCACACTCGTGCCCAAGTCACATAATGCATTCTTGATCATGAAATTGCCTATGGTGCAAGAGATCGAGAAACTACCCGGATCCTTCAACTTCGGAAGCGTGGAACCTTGAATAAGCTCGCTCACCACCCTCGTGAACGCTACCGTCTCTTCCTTGTCGATGGACCTCTTCCTAGCTAGGATTTCCCGCATGAATTTTCCATATGCCGGGATTTGGGTAAGTAACTCGGTGAACGGGACACTAACATCCAATCGCTTCACAATACTAAGGAACTTGTCGTATTGAGTGTCCACCTTAGTCTTCATTTGCCTTGATGGGAAAGGCAACTTGATTTGGTATTTGTTTTGCTCAATAGGGGTGGACTCTTCAAAGGACACTTTCCTTTTTCCCTTGTCTTTCTCTTGAAGTGGGGGAGGGTTGTCTTCTTGGGGTTTTTCAACTTCCCATAAAACTTGCTCCTCCATTGGATTATCCGAGCTTGAATCTTCTTGAATTGGAGACACAACTTCCTTCATTGCTTGTTGCTCACTAGGAAACACGGGAGGATTATAGGTGGCACCGCTCCTTAAGGTGATGGCATTGACATGCTCAAAATTTGGAGTTTCACCTTGAGGAGGTAATTGCCCCCTTTGTCTTGAAGAACTTCCCGATGCAAGTTGTGATACTTGATTCTCAATCATCTTCATGTGAGTTTTCATTTCCTTGTTATCCATTAGAATTTGAGCAATGATTCCTTGTTGTGACATTTGTGCCTCCAATTGACTCTTTTGCATTTCTTGAGTATTCCTTTGCATATCCATCATTTGCTTTTGTATGTCGAAATCCCGTGGTGGGGATGATGGATTATGTGGAGTATCGGTGAGGGCTAACGGAGTACCATAGTCATGAATAGGAGACCGGCTCCTAGGCTTGCTTTGTTGTTGTTGATTTTGAGTTGCTTGTTGACGGTTCCCTTGAGAATTACCTTGTTGTTGATGGTTCCCTTGGAACCCATGAGAATTACCTTGATTAAGGCCTTGGTTGTGGTTTTGTTGTCTTTGAAAGTTTTGGTTTCCTTGGAAACCGCCTTGATTGAAGTTCCCTTGTTGGAACCCTTGATTGTTGTTGTGAAAGGTACCTTGGTTGTTTTGCTTGAAGTTGTTGAAGGGTCTTGGATTACCCATATAACCTTGGTAACCTTGATTGTTGTTCCTTAAGGGAGGTGGAACATAGGGACGGTGTTGTTGTTGATGTTGAAGTTCTTGTTGTTGAGGGACTTGATTGGAAGCTTGGTATTGATTAGAGTAGGAGGCACCTTGCTTGAACGCTTGAAAGGTGTTCACTTGCTCAATACTTCCTCTACAATTCATAGGATCATGACCAACGATTCCACAAGTATCACACATCCCAAAGTAAGGAGTAGGAGGTGCAAACCCCAAAGCATTCACTTCTTGAATCGGTTGATGGTGGGAGTAACTAGTGCCTTGGACTTGGTTGAGGTGGCTTTGGAGCTTCTTGTCAGTAGTCTCCATGTGGGTTCTTAATTGAGCTCCTAGGTCGATGCTTAATTGAGTAATAGCATCAACCTCGTGCCTACCTCCCCGATTTGCCTTCCTAGGCCTAGAGTATTGCGAATTAAGCACCGCCATCTCTTCGATTCTCGACCAAGTTTGGTCATCCTCTACTTCGGTAAACCTACCGTTAGATCCCATGTTTATTATGGCCCTTGAGTCTTCATATAACCCGTTCCAAAATTGTTGCACAAGGAACCATTGTGATAAACCATGGTGTGGACAAGAACGGATCAAGGCTTTGAATCTTTCCCACGATTCATAGAGGGTTTCATCATCACGTTGTTGGAAACCCGTGATAGAGGCTCTCAATAGATTTGTCTTCTCCGGGGGATAGAATTGTTGGTAAAAAGCTAAGGCTAGCTTCTTCCAAGTATCAATACCGAGTCTTGCTTTGTCCAACCCTTTGAACCATTGCTTCGCCTTACAAATAAGAGAGAAAGGAAATAATACCCACCGAATTTGGTCTTGAGTTATTCCCGTTTGCGAAATAGCGTCACAATAGTCCGAAAAGGTTTCCATGTGTTGATGAGGATCTTCGGTTGGTAACCCACTAAATTGACTTCTTTCGACCAATTGGATGAATTGTGTTTTTGCCACAAAGTTACCGATATATGCCTCCGGTAAACCGATTGGACCCGGCAAAACATCTTCCGTGAAGGTTGAGTGAGAAGAAAACTTAGGCATTCTTGGATATAAGGGAGAAGATGGTGGTGTAGACGGTGTTGATGTAGATGAAGAGGGGGAACTAGGAGAAGATGAATCACCAAAAGGGTTAATGAAACTCCCTTCGGTCGTCTCTCGATGTGTATTGTTCAAGTCGGATCCTTGAGCTTGCCCTTGATGAGTATTGCTTGCACTTGGTTGAGAGATTCTAACCCGGTTAATCGTCCGTTGGCAAAAGGCTCGAAAGAGTCTCTCTGGCTCTGGATTAAAGAGATAAAAGTCACCTCCCCTCCTAGGCATACACTACACACTAGAACAAACGTGAGAACACCTAGTGCTTTGTGGGCACTAGGCAACGATAATAAACAAGCACAACTAGAGACAAAGAGAAAAGAAAGCTAAGAAAAAAAGAGAAACTAGAAAATATTCACAAGAGAAGGTAGAAGGGCACAAAGAAGGGTAACTAAGTCTAGAAATAAGCAAACTAAGTCTAAACAATGCACCGTCCCCGGCAACGGCGCCAAATTGATGGTAGGGATTTGTCGTGTATCCCTAACCGTCAATAAACTACCGATTACACCTAGTGGGTAGCTAGGGTAAGTCGGGATCGTATCCACGAGGACGGTATTGCAAGGGTTAGACTATGTCGGCCTAAAACAAGACTATGCTACCAAACAAACACAAAGAAACGATAAATGGAAAACTATGGTGGAGGAGAAGTATGACTAAGCTAATGATGAACTAACTATGAGAAGAACTAAACAATGAAACTATAGAAATGATGACTAACTAAGAGGATGGATCAAATATGGAAAGGAAGTGGGGTAGGTCGGGTTCATAGGAGTAGAAGGGTAATTGGGGTGATCAAGGGTATAGGTGTCTCCTAGTTGCTAGGGTCGGTCCGGGCTCTCGCAACTTAGACCGATGTCAAGGTGGGTCCGGGCTCTCGCAACTTAGACCCTAGTCCGCACTCTCGTGACTATGACTATTCTCAACATTTCCACATCATAGACAAACAATGAGAAGATGAACACAAGTATGGGAAGCATGGCCACTACAACACACACAAGCATATCACCAAACACATGGAGTGCCCACAATGTGACTAACAACAAAGATTGACCATTTTCCCTTAATCAACCCTAATCATCCATAATCTACCCCTAATCCCCCTACTAACCCCACAAGGAGACTACTCACTCATTATCATGAACAAACTAACAACAATAAGAGAAAACAACATCACAACCCAAACATCCATAATGAATAACAAGAATAATAACAATAACAATATGAAAAGATTCAAACAAGATTAAATAAACAAGATTAAGAGTAGAGATGATTATACCAACATTAAGAAGATGAAAAGATGCAATCTTGTATAAATAAGAACCCAAATAGAATCCCAAGGTTGTCAAGCTTGGAACAATATTCAAGAACTTCTTAATACAAGAACTAATTACAAAGATTAACTAATAATTAATGGAAGATTAAAGCTAATATGAGAACACTAATCTAGGGTTTTGAAAGTCTAATGGAAGCTTAAACTAGTCTAGGGTATGATAAGATATGTTACTAATACAAGAGGGGAGTATATATATGGGTACAAGAAAGAAGGAGCATGAAATAAAAGAAGGCGTGCAGCAGCAGCACGGTCCCGACCGGGACGGATCATCCCGACCGGTACGGCCTGTCATCCCGACCGGGATGAGTTGGTCCCGATCGGGACGGGCCCACAGCAGCATCTTTTAACGTGCAGCCCATCCCGAATGGGATGAGGCCTTCCCGAACGGGATGGGTCTTGTACGCCTCCCTTAAGAGCTTTTTGGTCCCTCCTTGCCTCTCATGGGTATCTCTTCGATTCTCGGGACTCGGGCTCGGGTCTCGGAGGCTCGGGATTGGGTCCCGAGGTCTCGGGATCGATTCCAAGGCACCGAGTCATCGTTCCTTTACTCCGTTGGCTCCAAAATGTGTATGTATCGAGTCGGAATTTCTCCAACTCTTCCAAATCGGTCTCAGGAACCTGAAACGAACTAAAGGAAGCATAAGAAGCCCATAAATCGCTCCCAAGGAGCGATTCCACAAGGAAAATGGGACCAAAACATAGTAAAATAGACACTACAAACTACACTTATCAGTGTCTTAGGCTTACCTCTGACCAGGCTGACGACATCCTAGACATACCCGAGAGTTCGAAAGCACCTCCCTACTTTAAGTTATTTTCGGGTCGTAGTGCAACTGTCACCGCTATGGCGCTCAACGCCATCCCACACCCTACTATCCGCCTCTTCTTGCGGATTTTGAGTCATGTGGTTTTTCCACGCTCCGACATGAGTAAACTTCACTCATTGGAGGTGTTGATTTTAGGACACTACCTAAACCCCTTTAGGCAATCCCTGAAGGCGTTTAGTGCACCGGGTATGATCTGTGTCGGAATCCAGCGCCAGATCAGTGGATCTGGACCGATCGGTTGTGGAGCCATTGTCACCGCGCTAGCAAAGCGCTTTATTATGGGTTTTGGGGATACAGTCACTTTTGAGAGTCTCACCGACCGCGTCCCTTTTCTAGACCGTAGCTACCTCTTCTCCACTTTGAAGTGGATTCGGGGCAATCCCCCGGAATTTCTGTGGCGCGCCCGAGACAAGGTTTGGATGAAACTCCCGGTTATCGAAGGGACAATCCTACCCCCACTACTTGCATTACAACCCACTCCCGAGGGTGAGCCCACACCCGACCCACTGCGCTACCTCATTCCCGAGGAGCTCTTCATTTTCGAGGAGGGTGTTCAAGCCCCTCGACGTAGGGTTCGCGTACAGTCCGAACCCGATGAGACCGCGCCCCTCAGGGCCGTACCTACACCCACCCCGACCTTCTCGTTCCAGACTCCGGGTGCCGAGTTTCCGCACCCGTATCCATTTATGTATGATCCAGTTTATGAGCACCAGAGACGGGTACACGAGGGGATTAATCAGAGCATCGTCAACCGCGAGATCCACGAGTACATGCTTACTCAAGGTATCTCGACACCTCAGCACCCGTCCTACTGGAGAGGTCCGGGAGATACTAGTTGTATTTTCCACGATTATGGGGTTGATCCAGCTGCTTGGGGTCCGGACTACGGGCACACCTACGGCGGCCTAGGAGCACAGTGGTTGAGAGGCTTGCGACAGTCGGGTCAGCAGGGTGGTACTAGCAACTCAGGCCAGGGCGATACTGGAGCCGGTCCATCTGGGACCAGTGGAGACGATGAGATGGCTGATTAGCCGGTTTGGGGGAGCTACCATTGTATATACGGTACTTTCTTTCCTTTTTATTTATGTTTTTATTGTTTTCTTAGATTTTTTTTTTCTTCCCCTTAGGTCGAGTTGTCCTTAGGATTGGCTGTGGATTTGTTGTCGTATATGCTTTAGAGTCACATTGAGGACACTGTGACATTTAGGTTTGGGGAAGAATTTGTGTGCTTTTGTGTGCTTTTATTTTCTATTGTGTGCTTTCAAAAATTTTAAAAATCCAAAAAAATTGAAAAATCAGAAAAATCCAAAAAGATTTTATTTTTTTGTGCTTTGTGTCTGTCTTGTGTCTGTTGTGGAACATGCAAAACGGCGATGATGACATTGCATTTTACATGACCTCTCCTAATTGACAGCTAAATTCGTACCTGAATGCATGTAATACTTGAGATGAAATGATTTTGATATGATTGCCTATTGAACCGTTAATTGCCAAATGAGTAAATTTGACCATTTTGTCGGCAAACCACAAAAATTCTGAGGATTTAGAGCTTCCTAGGCCAGTAACATCTAAACTGGTCTCATTTATATTTAGGAATTGAGTGGTTTCTCCTTATGGGATGTGTAACATAAATTTGCATAAATATGACGTTTGTCTCTTGATATTGAATACGTGTTTGGTTTGAGGAGGAGGTACATGAGGAAAGGCATTTCTGTTTTTGACGAGCTCCACATAGCCAAAATGACCCATTTTACTACCCTGTAGATTTAGGTTATTTTTCCTCTGTTTAGCCCGTTTCAGCTGTTGTAAGCCAGTTTTCATGATACTTATATCGATTAGCTACAATCCAGAACAGCCTACCTTACCAGGACAGTCGCAGTGAACTTAATTGAGAATTATTCCACTAATCGCTCATAATCTGGATTTTTACATCTTTTGGATCTTAGTGGGTAATACTGTTATGTGACTTTGTTTTTGCCTTCCCCTTGTCTGGATTGGAAAAAAATATAGAAGCATGAAAAAGAAAGAAAGAAAGAAAAAGAAAAAAATGGAATTAGAAAAAGAAAAGAAAAAGAAAAGAAAAAACATATATGCTTCTTATAATATTTCGGGGAACGGTCGAGATTTTGTAACTAGAATTGAATTATAATTAGGAGGATGACAAAATTCCCTCTTATGCTCTTTTGAGTTTTATTTCTAGTTAATGGCCAGAATTCATAGTTGAGATTTTTGGATGGATAGTTTTTATTGTGTAGCTGCGACTACTGGTCTTAGCCCCACATTTCCATACGTGCTTTAGGCACAATCCATTTTATTCCCTCACATATAAGCCACCCTTTGTAAGTCCTTGGCATGTACTATGGTCCTGATTGGTGGAACACGTGTTTAATTGGGGAGATTGATTTCATATTCGATTGCATGCATATTTCATAAGTCGAGTAAGTGTCTTTATTCTTTCCTATCTTCACATATATATTTACCCGTACTTATGAGTGTCGAGCGACAACCGTAAGGAAGTCCCACAATATTGGTCTTGCAAGATTGAAAGGTTGGCAGGCAATTGTTTGATTATGGCATGATTATTGATCTCGTTGCATTCTTGTGCATTATGTGTTTTCTCGTCGGTTTTAGTCGATTTTAGGAGAATGATTGTAATTCAGCTCTGAGTCGTGTTTCACATCACTTGTCCTCATTTGTACGTATTTGTTGTTTGCTTGAGGACAAGCAAAGGTTTGGTTTGGGGGAGTTTGATCAACGTATTTTATATCGTATTTTGTAGTCCCCCGATACTATTTTTGAGCTCTTCTTCTTCCATATTTATTTGATTAATGTCGATTTCTATTAGAAAGTCGATATTGTCGGTCCTCGTGCTATTTTGTAGGTTAAGTGCAATTTCGAACATATTTTGGAGTAATAACCCGGATAGCCGAGACGAGGACGGAAGACGAGGAAGAAAACGAAAAGCCGAGAAGCAAAGGAATAACTCGATCACGAGCTCAGCAACACCCACTCGATCGAGTAGTGCTAAGCACTCGATCGAGTGCCTCATATCCGTGCTCAAGTTGGAGAGATCACGCATCCACTCGATCGAGTACCCTAGTGCACTCGATCGAGTGCGTTACACCCAGGCCGCAGATTGGATTTTTATTTATTTAGAATATTGGGTCTGTTTTGTGAGTCCAACTGACTTCTTTTAAATCAGTTGGAGGAGGATTGTCAGACATTTTTCTTTTCACTTTTTATTCTATTTCATACTAAAACATTACGTTACATTAGCTTAGGGTAGAAGTCACGTTCGTTTCCGTTTTCCTTCGCAAGATTCATTGTATTCCGTTCTTCCCTTTTCAGATCTCAAATTGTTCGGTATCGCTACTTTAATTTTAATTTTTATTTTTATTTCAATTCTCTAGTTAATTCTTGTCTTAATTCTCTAGTTTAATTTTCGTCATAATTCGTTCTCAGTTTTTATAGTTATCTAATTTCAGTCTCGTAGTTTAATTTAATCCGCATTCATCATGTTTAATTGCAATTCATATTTTGTCAATTTAATTATAATCATCATGAGTAGCTAATTTTTATCTAGGGTTTAAGGGGATCGATGGGTGTTAATTGGGTTATAGAAAATTGACCTGTCTCTGATTATATGAACTGTCGCCTGAATGTTGTTTTAATTCTGATTGATTAATTACTGGCCAGGATTAATTAGTTAGTATCACAATTAGGACTTTTCGCCGACCGGGTTAAAGACTAATTAGGTCACGATATTTTGGGTAGACTAGCTTAATTCTAGCGACCGCATGTTAAGTTTAGCTCTAAAGTTTGTAGTAGTACCGACCAGACCTACACCTTAGACAGTTCGGTTATTGACCTGTTAGTTGACTCCCTGACCCTATTGACATTCATTGTGAACCTGAGACCCTAGACCTTTTTATTATTGATTTATCTTATAGCAGTTAGTTGTTAGTTCACTCAAACAAACAGAAAAACAGTGACCCGTAATCTTTAGCCTAGACCTTAGAACAAGTAATTGAGTCCTGTCTCCTGGTGGTTCGACCCCTACTTCACTATCTACATTAGTTAGTGGACCTTAGGGTATCTTTGATTAGGGATACGACTACCCCTATCACATCCCGACGCGGCCACGCGCAGGTTTGGGTAGGCGAATGAATCTCGTGGTAAGATTTATCTCGGGTTCGAAATTTAAGTCAAAGTTGGAGTCGCCACCGAATTTATGGGAATTTGGACCCATTCAAGCCCACTCTATGTCGTCATGGATCGTACACAAAGTACGGCCCATTTCGATTTCAGAGTTTATGGGGCTCGTCCCTTTGCATTGCGATACCGATACCGTCTACACCGGTTATCGTGTATAGAATGACTCTCGTGCGCCAACGGTTTCGGACATCCGGAAACCGAGGTTCTGAGTAAAGTGTGAGGATACGTGTTGGGAAGCCCACTAAGGACACCCAACCCCGCCCGCACTTAGCGGCCTCTACTAAGACATCGTTCGTGTTCGTGTACGCGCGCTAGTGAAATGACTAAATGATATGCTAACAGCGTTTTCGGCTAAACATGCGAATTTCGTGTGAACTACGTCATTTTAATGCATCTTGATTCACGTCAAAGTGATTTAGCATGTGATGGTCATTTAAATAAATAAATGGCAAACATCGAAAATAAAAACTCGTAAATAAATTACAAATTACACGGGCGGAATACAACCCGGAATTCACAATACAACGAGCAATAAAATAGAATAATCGAATCAGGAAACGGTAACTATTAACTATAAACAGACCCGTAAATAGTAAATATAAGCTAGACCGTGAATTGAATAAATGGACGAACTTCGATTAAATACACATTATATTGTGCATGTTAGGGGTGAGGGTACGTGTTGGGAAGCCCACTAAGGACACCCAACCCCGCCCGCACTTAGCGGCCTCTACTAAGACATCGTTCGTGTTCGTGTACGCGCGCTAGTAAAATGACTAAATGATATGCTAACAGCGTCTTTGGCTAAACATGCGAATTTCGTGTGAACTGTCATTTTAATGCATCTTGATTCACGTCAAAGTGATTTAGCATGTGATGTTCATTTAAATAAATAAATGGCAAACATCGAAAATAGAAAACTCGTAAATAAATTACAAATTACACGGGCGGAATACAACCCGGAATTCACAATACAACGAGCAATAAAATAGAATAATCGAATCAGGAAAAGGTAAATATTAACTATAAACATACCCGTAAATAATAAATATAAGCTAGACCGTGAATTGAATAAATGGACGAACTTCGATTAAATACACATTATATTGTGCATTAAACGAAGGACGGAGATATGGGACCTAGACGTGATGCTAGCCCGATCCTGAATCTCGATGCCTTGTCCCGACTTATCACATCGAAAAGTTGGCGTCTAAATTAGTCATGTATCGGATACGACTAAAGAGTCGTCGACACAAAACTAATTGTGAAAGACATCGATCAAAGTCGTAGAAGTGAATTAAAATACATGAGTTTTGGAAAATAGAATCACGTGATTGTCCTTGCACGCGACGACTAAGTCGTAAAAAAGACAAGGCTCGGATGATCCTTGAAGCTCTCGGTTTATTTTGAACAAAGGGACCCACTCGATCGAGTCATGGCAAGGACTCGATCGAGTGAACCCTTAGAGGAGCTACTGCCCGATTTTTGTAGTGCTACTCGATCGAGTAGCCTATGGCACTCGATCGAGTGCCCTTGTATGAGCTGCTACTCACTTCGAAACGTGATGGTTTCGTTTTTATTTATTCAAAATCGGTGGTCGACCGAGTTACGTAAAAATATTGCATTATTTAAACTCAACTCGGTTTACGGTGCCTATAATCGTGTATTATACAATTATAAGATCGGCGTCGGAATTTTATAAAAAGCGTTATAAGATCAATTAAAATTTGATTAGGACGGAATTGCCTCCCTTCCCGTCACGACATCGATTAGGACGGAATTTGATCATTTTATTGGGAACGACCCACTGGGCCTGGATTTGAGGTCGGTTTTGAGAGATTTGCACTCCGCTAAATGCCAACGTCGGATACTATTGATTCTGAGTCCGTATTCGAGCGTATTAAGTCACGTTTGCGTCCGATCATCATCGGGTGTTTTGTCGGGAACCGCTATAGACACTAGCAGGCAAAATACGGGTGTCTACAATACCTCATAGAAAAAGAAGTTCAAACTAATCACCATTCTAAGGGTTCAAGCAACCAATCTCTTATATATTAAGAAGGCACCACTAACAATGAGATGGCGCCTTCTTAATCCATTATTTTGAAATCAAGCTCTCTCATTCAATTTACTTCCTATAGGGTAATTTTACACCCTCAACCTTTTAACCAAATTTCAACACTTTAACCACTGCACCACTCCAATATTCATTTTTAAAATTACTCCAATATTCATTTTTAAAATTGTATAAAAACAATACATATACTTTTATGCTTGAGAGAATTACATAGTAATTAATTCACGCTTCCCTATAATTCACACTTGAGACCTATACTGCTTATATCTAATTAATTGAAAACCTAAATTCACAAGTTATTTGTCGAATAAATCATACATTATTCATTCATTTACGTGTCATTACAAGTAAATCTTTGGCCGACATTCTTGATTATGACACTTACTAAATCTAAAATGTCTTAAAGGAAATCGTCCAACAAAAAAGTTGTACATAACCCCGTGACTATTCACGGGTATTACACTACTCTATTTGTAATTCATTTTGTACATAAATAGTTGAATACTGCTCCTATAAAATATACTCAACAAAAAAGGTTATGAGAGATCGGCTGACAATATGTATCGGGACATGATACATTTACCTTTTACACCCTGTTTAAAAAAATTGACAGAGGGTACAAAAAAATGGGTGTAGAAATAAAAACACTAAATTAAGTAATGATAATATTCTATGATCGAAATCCGACCCGTTGGGTCAACGAAAATTAAAATTGATAAAATATTTATATTTATATAGTATAGTAATATTTGGATTTATATTAAGCAGTTAATATTTTAAATTAAAATATAAACAAAATTTTCAATTTAATACATATTTTGTATTTGTTACCATTTAGTAACAAAATAATTTTAAAAAATGAATTTAATATTTTTTTAAAATTTTTTTAGCTTAAGTCGTCGGTAGAATTTGTATATAATTGAATATTTTAGTTACTTATTATTGATTAATTAATGATATTATTATTTATTAATTGATCAGAGTATCTTTTGATCATATTGTGTTGGTTAAATCTCTATGTCGTTTTGAAGTGGTATAATAAGGAAGAAATTAGATGGGTCATTTAAGTGGAAGAAAAATTGAGAAGTTGTACTGAAATTAATTAAGTCTTGAGTTTTGAGATTGATCAAATGTGTTTTAAATCTTGAGTTATGAGAATTTCACCACCAATACACATTTTATTCTCACTAAAGAAAATTTTATTTTTATTGTTCTAATTTCTTTCGATTGAAGAATTAGGCACGTTGAGTGAGGAGTTGTACAAAGGTTCCGCCTTTATCATGCAACTAGGGTGGCTAAGAGGGGGTTCAGGTCGGGTAAGCGACGGAACTGGGTCTCCAAATACTTGATTTGCACAAGATACAGAAGATGCCTTAATTATACAATGGAGCATGATCAACTTTCTTACTCTTCATGTTAATGTAGGAATTTTTGGAGAATGATGATATCTCTTCTCTTATATATTAAAGCGATGACCATTTGCAATGATGTGGCACAATGAGGATCCCCCATTCAGAAATAAGTCATTATTTTTGATACAATTTTCCTCACCCCCAGTGTGAACACGTTTGTGCCACATCCAAAGCAATTCACAAATTGGAATCAAAATATCCTCCAAAAATACCAAGCAGCGAGAATCGAACCCGCGACCTGAAGGATATGTCCCATGTGAACAAACCACTGATCCAAGACATCAATCTAAGAAAAGTTTGTAGAAAAAAAATATAGTAGCCTTCTACGAAGAGAAAATAAGGCAAACGCAGTTTACGAAGCATTAAATACTGTTTTTGATATACTAAATCCTTCATTGATGCACTTGACGTTTCACGAAGCAACTTTCTACAACTGTCAATGCATCCTTCAATTCATCTTTTTTGAAAATGCATTAACAAATTAATCGATCTTATTAATTGTTATTCTTCATCAATACCCTATGTCATTATCCGTAATCCCTCTTGAAAATAGTTCATAGGCAATCAATATCTGCCTTTTTGTTTCTTTCGTTGTGTTTCACACACACCTAATCGTCTTTATAATTTCGGTGAATCCTTTCACAATGTTCACATTCAAATTTCCTTCCGCTTTCATAGCACTCACACAAGAACTCCATTATTAAAATCCAGATCTCCATCAGCTCTTCTCCAACGCTACTTAATCAATCGATCAACACCAAAAATTATCATTAAGGTTAATTTGCTAAATTTTTCTGGATAATTTATCAATTTTCGACTTGAATTTCTTTAATTTGGTTGTTGTTCTTTTAATTTCAGATGGTCAATTGATTTTTTTGGAATTAATTCGTAATTTAATTGATTATCAGTAAGTATCGCCTTTTTCTTCCTTTCCTTTTTTACGCAATTTTATTCGTTATTCGTGATTTTTAGTACATTCTTTTTATCGTATTTTAGGGTTTTTTGGTTATGAATCAAGTGAATTAGATATATGGATTAATTTGTAAAGGTTTTTGGGTTTCTTTAGATTTTCGCTTATTGACTTATTCACGTGTCAACATGATAAAAATCACGGATAAAGATTCAATTTTTTTGTTTTATAAGAAAGATGGTCACTTGCAGGTAATTGAATAATCAGGAGTCATAGAGGCACCGGGTTTGGGCTATCGATGCACACCAGGCCTGTTGTTAGGGTAAGTGGTTTGTAAATTGTTTTTTATTTTCCTTACAAAATATACAATTTTTTTGATACATGAAATACAATAAATTTTGCATTTTTATTTGGGGAAATGCAGATTTATTTTCAATTGCAGGTTGCTTATATTCAATTGGTAACATAGGTCTCATACAAATTTGACAAATTCAATCTGGTGTTGAACGCTGCGTGGATTAATTGAGGTGTGTGATTGAAATTGCAATGTTAGTTTTGGGGGAAATTGATCATAGTTAGGTTGCTTCAATTGGGTTTAGTATTGATTTGATTGGTATTTGGATCAATAAAAAATTATAGTGTACTATATAAATTGTTAATTGATTTAATCAAAATTAATTTATTGTTAAAAATTGGTAATTAATTTATTTCAATCAAAATTATATATGCTTTGTTACAAGTTTTGTGTGATTTATATTTGTGCTTAATTGTGTTTTTTTAGAATTATAGGTTTTTTTGAACTCACTACATTTCACCTTTGTACTAAAATAATTATTTGTGCTTATTGCCAAAATAATATGCTTATAATATACACCTTTGTACTAAAATAGTGATGATGAAGATTATGTCATAATGTTAACTCGGTTCTTGCAGGTATTGCTTTGAAGCCTGGAGTGATGCAGTGGATTCAATTTTTTATGCTGGTATATTTGATGTTCTCCTATTAGTTTTATTACCCTTTTTAGAATACCATACATGGATACCTCATTCACTTGAACTCGCTACATTTCATTTCCGGTTTTTTGTAATTAGAAAGGCAAAGGAGGCGTCTTCTTGGTTAGAATATGATTTTTTAAAATGATCAGGAAACAATTCCGCTCTTACCATGGCTTCCACTTCGTCCACCTACTTATTCTGCTTCGCGTCCATGGAACCTCTTTCAAGGTAAATATATCATTATCAATTTCCCTTTTCTTTTAATTTATGCTTCATACATATGTCTTGAATGAACAAATTGTGATCTTTCATTTCATCTGTGATTCTGGGAATTTGACTTTTGTTCCAATTGTAAATTGAAGAATTAGGGTTTATTGGTGTTTAATTACGCAGCTTGGGATTTAATTTTGCAAAATTATTGAAAATAAGGAGGTGGAAAACTGGTAATCATGAATTGAAATGTTGAATTTGAATGGAAAATTGAATTTTGTGCCAATTGTAAATTGAAGTTTTATTTTTTCGGGTTTTAATTACACAGTTAGGGATTTAATTTATCTAATTCATGGAATTAGGTAAATTTTTTTATATTCCATCGGCCAAGGTGTCCTCCCTACATCAGTGCAAAGTGACATGAAGATTGCACAAGGGTCCTCTCAAGATCCTTTAGGAAGTATTTTACGGCTCAGGAAAAAGGCACCACACAAAATACATGCAGGGACCGAAGATGCTCCTTCAAATTCGATCAAAGTTCCAGACTTCAGATCATACTGTTCAAAGTTCCAAACTTCAATTTGATTAAAGTTCCAAACTTTAGGTAAACTTCTTACCTTTTCCTATTTTTATTGTTGTTTAATTACAAAATTAATTTGAGTTTTTGTCAGAATAAGTTTTGTTGAAATTAGGGTTAATATAATTACAGCTCCAAACATTTAGGTAAATTTCTAATGTTTTTTTCAACTCATTAGGGTTTTTCTCATGGGTATGTAGTAATTAGTTTCTTTTGAACGACTCTGAGAATAAATTGGAATATATTCCGTATTCCCTTGAAACCTGACATTTTTTCTGATTTTCAATTCAACAAAGATTTAGCAAACAGTGGTTTTTGGCAAATAGAGACACACTAGAAATTTGAGGTATGTTAATATATATATGTTTGTGTGTGAGAAAGTGTGTGGACATGACGTAGGTCCACCCCGACGCGGCCACGCGCGGGTTTGGGTAGGCGAATGAATCTCGTGGTAAGATTGTTCTCGGGTTCGAAATTTAAGTCAAAATGAAGTCGCCACCGAATTTTGTGGTTATTCGGAACCATTCGAGCCCACTCTATGTCGTCATGGGCTACACACAAAGTAAGCCCACTTCGATTTCAGAGTTTATGGGGTTCGTCCCTTTGCATTGTTATATCGATACCGTTTACACCGGCTTTCGTATATAAAATGACTCTCGTGCGCCAAGGGTTTCGGACATCCGGAAACCAAAGGTTCTGAGTAAGGGGTGAGGGTACGTGTTGGGAAGCCCACTAAGGACACCCAACCCCAACCGCACATGGCGGCCTCTACTAAGACATCGTTCGTGTTCGTGTACGCGCGCTAGTAAAATGACTAAATGATATGCAAACAGCGTTTTCGGGCTAAGCATGTGAATTTTGCGTTAACTACGTCATTTAATGCATCTTAATTATGGTCGAAGTGATTTAGCATGCGAGGTTCATTTATAAAGCGTAAAGCAGGTAAATAAATAAAGCTCGAAAGGAAATAAAAAAATAACGTACAAGTTACACGGGCGGAAATACAACCCGGAATTCACAATACAACATTACGTAAAAATAATAAACAAAATAAATAAATAAACGCAATACAATGATAGGAACGGACCCGTATGTAAACTAGACCGCGAATTATGTAAATGGACTAACCCCGATTAAATACACATTATGTCGTGTACTAAACGAAGGACGGGAACATGAGACTGTGGCATATTGCTAGCCCGATCTCATATCCCGTAGTCTTGTCCCGACTTATCATGTCAAAAATTGATCAAAGTCGTTCTACGTGTCGTGATGTGCATGGTTTTGAAAATAGGAAGGTCACGTGATGGCCTTTACACGTGATGACTAAAGTCGATAAAAGGACGGGGCTTGAAATGTGTGTTCAAGCCCTCGGTTTTCTGGGTTACAGGACCCACTCGACCGAGTCGTGATCTGACTCGGTCGAGTGCGTCCTTAGACGCAGCTACTGCCCAATTTTTTGGGTGCTACTCGATTGAGTAGCATACGTACTCGGTCGAGTAGCCCCTGTACGAATGATAATTCGTTTCGTTTTATGATTTGAAATCGATGGTCGGCCAAATCAAATACAAATATCGCATGATTTGTATTTAACTCGGCCTCCGGTACTATAATCGTGTATGAACGATTATAATACCGTTATCGGAGTTTTATGAAAATGTTTATCGTTACACTAGAAAATTTGAATTAGTGACGAAATGCTTTCCCTCTACGTCACGACATCGGAACTAACTCTTTCGGGTTATGTGATGTCGGTTTTCGTGTCAGCGGGTTCCGCACTAATTGTAGAAATGGGATTAAATACGTTCAACTATGATCGTTTGCAATCGCGTCACGCCCTTGAGTACATTGGGGCGGGGCTCCTCGAAAGGGCTCCACCTCCGTCGTTGCTCGTAAAGGGATTAGACGGACTTTAGGCAAACATCGTAGTCAAATGGATTTAAAACCGGGTTTTGATACTAGTTTACGTATACGCGGTATAATAACGATATTAGTAATGAAAGATGATACATAAAATGAAAATGCAAAGAAAGTATAATAACGTTAATGTTAGTGTTAGTGTTACTACGATTATGATTATAATACAAAGCACGATAAAATAAACAAAGTGACGGAGTAATAGAGATCGAAATGGGGTTTAGGACACCCTCAACATACATGCTAGGTATAGGCCTCAGAAATGGACTCGTAAATAGCAACGGGACGTCGGAGTATCGAGGATGTACGCGAGTTGTGGTGTGTGTGTGTGTTGCGTCGGTTTCCGAGGGACAAAGGGCTCGGGAATGGTGTGTTTGGCTTAGGGTTTCTAAGGCTTGATGTGTAGGTGAGTTGTGGCTGAAATGTAGAGCAAAATGTAGGTTGAAATGTCTTGTCAAAAGTTGTGAAATGCATGGGGGTCATGGGGTATTTATAGGCGTTTCCCACGACATAGGGGCACTCGATCGAGTGGCCCTAGTGCACTCGATCGAGTGCCCTTGAAAACGGGTCAAAACCGGTTTAAGGCGCTCCACTCGACCGAGTGGGTCAATCCACTCGATCGAGTGGGTCAAACAAATCGAGAGAAAGAAGGAAAGAATTGATCTTGTTGTTTTGATTGATTTTTGAATTTGGATTTTGTGCGCCAGCTTTCGGGAATGAATTTGGCTGTTTTTATGAGGCGGTTTCGTTTTTGACCGGGTTTTGACCCGGTCGCTAAAAGACGGGATTTATCTTTGGTGTCGGTTTTGGCCCAAATTAGTCTTATTTGACTCGGAACGACCCACTGGGCCTGAATTTGAGGTCTTTTTTGTGAGATTTTTACTCCACTAAAAGTCCATGTCGGATATTATTGATTCCGAGCCCAAATCCGAGTATACCAAGTCACGTTTGCGTCCGATCATCATCGGGTATTTTTCGGAGACTACCATAAACACGTGGCAGTCAAAATGCGGGTGTCTACAGAGCCCCCACTCTGACCGAGGCTTGGACAAAGCGAAAGTCAGAGTAGCTACCAAGCCCGTTAAGACCTGGTAGACTTCCGGTCGGGTCACTTATAGTCCAGTGGACTCGCGTGAAGGGCTCGCCAGCCATAAGCAGAGGGTCATACCTGTCCTGATTTTGATAGCTTCGCGGGGAGTCAGACTTGTAGCATAAGTCCTGGGCGCGCCTATATGTGGGCCCATCCCGTACCATTTCGGGGAAAATGCCGCCTCGGGCGTTCCGCTGGGGAAATATGTGAGCTGTACGGGCTTGCTTTTGAAGCCTTGAGTCGTACCTGAGCTGATGATGATGCTCTGTGGGGAGTAAAGCTTGCCTCTTTGGGGAGTAGGTGTACCCGTATGCCGACACATCACGCCTTGGATGTAGCATACCAGGGAAAAGCTGACTTCGTTGGGGAGTTTAATAGTTTCGCGGAGACTTGCCTCTAAAGTCGGGAGTGTACCTGTATGCTGACACATAACAACTTGTATGTAGCACATAGGCGAAACATTGACTCGTGCTGGGGAGATAAAAATATTTGAATTTTTGAAAGGACAAAATTTTGAAATTTTTTATCGCGAAGAAATTTTATCACAGAAAAATTTTGGAGACTCTTAGGAAAGCTCGGGACGGCTTGATTCCTATTCTGGGTTCTAGCTTGAAATCAGGCCTGCGCGCGTATAGGGCCCAGTTTGCTGAGGAGGCAGAGTAGTTAGGTTTTCAGTTAGGTTTTCTCATTATAAATATGAGAATCCCTGCTTCAGTTTTCTGCATCTCAACTCAAATTCTTCTTTTCCTTCTCAAAATCTTATAGACTTTTCAAGAAAGCTAGAAATTCCTGTCATGGGTATCGATCACTTGACAGCTATGCTTCTCGCATGGCCCCAATATTTTCGGGATGAGGAAAAGGTCCGACTGACCTAGATGGGAATTGTCAATTTATTCCCTTTCCAGCGTCTAATAGTTGACTCGCATTTCCTGGACGCCTGCTTGTCGTTTTGGGACACCACCCATCATGTATTCGCGTTCCCGCGAGGAGAAATATGCCCTTTACCCGAGGAGGTTGCGGCCATAGGTGGTTAGAGCCCTGCTGCTCAGCCAGCTATTCCTCCGTTCTACCCGGATCCAAGGAGACGGTTGAGGGAATTCTTGGGTTTGTCTCATGCTGAGACAAATCGGATGGTGCGGGGAGATAGCGTTTCCCTATTCGATATGGCTGATAAGTTTATGAACCCTCGAGATGTAAGGGCCACCTCTGCTCACAGGCGTAGGGCATTTGCCTTTTGCATGATGCACTGCTATGTCTTCGAAGGGCTGATGGAACTTGACTCGTGCATGGGTCAAATCAGGCTGATTAGAGTGGTTGAACAAATGGAGACTGGTCATAGCCCTGCTTGGCTAACCACAGGGGAAATCATCATGGGTCTGGATGCTAGGCGGCTCGACCCAACCCGACGGTTGACAGGAAGTACCCGTCTCCTGCAGGTATACAGCTCGTGTTTTTTTTTTCACGCGAAATACCTGAAGTACGCAAGTCACTCGATCGAGTGACACTCACATCGAGCTACTGCCTGCTTTCAGAGGGCTAACTCAATCGAGTCATCTGCTGCAATCGATCGAGTTGACCCTGGCGAACCCTTCCGTTGCTTATAAAATTTGTGTATACTTTTCAGATATGGTTGTCGGAGCGACTGTCAATCATAGAGACTCCTCCGAGCATTTCCAATTATCGGAGTAGTCAGATTAGCTCAAGAAGGCGAAATATAAGCTCGAGTCATCGGATAAATCGAGCTTACTGGGATGAGGAGCTGGTGTTCCACGGGGGTCCTTTGATCAGGTGGACCGTTGCTTGGTGGTTTCTTTCGAAGTTGACCGGATTGGCCAAGAGAGACCAAGCTCGCTACCTGGTGATCTTGTCCCTTGACTGGACAGTTCACATTTACCCGGATCGTCTCCTAAGACAGTTCGGTTCGTCTCAGCGCATCCCTGAGACTGAAGCCATTATTAGCATCTCGCTCCAATTGACGGACGCTATGTGCGACACCTGGTTGCAAAGATGGTTCACTCGTCCTACATGGACTATACCTAGCCCTTGCCAATCCGCTTGGGTGTCACGGGCTTATCAGAAATGGACTTCCGAGGAGTCCGCGGAAGCTCGAAAGGCCTTGAAGCTCGATGAGGCTTTTGAATTGGTCCATCGCGAGACGGTGAAGGACAATAGGGACTTCTTCACCGGGGGAGATATTCCTGAAGCTATAGTCCGGGAGGAATCGGGTCTTAAGTCACAAACTAAGACTCGATCTAAGGAAGTCGGTTCTAGCAGCACTCGGGGGCAGACCGACTTGGAGAGACGCCTTGGGCCGAGGTTGGCGGCCCGGGACCGATTAGGTCCGCGTGACCGGCTCCCTGAGCCCGTGAGGGCCCGACTTGGGCCTATTGATGTGGTGGAGGATTCGGGCTCAAACACACGAGCCCGAGCCAGAGAGGTTCCTGTGGTGATTCGGGAACGCTCCCCTCCGCGTCCTCGCCAGTGGACGGCTAAGGAGGCCAAGGACAAGGGGAAGGGCAAGATGCCCTAAATGCCGAGTCCTTTAGCTTTATTATTATTTAAGTATTATTATTATTTTTGTTGTGTGCCCCCCCTTTTTTTTGTATTTATTTTTTGAATTCCTGCACTTTTGTAATTTCCCGAGTTTATCGGGTTTTTTTTTTTGAATTAATAAAAGAAGTTTATTAATAAACCGCTCCTGTCTTTTCTCGATTGCATTGGTTGTACCCTTTTGAGGGGTTGCCTACGTATCCGCGATTAGCAGAATCAAACCAAACGTAGTTCAGGCATAGGAAATTTGCAATCTCGAATTACACCAAGACTATTGGTTCAAGATGTTTATGACAGTAGAATAAATAATTCTAGCTTATTGACTTGCTTTTTGAAAAGAATGATTTTTATAAAATTTGCTAATGACATTGAGAAGAGGTTAGGGGTAGTAACGCTTCAGTTGGTCCAGGTTGGTTGGGTTGACAAACTCATTCCCGTCTAGGTCCGTCAGCATCACTGCTCCCCCTGATAGGATCTTCTTCACCAGATATGGTCCAGCCCAATTGGGTTTGAATTTTCCCCTTGGGTCAACTGGTAGTAGAGCCCGGATTGACTTAAGGACTAGGTCGCCTTCTTTAATGTGCCTGGGCCTTACTCTCTTGTTGAAGGCCCGTTGGATCCTCTTCTGGTAGATTTGGATATTATTGAGGGAACGAGATCGTCGTTCGTCTAGTAGAACCAACGAGTCATATCGTGCTCGAACCCAGTCAGCTTCGGGTACTTGGCTTTCTAGCAAAATTCAGAGGGACGGTACCTCTAACTCAACTGGTTGAACTGCCTCCGTCCCATAGGTTAGGTAATACGGCGTTGCTCCGGTTGCGGTGCGAATTGACGTTCGGTATCCCCATAGGACAAAAGGTATTTTGTCGGGCCAGTCCCGGTAATTATCAACCATCTTTTTGAGTATGGTGACAATTGTTTTATTAGCCGCCTCTACTGCTCCATTAGTTTGGGGGCGGTAAGGCGAGGAAGTATGCCTTTGGATTTTATACTTGGTCATCAGGGCTGCAGTCTCGGCTTGGAAATGAGTCCCGTGATCACTGATAAATTCAGACGGAATCCCATACCGGCATATTATCTTGTTTTGGATAAACTTGGCGACATGCTTGGCATTGAGAATGCGATATGATTCAGCTTCGACCCATTTGGTGAAATAGTCGATAGCTACCAAAATGAAGCAATGCCCACCGGTACCAGAGGGATTTATTTTCCCGATTATGTCAATACCCCATGTTGAGAATGGCCAGGGTGACGTCATGGTATAAAGCAGTGGCGACGGCATATGTTGCACATTGCCAAAGATTTGACAGTTATGACAATGTTTGACATACAACCGGCAGTCGGCATCCATGGTATTGCAGTAATAACCGAGCCTCATGATTTTCCGGACCAGCATGTGGGCATTCATATGTGGGCCGTTCTCACCATCATGTACTTCGGCCATAACCTTTTCAGCCTTATATTTGTCAATACAAAGGAGAAGAGCCCCATGTGCCGTCTTTTTGTATAAATGACCGTCGTCGGTACGGATGAACTGGGTGGCTAGCCTCCGTAAGGCTTTCTTGGCTCGACCTTCCGTCCCGGGAGGATATTCTCCGTTTGTCAGGTACGTTAACACAGCCTGATACCATGGTTCGGGATCAGTTATCTCAATGTCTTCGATGTCGTGGATGTACGCTGGCTCGGAACGTCTTTCGACACAAATCGGCATACTGGTCACGTGGTCGGGAATGTTCAGTAAAGATGCCAATTTTGATTGTGCATCTGCAAACTGATTTTCTTCCCGGGGTAGGTATATGTACTCTACTTTTTGGAATTGTTTCTCGAGATCCCTTACTCGTGCCTGGTAGGCCACGAGATTAGCATTTCGAGTCTTTCATTTTTGGAGTGCTTGGTTAATGACCAAGGATGAGTCACCATGTACCCGGAGATTTGTGATCCCCAGATTGGCGGCGGCTTGTAGCCCGTAAATGCATGCTTCGTATTCTGCTGCATTGTTGGTAACATCAAAGTCCAGCTTGATGGAGATGGGAGTGTGTTCTCCTTTTGGTGAAATTAGGAGGATCCCGACTTCGAACCCTCAAAAATTGGATGCTCCATCGAAGTATAAGTCCCAAGTTTCAGTATCAGTATGGAAAATATCTTCGTCTGGGAAGGACCAGATGTCGGTGTGTCCTTCTTCGGTTATCGGGCTGTCGGCGAGAAATTCAGCTACTACTCGACCATTAATAGCCTTTAACGATACAAACTTCAAGTCGAACTCTGCCAGCATTAGAGTCCATCTAGAGATTCGACCGTTGAGAACGGGCTTTTCGAAGATGTATTTGATCGGGTCCATTTTGGAAAGCACATGGACCTCGTAACTGAGCATATAGTGCCGGAGTTTCTTAGTGGCCCAGACTAGAGCCAAACACGTCTTTTCGAGCATGGTATATTTGCATTCATACTCAAAAAACTTCTTGCTGATGTAGTAAATGGCTCTTTCTTCGGAGTCAACCGTCTGAGCCAACATAGCCCCCATGGCTGTCTCGGTCGTCGTTAGGTATAACGACAGAGGCAAACCGGGTTGCGGTGGCATTAAGACTGGCGGAGCAGACAATATTTCCTTGATCTTATCGAAAGCAGCTTGGCACTTGTCATCCCATAGTACCTGTTCTCCTACTTTCGGTTTCTTGAAAATTGGTTCGCACACCATGGTCAGCTTGGAAATGAACCGACTAATATACTGGACTTTCCCGAGAAATCCCCTTATTTCTTTTTCGGTTTTGGGAGGTTGCATCTCGGTAATGGCTTTGATTTTAGCTGGGTCGACTTCGATACCTCGTTGGCTAACGATATGACCCAGTAATTTGCCTGATGTTACTCCGAAACTACACTTTTGAGGGTTTAGCCTCATGTTGTACTTGCGCAGCCGAGTGAAGAATTTTCTTAGGGCGGTGATGTGACCGTCCCGTTCTTTAGATTTGACGATCATGTCGTCTACATAAACTTCTACCTCTTTATGCATCATGTCGTGTAATAAAGTGGTAGCGGTCCTCTGATATGTGGCTCCGGCATTAATGAGGCCGAACGGCATGACGGTATAGCAGTAAGTACCCCAAGGTATGGTAAAGGTAGTCTTACTCATGTCTTCTTCCGCCATCTTGATTTGATTATACCCGGCATACCCGTCCATGAATGATAGAAGGGCATGGTCGGCCGTGTTATCCACCAGTATGTCGATGTGTGGTAACGGAAAATCATCTTTCGGGCTCGCCTTGTTGAGATCCCGAAAATCAACACATACCCGCACCTTACCGTCCTTTTTAGGAACCGGCACGATGTTTGCCACCCAGTCCGGATACTCGGACACTTGTATGAAACCGGCTTTGAATTGTTTGTCGACTTCTTCTTTTACTTTGAGAGACCACTCGGGCCTCATCCGACGAAGCTTCTGTTTGACCGGCTTGCACCCGTCTTTGATTGGTATGTGGTGCTCGGCTATTTCCCGGTCTATCCCCGGCATGTCCTTGTAGGACCATGCGAAGACATCCTTGAACTCTTGGAGGAGGTTTATGAACTGTTGTTTCTCCTCGTGATCTAAGGATAACCCTATCTTAAGTATCTGAGGCTCTAAGGTTGTTCCCACATTTATGGACTCGGTTTCTTCGATCACCGGGTTTCGGGACTCCCTTTGCTCTAGTTGCTCGATCAGATGTGGAGGTAAGGGTACCTGTTCGTCTGGTTTCTCAATGTCATAGCATAAATCATTTTTGAAAGTAGAATTTAAAAGAGACAAGTCGTAAGCAGAACGGTTGTTATTATTGATTGAAAATTTGGAGAACAGCTCAAAAAGAGTAGCCATCTGATCATTGGTCAGTGGCGGGATTGGTAGGGCACTCGGGACAGACCCCGAAGTGCCAGAAGCAGGAATGATAAAAGGGAGAGGGGTTACAGGAGTGACTCTAGCACCGACTTCCCTAGACTCGACCTTAGACTCTGACTCAGACTCCGACTCAGACTCGGACTCAGACTCAGACTCAGGCATGTCTCCCTCTCCGGTGACCATCTTGTAGAATCTTCCCTGACTATCAGTCCATTTGATAGTCTTCCTCCAGGCCCTGTTTCCGGTCTCGGAACCAACATCCGAGATCAGCTTGGTCGGGTCAAACCTGTTGCTGCGGAGGATCAGGTTGACCAGGTCTTCCTTTGGAGTTGGGGCTATGGTGTCTTCCCCAAATAGTAGCCCGAGCACGGGCTCAGCATCTTCAGCTCCGTTGGACTGGATGAGGGCGAACACATCATCCGGAATATAGTTGCAGTCCCGGGCCAAGTGGGTCCCGAGCTGCACAGCATTGGGTTGGTATAGACCAACCTGAATAGCCCCAAATACCGGTGTGACAAAGTAGTCAGCCAACCGTGGGCTGTAAGGGCTCAAGTGGATACCCTTAATAATGTTGTAGGCCTTCTCAATTCCCGCTCGGACAACATTGTCGGGAGTTATGGCATACCCGAGACCAAAGTGAGACTCTTCATCTTTGAGAACCTCGATGATCTTCCCAGCTGGAAGATCGGGTCGAGAGGTAGCCCCCGGAAAGTACCCTAGGTTTTGGAGCATCGTGTCGATGCTCGTAGTGAAGTAAGGCCTAAAGAGGTACTCTTCCTCGATCATCCCCACAAAATCGAACCCCCAGAGGTCCGTGCGTCCCGTGGCGTTACAGCTAGCCACAGTCATTGGTGTTGCCTCTAAAGTGATGACATCGTTAAGCAGAGGCATCTTGATCTTCCGGTGGAGGGTGGAGGACACCGCCTTGACCGCGTGAATCCAAGGCCTACCTAGGAGTAAGTTGAATGACGAGGTGACGTCAATCACCTGGAATTCGAGCTCCTTTTCTATCGGGCCGGTTATGATGGTCAGTTTCACGGCCCCAGCTACCGACTTTGGGCTCCCATCAAAGGCTTGGATGGTTTGAGCAGTCGGGATGTAATCGGCCTCGGTAATGCCGAGGGCTTTTGCGGTCCTTAGAGGAAGGACATTCACAGCGGACCCATCATCAACTAGGGTCATAGGGAGGTATTTCCCTCGGCAAACCACTGTAATGTAGAGGGCCAGATTATGGGAGGCCCCAAATGGCGGTAGGTCGGCTTCGGAGAAAGTGATCATCGGACCTCCTTCCTTGGCTTTGCCCTTTAGGTGGGGCAGGACCGTGGCTACCATTTCAGCAGGGGTAACCAAAGAGTCAACCTTAATTTGATCGAGAGCCTTTGTAAGTGCTTCTCGATGCTCTTGAGAGCTAACCAGGAGTTGCCATATATTGAGGTCAACTCGGGTCTTCTTCAGCTGCTTTACGAGGGCCGTTTCAGCAGTTGGCTCCTCGGGGGCGACTTCCGTCCTGAATGGCTCAGTGACGGTTGTCGGGATAGGGGTGTCCCTAGAGCTAGTGGCTTGATAGGGACGACCAAGATGGTTACTAGTTAGGACTCGGGATTTAGTCCTACGAATTTCCTCGGAGGTAATGGGGACAGCTTCCCCTTTGGCGAGGTAGACGTCATCCTCGTCGTCAAACCAGATCCCATTCACTTGCGGGATAAATGGAGAGATCAGGTGAGAGCAATCAATCACCTCCCCGGTAAAGATGGCGTGGGAGCTGAAAGGGTTCTCCTTGTTGCTGGGCTTATCTCCGGGTAGCGGGATTTTACCACTTTCGATCAAGTCTTGAATTAAGTGCTTCAGCTTCCAGCACTTCTCGGTATCATGCCCATTGCCTCGGTGGTACTGGCAATAGGCTTGGGCATTGTAGTTCTTGGAGCGTCGCTCGACCGGAACTTCAGGAGTTGGGCCTATCGGTTGGATTAGACCTTTTGAGGATAGCCTTTGTAAGGCATAAGTATAGGTAGTACCTATATTAGTGAAAACTCGAGGTGGGGTGTTCTTCTTGGACGGGGCATCTAGTAGATTAACCGCGTCGAAAATGCTGCGGGTTGCAGCTTGAGGCTTGGTAGTGGAGGAAGGAGCCCCTTGGTAACCTTTGGCAGCGGCCTTAGTGAGGCCTTCCAGTCTTAAGTCATCTTCGATCCTCATACCCATTTCAGTAAGGGTGGTGAAATTGGGTATGACAGCATATCGGAGGTGAACCCGGTAGGATGGGAGGAGGTTCTTGACAAAAGCCTCCACCAACGTCTTCTCACTGAGCTTATCGACCAGTTTCACACTCTCGGCCCTCCAGCGTTGAAGGTATTTGGTAAAACCTTCTTTCGGCTCTTGGGCCATAACCTCCAGAGATCTCATTGTGGTTTGGATCTCGGTGTTGTCAGCATAGTTCCGAGCGAACTCGGTGGCCACATCATCCCAAGTAGGGTATTTCTTCGGGTCTAGCCTGTAGTACCAGGCCCGAGGGTGCTTTTCAAGAGACGCAGCAAAAAGGCTCTTGAACATGGTAGAGTCCACCCCTTTGATGGCCATGAACTCCTTGAAGGCCCGTACATGTAGTAACGGGTCTTCAGTCCCTTCAAACATGGGCAAACCGGTGAGGTTCAGGTTTGCGGGCAGCTTGTCACTCAGTGGGTTATACTCACGACTATTCTCCCGATGGATATTGTTACTCCCAGTCACGTGAACTTGCTCTTCCAACCGGCGAACCGAGCTAACCAGTTCAGCCAAAGGTTCCGTAACCCCCGTATTTGGAGTCCTTCGCTCCACTGCAGCCAAACGAGTGATGATAGCAATTTGACGAGCCCTCATTTCATGCAGTTGGGCTTCGATGTCGGCCTGTTTGTCGACCATGGCGTCCACAGAGGTTTTCAGATAGCCTAAAGTAGCTTCCATCCAGCGAGTGTGTCTGGTTGCCGACAGCCTGTCTGTAAGAACACCGCGTAATCAGAAACCGAACCCAGATCTTGGAACCAAAGAAAAAAGGTACATCCCGAGCGACCCAAAAGAAAAGGACTGAGTGGAAAAGACTCGAGAAAGACACTTAGACGGATGACTCGTAGGTGGTATGACTTCCTTAGGATTTTGGCCTAGTGGGCCTAGTCCCGTTCGAAGGAAGGTCCACGTGAGATTATTCCCCAGACTTTTGACTCGAGTGTATGGACGGACTTTCCTTTGTAGGGGTATGCCCCACGCGGGTTGGTTGTGCCTTGACAAATAAGGCGGACTCGGGAAAGGGGGGAAACTCCTGATATAAGATCGACGGAGTTTCGACGCTATAAACCCTCTACGTATTATGCAAAGACCTGACACACGGATAGACGGTAGGTCCTATAATAGGGAAGGTCTATTTTAGGAAAGTTGGAGGTTTGAAGTTGGAATATGTAAAGGATGAATTTCCGATAGTTCGAAAATGGAAAGCAGAATTTCAAAAACCAAGATTAGAATTTTGAAGAAAAATTCAGAAAATCAAAACGGTGTCGGAAATTCGAGAGTTAAAACGGACAGTATGCCGACTAAAGAAAAGGACATTTTGAGTCAAATCGTTGATCCTAAATTTCGGCGGCATTCCGAGTTTTGAAAATTGGATATTTTGAAAAGGTGAGTCCCGAAATGGGCAGCATTTCGAGTTTTTTTTCAAATTTGGGCGTTTTGGAAAGACGGGTCCCGAAATGGACAGTATTTCGGGTTTTTCGAAAAGTGGGTATTTTTGGAAAGATGCAATTTTTGAAATGACGGTTTTTTGAAAATTGACACGGAAACCAAGTAGCATGTAGTCAAACAAGCATTATAACGACGCTTATGTATGCTTTACGCTAAGTCTCAGTCGGTCAAAATAGGGTCTATACCAACAACGATGGCTTTCTCGTGTGATGGACGGACTCCCTAAGCCGAGTTGGTCTTAGGACATGCCGCGAAACCGAGACGAGTTCCACCATCGATGTTTTTAGCGCACCCATGTAGGAATGCACCGTGGTATAGTGGGACGTCGGTCACAAGTAACCGGCCCGCACAAAATTTGGGTTATGCATGAATCATTAAACTAATGCGCGCACACTAATCTACAAACGATTTCTCTTCGAGTCTCACCCTAGGAACCCCGATGACATGTGGTACATCAGGTATCCCTAGCGGAGTCGCCAAATTGTGGACATGACGTAGGTCCACCCCGACGCGGCCACGCGCGGGTTCGGGTAGGCGAATGAATCTCGTGGTAAGATTGTTCTCGGGTTCGAAATTTAAGTCAAAATGGAGTCGCCACCGAATTTTGTGGTTATTCGGAACCATTCGAGCCCACTCTATGTCGTCATGGGCTACACACAAAGTAAGCTCACTTCGATTTCAGAGTTTATGGGGCTCGTCCCTTTGCATTGTTATATCGATACCGTTTACACCGGCTTTCGTATATAAAATGACTCTCGTGCGCCCAAGGGTTTCGGACATCCGGAAACCAAAGGTTCTGAGTAAGGGGTGAGGGTACGTGTTGGGAAGCCCACTAAGGACACCCAACCCCGCCCGCACATGGCGGCCTCTACTAAGACATCGTTCGTGTTCGTGTACGCGCGCTAGTAAAATGACTAAATGATATGCAAACAGCGTTTTCGGGCTAAGCATGTGAATTTTGCGTTAACTACGTCATTTAATGCATCTTAATTATGGTCGAAGTGATTTAGCATGCGAGGTTCATTTATAAAGCGTAAAGCAAGTAAATAAATAAAGCTCGAAAGGAAATAAAAAAATAACGTACAAGTTACACGGGCGGAAATACAACCCGGAATTCACAATACAACATTACGTAAAAATAATAAACAAAATAAATAAATAAACGCAATACAATGATAGGAACGGACCCGTATGTAAACTAGACCGCGAATTATGTAAATGGACTAACCCCGATTAAATACACATTATGTCGTGTACTAAACGAAGGACGGGAACATGAGACTGTGGCATATTGCTAGCCCGATCTCATATCCCGTAGTCTTGTCCCGACTTATCATGTCAAAAATTGATCAAAGTCGTTCTACGTGTCATGATGTGCATGGTTTTGAAAATAGGAAGGTCACGTGATGGCCTTTACACGTGATGACTAATGTCGATAAAAGGACGGGGCTTGAAATGTGTGTTCAAGCCCTCGGTTTTCTGGGTTACAGGACCCACTCGACCGAGTCGTGATCTGACTCGGTCGAGTGCGTCCTTAGACGCAGCTACTGCCCAATTTTTTGGGTGCTACTCGATCGAGTAGCATACGTACTCGGTCGAGTAGCCCCTGTACGAATGATAATTCGTTTCGTTTTATGATTTGAAATCGATGGTCGACCAAATCAAATACAAATATCGCATGATTTGTATTTAACTCGGCCTCCGGTAATATAATCGTGTATGAACGATTATAATACCGTTATCGGAGTTTTATGAAAATGTTTATCGTTACACTAGAAAATTTGAATTAGTGACGAAATGTTTTCCCTCTACGTCACGACATCGGAACTAACTCTTTCGGGTTATGTGATGTCGGATTTCGTGTCAACGGGTTCCGCACTAATTGAAGAAATGGGATTAAATACGTTCAACTATGATCGTTTGCAATCGCGTCATGCCCTTGAGTACATTGGGGCGGGGCTCCTCGAAAGGGCTCCACCTCCGTCGTTGCTCGTAAAGGGATTAGACGGACTTTAGGCAAACATCGTAGTCAAACGGATTTAAAACCGGGTTTTGATACTAGTTTACGTATACGCGGTATAATAACGATATTAGTAATGAAAGATGATACAAAAAATGAAAATGCAAAGAAAGTATAATAACGTTAATGTTAGTGTTAGTGTTACTACGATTATGATTATAATACAAAGTGACGGAGTAATAGAGATCGAAATGGGGTTTAGGACACCCTCAACATATATGCTAGGTATAGGCCTCGGAAATGGACTCGTAAATAGCGACGGGACGCCGGAGTATCGAGGATGTACGCGAGTTGTGGTGTGTGTGTGTGTGTGTTGCGTCGGTTTCCGAGGGAAAAAGGGCTCGGGATTGGTGTGTTGGGCTTAGGGTTTCTAAGGCTTGATGTGTAGGTGAGTTGTGGCTGAAATGTAGAGCAAAATGTAGGTTGAAATGTCTTGTCAAAAGTTGTGAAATGCATGGGGGTCATGGGGTATTTATAAGCATTTCTCACGACATAGGGGCACTCGATCGAGTGGCCCTAGTGCACTCGATCGAGTGCCCTTGCAAACGGGTCAAACCCGGTTTAAGGCGCTCCACTCGACCGAGTGGGTCAATCCACTCGATCGAGTGGGTCAAACAAATCGAGAGAAAGAAGGAAAGAATTGATCTTGTTGTTTTGATTGATTTTTTGAATTTGGATTTTGTGCGCCAGCTTTCGGGAATGAATTTGGCTGTATGAGGCGATTTCGTTTTTGACCGGGTTTTGACCCGGTCGCTAAAAGACGGGATTTATCTTTGGTGTCGGTTTTGGCTCAAATTAGTCTTATTTGACTCGTAACGACCTACTGGGCCTGAATTTGAGGTCTGTTTTGTGAGATTTTTACTCCGCTAAAAGTCCATGTCGGATATTATTGATTCCGAGCCCAAATCCGAGTATACCAAGTCACGTTTGCGTCCGATCATCATCGGGTGTTTTTCGAAGACTACCATAGACACTTGGCAGTCAAAATGCGGGTGTCTACAAAGTGCTTTACAATTTTATTTGAAATTACCGTTGATATTGGAATATAGTTACAGAGAAATTGACTCATTCAAATCCTTGATTTGTAATCTAACGATTTATTTCACCAAATTTGTTCTTCTAGGGTGACATACACGAGAAATCCTTTATGTGCATATACTAATTACGATCGTTGGGAAAAGGAACGAAAATTCAATTAACGCTTTGTTTTTGCAGCCCATGTCTTGAAGGACCAAATGTTTAGAACCTAAAACATTTTCATTCATATTCTTACTGCCTGAATACTACGTACGGAGTACAATGCTTGGAAATTTGCAGCCTCTTCGTTTTTAGTTCAACTGAGTGTTAATCTGTTTCATCTCTTGATCACTGTAGCACATTTACTCTATTATTCTCCTTACTACTAATGCATCACACCTCTTCTTTTTCTTCAACTTCTTCATATTTTTACTGTTTTTTTTCATTCATATTCTTTTTTTTCTACGTACTCTATTTTTTTTAAGATTGTAAGGTATAATGTTGAGAAGATAGAGTTCTCTTCTTCAAACCCTCTGTTTATAGTATGTCTTCTTATTTTTCCCATTTTTTACATAATACATCAATGCAAGTGCATCGCATACTGTACTTCGAGCCCGACTTCCATGAAGATTTATCTGCGCACTCTTCAAATCCTAACTAAAGAGCAATTTTCACAACTCCGTCGTATATGTTTGTCATTCTGTATGTAGCTCGAATGTTGTTATCATCCGATGTAATTTGCGTAGTATACAATTATACATGCACATATATGCATGAATTTTTTTTTGGATATTTGAGTTTTTTTCATAATTATTTCATCACCCATTTTCATCGAAGATGGAGGATGAACTCCATTTCTTCAACTTCAAATGCGTGTAAGGCATTCAGGTAATTGTGTTGCAATAAAATGTGTGTCGGTTGTAGTATTGTTGGTAAGGAGGGTAGGTAAACTACTTCGTAATTGATAAAATTGTTATACATTTTCAGAGTAACATTTTTAGAGTTTTTACAAATTTATACGGATTACTTCGTAAATGAAATACTTCATCCATTTGGTTTGGAATAATATGATTGTCGTTCTTATCCTATACAAATCGATTTTTTTTCCATTGATTTCTAATTTTAATAAACTCCTTTTGATCCAACGGGTTCAAATGTCCAATGATCGAGTCGGTAGATCAAATCTTACTCTTGCTTTTATGTTGTCATAAAAAAAACACTTTCATTCGAATCTTTGTTCATGTCTAAAGAATGCTTTTATATTACAGACTATATCATAATACATTGATTAATCAATATATTTATACTTAACCCCGTTATAACTAATAACTGGTAGCACAAGTTATTTTGTTTTGTTTTACTCAACACCCTATGCGGCTATGTCACATCAATTTGGTATTTACAAATGTTGGTTTGAACGATTTGTTGTCCGCGAAAAATCTTTAACATTTATTTTTCGCTAATATCCCAAATATATGTCCTTCAAACTTTGACATTTATTCTTCTACAAATGTGGTTGTTCGAACTTTCTCGCGTAATTTAAACCAAATCTTACCTTCCTTCATTCTTCAATATCAATATAAGTGGACAACCCGTGAATTTTTTCACAGGAATCACACTAGAATTGATATATATTTAACTATTAAACCATATGTGAATATATTTAACTATATATTTAACAAGAAAGGATTTATATCATTCTACTTTTCTTTCACATTTGATGTCGATTGTTTAACATTATGTCCTGTATACCAAATAAACGTTTCTATCCCATGAATTTTCACGGTTATTACATTATTAATATTAATGGCAAGAAAAATTGAGGGGTAGCGGTAAGATTGTTATTGAGCAATATCTAGGCCGGGTTTAAAGGGTTTTCGTGTGAAAACGGTTTATTAACGCATGTTAAAAATATTAACTATATGGGTCGGGTTTGTACGGATTTTGAGGCGGGGTTCGGGTCAAATACGCGTTATTATCGCATTTACGGATTATTAACACATATTAATCACATTACTTACACGAGTCGGGTTTGAAAATATTTCGGGTCAAAACGGTTTATTAACGCACATTAAAACATTAATTATACTGGTTGAGTTTATACGGAGTTTAGGTCTGGATTCGGGTCAAATACGCGTTATAAACGCTATCGAAGAATGTATACTGTCTTCAATTTATACTGTAACTCATAAAATTTAAATTCCCTGTAATTTATACTGTAACTCATTGGAAGTTGGGACTTTATTGTGTCAAGTACTCCCTCTGAGTCTAAGATATGGTCCCCTAGAGATTTGGGGAAAAAAATAAGAATGTGAAAATGTGTGGTATATATAAAAATAAAGGAGAAAGAGAGGGAAATAAATGGAAAAATATGAGCCACATATTTATGGCTTAAACAGGAAAGAAGAAAGAAAGAATGACACAAACCAAAAGGGAAAGAGGAAACATAAATCAAACTCGGAGGGGTTATGATTTATTGAAAATATAAATATATTTCTCCGTAATTAACTTCTACGGAGTATATATTGTAGATAAGATTTCAATATAATTAAAATACGAAGTAAGTAGTACATGCTTGAGTAACATTTCACTATAATCAAACGGAGTCAATATATTCATTTTAACTATTTCACTTTAATCAAACGATATTCAAGACGGGTCAAACTATATATTTAACTATTTTAATTTTGTTTATGAGTATATTTAATTGTACTTTATATAATTACTAGTTTTAAACCCGCGCAAATTGCGCGGTCGTTCCTTCAAAAATTGTATAAATTCTCATGTGGGGCGATCTCACAATAAAATTAATGTAACTATATCATGTGAGAACTCTTAAAATTTTGCTATCCTAAAAAACTGTGCTATATAAAAACATCTTTGAAGTATTAATTTTTTTTCTCACAAATTTTGAGAAAATGTGAAATGGATTTTTTTTGTTTAAACTTAAAATTCATTTGAATACCTTTATATCCAAACATTATACTAAAATATAGTCACTGGTTAATAATGGTTATATTTCAAATCTTTTATAAAGTTAGTCCAATGATATTTTTCCCAATTTTTGGGTGGTTATCTATCTTCATAAATGATTTGGCTTCTTAGATAAGTTTAAACTCGTAAATATCATGAGTATGTTCTAACAGTGGGTATAAGGTAGAAATAATGTCAAAATATATGAATCGAGCCTAAATAATTTGTATCATATAACTGTATTTATAATTAGTACTCCCTCCGTTCAAATCCAAAGTGCACATTTCTTTTTTTGACATTTTTCACAATTAAAAGAAATCTTCGATATTCTCGATAATCTATAAAAGAAAATATAGTTACGTGGATCTTGTTTTATTCATCTTTATGAGTAGGTTAAAGAATATATCAAATTTTTATAATTTTTGCTAATGTAAAATGAAAGATATCGATGATACAAAACGTGTCTCGATAAATGTGCAAAAGAGAAATGTGTAATTTGGATTTGAATAGAGAGAATATTCAAAATCTAGATACACAACTCGCACCATAGATTCATTTTACATTGATTACTGTCAATTAAAATTAAGTAAAGTAATCCATTTGTTCACTATTTTTTGGCTCATTCCATTAAAATACTCGTCACAAATATTCAATTCATGAAATTGGATGAAAAATAATGACCAGGGGTAGTAACAAATTTTCTCTTTACTCACGTTGACTAATTATATAATTATATATCTGTAGCCGCATTAACTCCATCCACGCACTCCTAGTTCCTCATAGGACTAAAAAGATTTCATCTCTAAACTGCACTATCCCCCTCCCCTATATCACTACTACGACTCCCTCCTCATATCAGTGTCATTGTGATGCTCACCAACGATATCTCATGTTTGAGTCTCATATATACGATAAACCCGACCCGTGCAAAATTGCACGGACACACTTTTATAAACACCATTTATTTTTTATTTTAAATTATATTCCATACTCATTAAGTTATAATTTCTGCACATGAACTACATTTTCAACCTCACAGATGCAATGGCTAGCAATAGCGTCCATTGTTGTGCAAAAAACTCGTTAAAAATTTCTGAAATTACAGAAACGAAAGGATTTGGGTATTGTAAAAAATAATTTTAATTAAGATGTATCAAGATCATTCATAAGTTTAGTTTTAACAATAATAAAGACAGTACCCCAAATATTGTCCATCATGGAAGAAGTTTTTTTTTTGTGTTTTTTTTTTTTTGCCAACGAAGAAAGTGTACTGGATTACATGCTGATTGGGTTCTCAGAACCCATAGTACATCCTCTAATGAACATAAAATTAACATTACAAGCATTAACTAAAACTATAACGATAAAGCAGAGACGTCTGGTAAAAGTAGTGAGTTGTTGGCGCACGGGAACATGAATCTGAGCGTCGTCATCCACGTAATCCATACAGCTGCTGATTCCCAAATACCATCCACACAAATGAGTTGAACAAAGACGAGACCAAGATGAACTTACGCACTTACAAAGAAGGCGTAGAAAGAAACGGGGGAGAGCAAAGCGATTAAGCTTGCCTCTAATGGAGTAAATACTCCTACATCTTGAATGTCGAACCATACAACCATATGTCGAACGGATCCACAAAACGAGCAACATGCAAAGAGTTGAGGATAAGGATCTCCCCAAAATCAAACCCCTAACAGAAGAACCAATCCAAGACCAATCTATGGTCAGGTCAACCAACACCAGACGCATACAAGCCACCATAGGGAGGCCTTTATTCTTAAGAGACATTAAACTTAAGCATATAAAAAAGAAACTAATAAGGGTAGCTACAAAAGAGATCATAATTAGAGAAAACCACCGAGCATCCAACCACACACGACAGCCACCCAAATCCATCATGACAAGAAACACAGATCCGAAACCGTTCGATAAAGCGATGTACCCACACAACAAGAACCATAACCGACTAGGCAGGATAGTCACCATCACGACCCAAATCCAGTAAGACCAAAGACAAGAAAACAGAGGAATAAGCAGACCTTGCAGCCCCTTACCTAAGACCAAACCGACTAGACAAATCGGAAATCGAGCCAACCAAACAGACCGGGACCAAACACCAAACAACTAACCACCCAGAGCAAAAAGCAACAGACAAAGACCAAAGGTCAAGACAACGACAGCTACCCAACAACATCGACAACAGCCGGCAGATGGGGGAGGGGGACGAGGGGAGGGGGAACACCTACTGGCGGTGGTCGATGACAGGGGTAACGGGCCGACACAAAAAAGAAAAGAGGCCGGTCACCGGAGGGCGGGGGAGAGGGGCGAGGGGAGGGGGGATCGCCCCCGGTGAACGCCGGCGAAAGAAAGGGAGAAGGTGGTCGACTCCAGAAAACAAACAGGGGAGGAGGGCCGGTCACCGGAGGGCGGGGGAGGGGGGCGAGGGGAGGGGGATCGCCCCCGGCGAACGCCGGCCCACGACAAGGGAGACGGACAAGGGAGGAAGGAATCGATCTCCGATTAGAACGAGTTGGCGACGGCACATCAGGCAAGGAAAGAGGTCAGACATCCCAAAACAACAAAAGAACGGTTTACTGGACCGAGAACATTGGAAGGTGGTCACTACCGGCGATAGGGAGATGAGGGTGGGGAGAACCAAAATCGAACGGAAAAGGATAAGTGCAGTCGAGTCATCCTGCCGGAGATAGGTCAAGAACAACCAAATCTCCGGCAGGCAAGGAAATCCGGGTGGCTGGGTGTAGGAGGAGCGGCGGCGGCTGCTTAGGTTAGGGTTTTTTTTGGTTTTTATCTAAGAGAGAAGGGAGAGCAATTTTAAGAGAGAGAGAGCAAGTTTTTGTGTTTTTTAACTGAGGATTAAAGAAGCAATGTTTTGGATCCATGGTATATATATTTGTGAGATGGGTAGAGAAGAGGAGTTGACAGGAGTGGGAGTTAAAGATGAAAATCAGTTGAGTTTTTTTTTTTAATTTGAATTTGATCTAAATGGTGGTAGTGGGGAGTTAGGATATAGTTATGAGTATATTTTTCATTGTGTATTGAAGAAGTTTGTACGATGTCAGTTGTCCAAGTAAGCGCCACATGTGTGCCATGTCAAATCCACATAGGATGCTGAGGTGGATCAATGTGAGGCCTTTAAATGTTTCTGCTTTAAAAGATTAAGATAATAAAGTATGAAATAAAGAATAAATTGTCATACTCTAGCAACAAAATTATCTTTTAAGACGATTATGTTGTTCGATCTTTCGTACTATTAACCCACATATTGATGATCACACTCTTTTGTCTAATTTAAAAACCAATATCGCTTCCTTTATCTTTAAATGTCAATAAAAATGGGCAACCCATAAAATTTTTCACGGGCAGGGGCGAATTTAATGAGTAGCAAGGGGTAGCGGGCGCTACCCCAAGCCCGGGAAATTCAATAAAGAAGATGAGTTTGTGCTACCCCAAAATATAACTAAGTATAGAATAATATAATAACATGCATAAATATAACATTGAAATGCTTTGGCCTAGTGGTAAAGTGGTGGGCAAATGTATTGAATGTCATGGGTTCAAACCCCAATACTAATTGTTTTATTATTTGTATCTTTTAACGTATGCTACGGAGTACTAACTAATACGGATTTACTCTTATACTCCATATTAACATATTGTAATTATTTCTATCTTATTTTTGAGTGAAAATTCAACAGAAATGTATACTCCATATTATTTAATACAAAATATAACATTTTTTGTATTTATGTAAAATTTTCATTTTTTTTAGGAAGACACGTTGATTTAATTAATTGATACGCTACTTCGTATATATTTTACTCCGTACTAGGAATACCATATATATATTACATAATTTTGTTATTTAGATTTAATAGCTACGGGTACTAAAATCCTTCACATAAAAGTAAATGATCGGTATTGTACTAATTATTTAATTAACGTTCTACGATATGAGGTTTAATTTTCATTAACCACATCATCATGAGTCGTTTGTTAAACAAAATTGAATTTTTATTTTAAAATTTTCTATAAAAGAGAAAAAAAAAATCTTCAAAAAATTTCGCTACCCCATATTTTGAATCCTAGATTCGCCCCTGTTCACGGGTAACACACTATTACTAATCTAAAATTTATCTTCGATTGTAATCAATATTTATCAAAATAATAGTGGGCAGCATACATTTTAGTTGTTAATCCAATAAACTCTATACATAAATAAAAGCGAACAATCCGTGAAGGTTCTTCACGGGTATTACACTAGTTAGAGTAATTAGATAAGATAAGTGAGGTGTGTAAATGTGTAAGAACACCAATTTGATTGTGGGGTGATTTCTATGATGGGTATTCCTCTTTCAATATTTTGTATTCAAATTTGTATCAAGTCTATGTGAAAATATGTCGTTTAGTATTTAGAATCATTTTAAAGTAATTCACGGTAAAAAAATTCACAAAACAAGTCGTCTCTAAACTATTGATTCTACCTAACATATACTTTTTCGTTTTTTCAAGTTTTTAAACTTAGATACTGACCATACCGTAAAAATATGATTCCTCTAAATTCAATAATTTGACAAGTGTATGTACCACGCAATAACGTCTTTCTGTTATACTGCTTATTAATTTTTTTCGATATGTTCTAACGTCAAAGAAAACGCCTCAACCCCGTGAATTTTCACGGGTTATTACACTAGTAATTATACAATGTTCAAACAAAGTGAAGTACCTAAATGGAGTTCAGAGTTCAGAATAACACTACTACACGTCTACACTAGTCCATATAACCACAAAGATCAATTATCCATAATACATTACTCAAAAGAAACAAAGTCCATAATTGTGTATTAGAAATTACAATAATATGAAAAAAAAATAGGATAAGGGTCATATTAGGATCTTAAAGACGGGATCCTTATCCGGATCCCTCTATTTTTAACGTAATTACTTTTTCCTAACGAGACTTTACTCAATACTAACTAATTTTTGTAAAATTTTCATGTTTGACCCCTTTCATAAATCTTTAACTTTTACACATGATTCAATCAACTCTCTCTTTTTCCAACTTAATCAATAATGCTCTAGAACTCGATTATGATTATAATTCAATTATCGATGACATTGATTATGATTATAATTCAATTATCAATGACATCGATGAAATCACAAAATACAAAATATTAGTAACAAAAATTCAGTAAACAAATTAAGAAATTAATGAAAAAATATAATTAAAAAACAAAAAAACCTACGTACACCCATCTTTGCCGTCCCGCCGACCTCACCCACCCCCATGACCCCATCACCACATCCACCCACCCAGACCCCGCCGGACACCCACTGTGCAGACCGACCCCAACCACCTCGACCACCCTCACCCACCGACCCAACACCCAGATCGACCCCAACCACCTTCATCCACCGACGCAACACCAGTTCGGGCCGAGCCTGAAGCACCCACCGACCCCAACCACGTAGTCACCACCTCGACCCCAGTCATTCCTCCAGCTTTGATATCGGACAGTTTCAATGTTCGTGGTGGTTCGTGAGAGGTTGGATTTTGAGAAGATTGTTTAAAGAGAAAAATAAGAAATGTAACTGTAAAATGTGATAAAATGAGAAGGGTAAAGCGATAAAATATCGTTAGAATTGAGTAAAAATTCGTTAGGAAAAAGCACGATCCATTTTTAAAAGGATCAGGATCCGATCCTTATCCTTAAAATCCAAAATATTACGATCCATATCCTACCATTAGATCCCAGGATCAGAGTAGGATCCGAGATCCATTGACATCCCTGTTCTATAAACTCTAAAGCTCTCTAAACTTTACCCTCCTTTCCACTACTTTGTTGCAAAAACATCTGATCAAATAAAACTTACTTGCAGCATTCATGTCTTCCACTTTTAGCTGTACACGTACAAACCGCAATAAAGCAATAATATCCACACGTGGCGTGGTCCTACTAGTCCTCCTATTGGGTTGGGCCGCCCGGCCATCATACGGGTACGGGACATTCGGGTTTGATATCCATCACAGGTTCTCGGATCCAGTGAGTCGGGTTCTGGATAGTAGCAAGCTGCCGGAGAAGGGCAGCGTGGAGTACTATGCCGCCATGGCCCGCCGTGATGTGGTGGTCCACGGCCGCCGACTTTCTTCCTCCGACACCCCACTTACCTTCTCCTCCGGCAATATCACTCACCGGATAAGCATCTTTGGATTGTACTACTCTCTCTCTCTCTCTCTCTTACTCTTTTATAGTCTTATAGAAGTAACTCATTTATACTCCGTACTACTTTCTACTAATTCAAATTCTTCCCCAATATTTTCAAAGCTAAACATTCCTATAAAACCGTAGTATACTAGTATATATCATAAGGGCACTTTAGTATGTGAACCAAGGGAGTATGATATTAACTACCTAAACATAAATTAGACGCTCTTGTTCTTGTGATACTTCATCCTCCTTGCCCTCCAATTCTTTACTAATCCTTGAGAATTGGAGTGGGTAGGTTTACAATTATCAATGATCATAATCCTTAGTAGTACTGTAATAGGATATAATGAATGGAGTATGTTAGGCTTTATCGTCAATTCGTCACAAGGTTAGCCGATTAATCTAACATGGTACTGTATCATAGAGAGCAATCTAACCCGTATTAGAGGCAACGTGATCAAAGGTCACCTCCAGAAATCTCACGAGCAGATATAAATATATTAGTTGGAGTATTTAATTAGTACTCTGTGTTTTTAGAATAATATTGACTAATTAGATAAACTGATGTCATAGGGAGTACAAGTAAAATTTGTGTTTTTTTAATCGCATTATATTTGATGCGGTATCAGTGAATAGTGATAAGAGGTTTTGACGGACGCCATTACTAGTAGGCCAGGCCGGCGTGTTCTAAGGTGAGGACGTGTTATAAGATGCAAAATTACTGAATGAATAGTTGATACTCCCTCGTCTCACTCAATAGTTACATGTTGTCTACTTACATGAGTTATACGGATTAAGTGGGTGTTGTAGGCTTTCTAGTACGTAGGTGAATATTCTTGTTGAATTCAGCAAAAGAGAAGTAGGAGATATGTAAAAGCAAAGAAAAATGGATTGTGATTGCTATGTTAGGTAGCTTTGGCAATTCTCCTTTAAGCATTGGATGCCCCATCATAATTGCCTATAATGACCACGGCAGTACGGAGTATAATAAAGCGGAGTACTAATCAATCATCGTATAAATTGTTATATAAGTTAATCAATGAGGTGATAAAGAAGAATATCGATCTGAATGAATGCAGCTTGCAGTACGCAAATGTGAGCGTAGGCACACCGGGAATGTGGTTTTTGGTGGCACTAGACACCGGGAGTGACCTCTTTTGGTTACCTTGTGATTGTGACAGTTGTGTCAAAGGGGTTAATATTAGATCGCAACAGGTATTGTTCTCCTTTAGATTTGCTTCACAGTAATGGTTTGATGTACGCAGTTACCTGTAATTTGATACACCATAATGGTACTTGGGGTCATTTTTAATGCTTTTCTAGTTCGTGCTTGCTCCATCATTCGGTTTCTGCTTGTTATATGCACTCCAACTTTTGTCTATCTGGATACATTTGTATTTATTGTAATGGAAAGAATTGAGAGATTCCACCTTAAGCGACCCGCATTTTAATTTCCAGCAATTCAATGCTTTTATTAGAAATTTCTATTAATTGATACAAGGGTCACAAGGGTGCATGAATTTCATAGTATTAACTATGGGTTTATTTGGTTGATGAGTAGTTGAGACATCTCTTTCAGTTGGTAAACTAGCTTCTTCATCTTGGCATGCTTTTCAAATGTTTACTTGTTGCAGAAGTGGTTCCTTTCATTTTGAGCTAGTGTGTGGCGTGTCTTATGAGCTTGCTATTACTGGGTCACTTTGGTTTCGGCTTAGTTCAATCGGTGCTGCTAAGTCCGGCCATTGGGATCTGGGCTATTAACTTTGTTTTCTAGATTGACTCGGGTATATTTTTAATTTAGTCGATCAATCGGGGCCATCTCATCGTGAGATTTTTAAATTAGTTCATTTAAAAATGGGCCAAGTTGGATGAATCTGAATTTACCAGTGATGGGTGAGATAGGGACTTGGGGTCAATTTGGGTTTCTGGATGTGTTTGGCGTTTCCGGACATGGAAAGGGTGATCATTCGGGTCGGGTCAGTTTTGCCAAGTATATATACACTTAACTATTGTTGATATTTATTTCTCTCTATTATTATGTCTTTTTTTTTGGTTCAACGAAGAGCGCACTTAGTCGCATTACAATATAGGGGAGGGAGATTCGAACCTGAGACCTACTGTCCCAGAGCACCTAGTCCTAACCACTAGGCCAAGACATCTTCGATTCTATTATTATGTCTTATGAAGCAGGGATTGCCTCTTCTCATAATCTAGTTTTTTTTTGTCTCAGCTAGAATTTAATATATACAGCCCAAGTACATCATCCTCTGGTACTAAAGTTCCCTGCAACAGTTCTCTGTGTGGATACAAAACAAGCTGCTTGGAATCATCGCGAACATGTGACTACAGTATTATGTATCTTTCTGCCAATACATCTTCATCTGGGTACTTAGTTGAGGATGTATTGCATCTTGTTACTGATGATAATTCCTCTAAACCTGTAGACGCAAAGGTTCCCTTTGGGTACGTAATTATTTGTGTATCACGGAGTTACAGATTTTCTCTTTTGTTTCCCTTTAATGGTTTAGGAGCAACTTTGTCCGAATCAAAGTCTCTGTTTGGTTCAGCGGAATAACATTTTCCCATCAAGAGTAACTCATTTACCCTTTGAAACTCTGAAATGTCAAATTTGCCTTTTTTTTTGACCCCTCTTTTTTCCTTCCATTTATTCCAAACAACCAAACTAAAGAAAACCTTGTTTTTTTTTTCTATTGAAAATGTTTTCCTCAAAGCCAAACCGGGCATAAGGAGCATATCCCAGGTCGTTTCTTATGGTAAACATGTTCATGTAATTTCATATCAGGCTCGTTTGTTATTCAACCAAGGTCTTTTGAAATTATACACCCATGAATTTTGCATTTCTGGAATAGTTTGGATTAGTGGCAACCTCTAGAATTTGACTTGCAAGTCTATAATGTCAGGGCTCGTTTCGGTACAGCTGTATGGTCTCTATAATCAGATGGTCCTGAATTCATGCAGCTGCGGCAAGGATCAGACAGGGTCTTTCTTAGAAGGGGGAGCTCCCAATGGTTTACTCGGGCTTGGCCTTAAAAGTATTTCTGTTCCTAGCATTCTAGCTAGTAAAAAAGTCGCCGTAAATTCTTTCTCCATGTGTTTCGGAGATGATGGAACAGGTAGAATCACTTTCGGAGATCAGGGCAGCTCAGACCAAAGTAAAACACCTTTCGCTCTTAGACCACTAACGTAAGCAGTCACCTCTTTCCTTGAATATACTTGCCTCAACAGTTTGTGTTTTTAAGATACAAGTTCACTTTTAGACTGCAACCAGCCATTCGGGTCGTTTGGATTTCGGAGTGCGCTGGTAGCCGCCATCCGGGTTTTATTTTTTAGGCCGGCTTTTGGTCATTTTTGAATCAGTGGTCACTGATCAGGTCAATCATGTTATATACATGTCATTTTCTGGCCGTTTCACATAAAGGTCTTTGTTTCATACTAAGGTCAATCATGTTATATACATGCCATTTTGGCTGGTTCAAATACCGTTAGGTAGTTTTGTTCGGTTTAGTCCCTCTCATGTAACATGCTAACGATTGTTGCTTGAAACTTGTTGCCAGCCCACACTATAACGTTAGCATAGAACAGATTATCGTGGGAACCAAAACCTCCAAAGTTGATGCCGTTTATGCAATTTTTGACTCTGGTACTTCTTTCTCGTATCTAAATGATCCAGTTTATGCACTAATTGCAGAAAATGTGAGTGCTCATCAATCTTTGACTCATGTCAATAAAATTCTGTATCAAGTACATGTGACTTATCTGAAAAACGCCTTCTTTTCAGTTTGATTCCCTGGCAACAGACGGCAGACACAGTTCTGATCCAGACATTCCTTTCGAGTACTGCTATGACCTCAGGTGAGCCGTATTTGATTTTTTAATGTTTTTGTATGGATTCCCCCTGTTTTTAGTTGAAGCATTAACCCTGGTCAACTTTCAGCTCCACAGAAAGCAGCCCAAGTACTCCTCCAATCAACTTAACGATGAAGGGTGAAGATCAGCTATATGTTATTGATCCTACAGTGACAGTTTCTACCGAGGTAGTTCCTTCTCTTAATGACACTATCTGCACCACATGTCCACATCATGACATCAGCACGTGACCTCTGATTCAAATGATGAGTCGTCATATCAGCTAACTAGTCTAAAATGGTTTGTTTCATCCAGAGTGGAGATGTAATCTACTGCCTGGGGATTGTGAAAAGCGAAGGAGTTAATATCATTGGCCGTGAGTATATCTGTTCCTTTTCCTTCTACAGTTCATTTAAAGACAGTTTAATGTTTGATATAATGTGAGACCAACCCGTTCTAATTATTGGACGCACCTAGTAACTCCAGGCATACTATCACCATCTAACACTAAAATGTGCAAAGGGATCCACTACTGCAGTTTTGATGTCGCGCTTAATAGTCCAATACGAAAATTGACGCATCTCTATGACTAAACCAGCTAACAACTTAGAATAACTACTCGTATATGTGAATTGGTTCTTGTGAGAATTCCCCAACACCATCGTGGAATATACTATGACTGTACAAGTTTCTTAGTTCTATCCAACGTCCCAACGTTCAGATATTGATACGCTGATACAAACAAAAATGTTGCGTCTGCATTCTGCTGTCGATCAGTTCTCTCATTCTTTTGTCATCATGCTGTACAGAGAACTTCATGACTGGCTATCGCGTAGTATTTGATCGCGAAAAGATGGTGTTAGGCTGGAAGGCATCAGATTGTGAGTATCATCATTCTACTAACACTTTTTTATTCTTCTTTTCCTTTACATCCTACATCTTTGTGTGGACGCCTGGGGTGAGATTTTTTTGTGCATTCACACAAAGTCGAAAAAAGAGTGATATTGCCACAAAAATACACAAACGAATTCCATAACTACGACGACTGCACAAAAGATGTGTCTCTCCATTGGACTTATAAGGGATTGGAAAGAACTCCGTTCCATTTTGATTGTATACGTTTGATTAATATATACCCCACCTTGATTCAACAAATGTATACAATAAAGTGGAATGGAGGGAGGTATCATTTTTAGTTTCCGGTTTGCTGTTACATTACTCCACTTATTATGTGATTGATGAGGTTTAAATTAAACTTAGGTAATTACGCGACAGACTCTAACATGATGCCGGTAAGTCCTCAAGGTTCCACAAAAGTTTCTCCAGTATCGTCCATTGAGCCTCGAGCAGTACCAAGAAACAGTAATCATATGTCGAGGGCATCAAAGACTTTGAGTATATCTAATTCAATACTCTGGACTTGTATACACATCTTTAGTTCCCTTCAAGTCTTGTCAATTATTTCCTAAGCTTAGTTTACTTGAAGAATGGAGTATTCGGGTAGTTTTAGATTATTGATCAGTTCATGCCTTATACTTGGAAGGTATTGAGTTATTCGAGCCGGTCAAACCTACATTCTTTAGCAGGCTCATTTTGTCTTAGGGGCATTATTTAGAGAGCTCCCTGTTGTAAATAGGATTTCTGTTTCAGCCATAGCATTGTATAATGTAATTACTATTCATGTAGTCTACACATTCTACACATGGCTATAAGTTTATAATACTTGTATATGATCCTTGTATATTATGTGAAAGTCTGGTCTTTCTAATTTTCAACCGGAGTACTGTGTTTGCCCTTGGCGTTGATTCGACATTGTTCCGTATAGACACAGCATCGTGTAACGTATGAAAACTGAATTGTACGGAGTAATGTATTAGCTAAAATCTCTTTACAATATTGCAAAAATGGAGTGCATCCAAGTGCATATTTTGAAGATAGTATCTCATATATGCTGTTAACTTTGTGCCAGTGTAAAGAAAAACCTTGGAGAATCAAAGGAATGGTAGTGGTCATTTTCTAGATTGACAAAGAGATGTAGCTTTTCAGTTCTGATGCCACCTTCATTAGCAATTTTCCCTTGTCCATACAACTTGAAGAAGAAAAAGCTTGTATCTTTATCCATATATTATTGGGAATAACATCTAGCTTGCTACTTGCAAGTGTAGTACCACAACCTCAAGAAATGAATGAGAGGGAGCTATGGAAATAGCAACGACTTTAATATAAATCTTAAATTAAGACTTTCACAATAACCAAAGTAGTGTTCGAGCATTTCTCACCTTTTATTACGCAAACGAACTTAATACTTCGTATGAATTGAGATGCGTGTGAAGATAATGCTAAATCAAGAGACTTTACGAACTTTTTTTTGCCAGCGGTAAAAACAAGGTTTAACAATGATGGCGTGCAACGACTTCTATCCTATGAGCGCACTTATTAAGATATCTAGGAAAATAGTTCATGGAGTAACAATGAAAACTAGTTGCGAGAGAAAGTAAGTCTAAGATGACGCTTCCTAGAGATTAACGTTTATGCTCTGAGTCCAGGAGGGCCTCAAGAAGAGAAAGGCGGTCAACGAAAACCATGATGTGGAGGTGTCTCTTTGAAGAGACCCTCTTAGTTGCAAAAAAGAGGCACATACCTTCGGCAACTATACGATTTCAGGCCATAAAATGTTTTGAACTCGTTTCAATGACTTGTCTTGAAACATTAATGATTATCCATCCCCCTACTACATTTTGTCCATGAGGCATCAACCATGATGCGAAGACAATCACATTTTGAGGAGATTCCTATCAGATAGATAGTGTTTTCATGAAGGACTCTCTACCTATCTCATCAAGGTTGCTGAGAGATCTTACCATGCTGAGAGATCAAATATTATTGGTCAAGTAAATTATCAAGTTAAATAAAAAATAATATTAATCATTAAATAATTAAAAAATAATAAGAAACTAGTTTAGGTCCCGTGTAAATACACGGCTTATATAGGTGGTCAGATAGTTTCGAGCAAATACGGAGTATAATTTAATATAACATTTCAATTTACGTTAATTTTTTAATTGTCAATTGAAATAAAACATTCACATAAATTTTAGATGCTACATTAATTTTATTTATTTAAAAGCTCATTAATCAATTATTGCAATGAGTAGTCAATGACTCCGTATAGTGGATTTACTTTATAAACTATTTTGAAACTCAAGTACAATCCATAATTTTGTTTCTAGGTGGGGAAACTCTAAATAAAATTAATAGGGTTGCGATATATGTAAATCTTCTATTTTATTGGTTTCATTTTAATATTTAGAATATTGGAATTTTATGAATATGAATTAATTGATGATCTGTTTCCATAATTAGTTGTTTACATAATCTAAACATGAAAATTTTGGAGGGAAAAGATTTAACGTGAGAGTGACACATGTCTTAGTGTTATTCTATTAGTATATAGGGGATGTAATATAAGAGGATCCTCTACATTGTAGGGTAAAATTAGAGAAGAGAAACTGTAGAGGATGAAGATAATGGAAAATGAGGTGGATGGAAGAGATGATGAAATGTAAAAAAAATATAGGATGAAAGAGAAAAAATAAGAGGAAGAAGTCCTCCTCTATACTTTTTTTGAGGAAAAACGCGGGTGTTTTATATTAGATCAATGTCCGCCAAAAGATGACCTGCGAATAATTGGAACCAAATACAACCCCATCTCCGGTCGAAGCACGGAAAGACGCCATAAATAAGCTACAGTATTCCCCCAGTTTAACATGCTGACACCTATACCGAGACAACAAACGTAACAAAACCAAAGCCCGACTAAGACAAAGACCAGTTGGGTTCCGAAGCACCTGATTTCGATTAATAGCATTAATTGTCGTAAGTGCGTCACTCTCGACAACCACGTCATCCATCCCCGCCTCGTCACGCTCGTAAGGCCAAAGATGATCGCTTGAAATCCACCACCTCGACCGACCACCTAGCTCGAAACCGCTTACAGTTACAGCCTGCCAACAGAACCCTCCCATGCGAGTCCCGACACACGAATCCCACGCCAATTCCCTCGTTACCCATAATTGCAGCATCAGTATTCATCTTTGTCCAGCCCACTGTCGGTCATTGCCATCGAGATCCACCACAACCCACCACACGGGGTGTAACAAGTCCAACCAAACCAGCGTACAAGGAGTATTCAGCCACCATACGAATCAGACCGAGCTTAACAACCTGAAGGGGCAGAGGTGTCTCCTGAAATAGCATCGAATTGCGCCACGACCATATAACCCACACAAGACTCATAAAACCCACAACATCTTCTTTACTCACCTTGCGTAGGACCCATTCAAAAAACTCACAGCAAGAAGCCTGGGGTAAGAGAAGCAACAAAGGCTCCAAATTGCTATTGGCCCACACATTACGTGTAGCAGAGCAATGGAAAAAGAGGTGCACATCCGACTCTAGCTCCGCATTACTGTGGACATGACATAGGTCCACCCGACGCGGCCACGCGCGGGTTTGGGGAGGCGAATGAATCTCCATATGAGATGGTCAAATTGAAATTTAAATCGAAGTAGGAGTCGCCACCGAATTTTGTGTTTATTCGGAACCATTCGAGCCCACTCTATGTCGTAGTGGGCCGTATACAAAATACGGCCCATTTCCGATGTCAGAGTTTATTGGGCTCGTCCCTTTGCATTATGATACCGATACCGACATTATCGGATATCGTGTATTGAATGACTCTCGTTGCCAATGGATTCGGACATCCGGAAACCATGGTTCTGAGTAAGGGGTGAGGGTACGTGTTGGGAAGTTCACTAAGAACACCCAACCCCGCCCGCACTTAACGGCCTTTACTAAGATATCGTTCGTTTTTGGTGTACACGTGTTAGTTCGACGGTTGAATGATATGCAAACATATTTTCCTAAGCATGTGAGAAAAATAAATAAGTGGGTTGCTAAATCGTTTAATGCATGTTAAACTAATAACGTCAAAGTTATTTTAGCATGTGAAGTCGTTTTAGTCTAATAAAACAAAAGACGGAAATAAATTGCTACAAACACGAGAAAACGAGTTAGTAACGATTGAATAAATTGAATAAAGACATGAATAAATAATATGCATGATTTTAGAAAAGATTTAATGTCACGTGATGGATTAACACGTGTTGACCGAGGTCAAAAAAAGTATTTATTGAAATATGTCGCAAAAGTCGCTTTTTATGTAAGATCCGAAAAGAATAAAAAATAGAAAAGCGAGGAAACGAAAAAAGAAGACTCGGCGAACCAGGACACCGCGCGAGTCGCCTGACAGGCGCGCGACTCGCGTGGCGGTCTGTCCTTTTTTTTATTTGTCGAAAACCGTCAATTTTTATGAATCGCGTACAAATATGGATTAATTTATACACGATTTATATTTTCGATATTCGTCGTATTCCATATTCGATTATGAAATCGATATCGAATAGTCGGAATGATTTTAGAAAAGGTTTTTAAAAAGTTTGTTTTGAACGAAAAAAGTGAAAAAAAGAATTTGAACGAAAAAAAGATGTTAATTCTCTCCGCGTATAAAATCGTCGAATTTTGTTTAAAAAAAAGATGTAACGATTTTATTAGCATCAACGAGAATTAATTAATTTAGTTCTTGTTAGATACGATATTCGATTAGAGAATCGATATCGTATTTTAAGAACGTTATATAAAAATAGTTTTTGTAGTATCGATTATTAGAAATAAATAAAAATGCGACAACGACCCATATTAAACGAGGACCGACGACACGACGCAAAAAAGGAAAAAAAAAACGAGAAAGAGGGAGAGAAAAGAGAAGAGTCGGGTTTGATTTACACCCTCAACCTACATGCTTTGTTTTCTCGGTATAGAGCTCGTCGGAAAGTGGCTTAGGCACGGGAGCGTCGAGATGATGCGGGATGAGTTAAGGTGTCGGTTTGGTCGTGTGATGTGGCGGGTTTCGACCGGCGTGTGGGTCGGATTTGTCGGGTTGATTTTGACGGTATTTCGGTGCTTTTTGGATGTATGTCGGGGTTGATGAATAATTGTAGATTAATTCTGAATTTTTGATGATTGGCAATGGGTAGATAATGAATGTTGAATTTGTGTCGCGAAGATCCTATTTATAGGAGTGGAGGTAGCCTTGCTTGTACGACAAGAAATACCGATTAGGATAGAAAACGTAAGAAGTCGAGAGGAACGTAAATTCCGTTGCTTGGTGAAGAAGCAATGAATCTCGGCTGGTTGGTGGAGTGTTTCGGCTGTTTTGGACATCTCGGCCGAGTGTTTGAGCTCGGTCGGTGAATTATTTTGGTTTTCGGATAGAATTCCTACTTGAGATCGAATTCTATCCTTAAATGGATTTGTTTAATATTTTCGAAGCTGATTTTTTGTAGTGTTGGTGACTGAATCAGCCACGTGAGGTGTCACGGCTGACTCACGTGTTTCGAGAATATTTTTGACCGGGTTTTGACTCGGTAGCTAAAAGACGGTTTTACCCCTGGTGTCGGAATCGACCCAAATTAGTCTAATTTGACTCGAAACGACCCACTGGGCCTGGATTTGAGGTTGGTTTTATAAGATATGTACTCCGTAATAAGCCTAAACCAAATGTCCATGATTTCGAGCCCATATCCGAGTCCATTAAAGCATGTTCGCATCCTATCATCATCGGGTGTTTGGCGGGACCTACTATAGACACCTGGCGGTCAAAATGTGGGTGTCTACAGAGCCCCCACTCTGACTGAGGCTTGGACAAGGCGAAAGTCAGAGTAGCTACCAGTCCAATCGAGGATTTAAGACCTGGCAGACTTCCGATCGGGTCGTTTAGAGTCCATTAGACCTGTGTGAAGGGCCCGCCAGCCATAAGATAGAAATCATACCTGGATAGATGTTAATAATATCGCGGGGACTTTTCCTTAAAAAAAAGTCTTGGGTGTGTCTGTTTACAGACACATCCCATCTTGGAATTGCGCGGGAGTTTGCCTTGGAAGCTATGGGTGTGTCTGTTTACAGACACATCCCATCTTAGAATTACGCGGGAGCCTGCATTGGAGGCTACGGGTGTACCTGTTTTGTGGACATGACGTAGGTCCACCCCGACGCGGCCACGCGCGGGTTTGGGTAGGCGAATGCACCTCCATATGAGAATGGATCGAATTGAAATTTAAGTCGAAATGGAGTCGCCACCGAATTTTATGGTTATTCGGAACCGTTCGAGCCCACTCTATATCGCTATGGACCATACACAAAGTATGACCCATTTCGGTTTTAGAGTTTATTGGGCTCGTCCCTTTGCATTGCGGTACCGATACCATCTATACCAGTAATCGTGTAAAGAATGACTCTCGTGCGCCAACGGTTTCGGGCATCCGGAAACCGAGGTTCTGAGTAAGGGGTGAGGGTACGTGTTGGAAAGCCCACTAAGGACACCCAACCCCGCCCGCACATAGCGGCCTCTACTAAGACATCGTTTGACTTTCTAATATGCGCGTTAGTGATTCGGTGAAATGATATGCAAACAGCGTTTTAGCTAAGCATGCGAATTAAATGTGAGCTACGTCATTTTAATGCATCTAATTTATTGTCGAAGTGATTTAGCATGCGAGGGTTCATTTATAAACGGTAAAACGTAAATAAATAAAGCAAAGCAATAATAAATCGGTTACAAATTACACGGGCGGAATACAACCCGGAATTCACAATACAACGAGCAATAAAAGTAGAATAATCGAAATACATAATCAAAATGATAAGCAATAGTTAGAAACGGACCCGTGTATAAACTAGACCGTGTGTCGTGTAAATGGACGAACTTCAATTAAATACATATTATTTTATGTATTAATCGTAGGACGGAGATATAGGACCTAGGCGTGGTGCTAGTCCGATCCCAAATCCCGATGCCTTGTCCCAACTTATCATATCGATAAATTGGAGTCTTAAATTAATTATACGTCGAATACGACTAAGGAGTCGTCAACGCGAAATTAATAGTGAGACCGTCGATCAAAGTTGTTTAAGTGAAGTGATATATATGAGTTTTGAAAAATGGGATCACGTGATTGTCTTTACACGTGACGACTAAGTCGTAAAAAAAAGACGAGGCTCGAATGTTGCATTAAAGCTCTCGGATTTCTGGGCTACAGGACCTACTCGGTCGAGTCATGGCCTGACTCGGTCGAGTGCGTCCTGAAAGAAGCTACTTCCCATAATTTGGGGTGCTACTCGATCGAGTAGCCTATGTACTCGGTCGAGTGGCACCTGTACGAGCTATGGCTCGTTTCGTTTTATGTATTTTAAAATCGATAATTGATCGAATCGCATATAAATATGGCACGATTTATATACAACTTAATCCTCGGTACTCATAATGCATGTATTATTATTACAAGACCGTTATCAAAGATTTTAGAAAAGATGATATAAAAAATCGTTTTAAATTGGACCGGGACAAAATTGGTTCCCTCCGCGTTACGTCATCTTTAATAATCCTTACGGATTATGCGATGCTCGATTTAGCGTTAATGGGTTTTGTATCGATCTTTTGAAATGGAATTAAGCCTGTTCAACTACGTACTATCACGATCACGTTATGCCCTTGAGTGCGTAGGGCGGTGCTCCTCGAAAGGGCGCCACCACTATTGCGTCTCGTAAAGGGATTAAACGGACTTTGGGCAATAGTCGTAGTTAAACGAGTTAAATTCGAAATTTGATTATATGTAAATATATATATGTACGCGGTAGTGATATTATAACAAAATATAAATAACGAAAATTAAATGTTAGATTGTTAGATGCGATAAATAAATGTTAGCGGTTAGATGTTAGTGTGCGATAAGTAAATGTTAGATGTTAGTGTTAGTATTGTTGTTACTATCGACATAACTATGATACTAATGCACAAACATAAATATACATAAAAGAATGAAAAGAAAGGGAAGAAGGAGAAATCGGTGTTGAATTGTCACACGCTCAACCTACATGCTCTTGCTTCTCGGGATACGGTTCGTCAAATGGCGGCAATGGCGCGAGAATCGTCGAGATACGTAGGAGGAGTTGATGGTGTGTGTATGAGGTTTTGTATGGAGACGAATTTTAACGAGTTTTGCTCTCGAAGTGTGTATAAGCATGACGATGCTTGAGGGTTGGATTATGGCTGAAAATGAGAGGGTTTGGATGTGTAAAGTTGGCTGAAATTATGATTGAAAAAGTTGTCTCAATGCCTCGAAAAAAGTGTTGTAAATGTTGAGGATTGATGGGGTTTATATAGAAAAACCCACGACATAGGGTCACTCGACCGAGTGGCCCTAGTGCACTCGGTCGAGTGCCCTCGTGAATGAACCTGTACTGCTTTTTTGAGGCTCCACTCGATCGAGTGGGTCAATCCACTCGACCGAGTGGATCAATCAGGCCGCAAAATTTTAGGCGTGATTGACCTTGATTTGGTTTTAATTGATTTTGATTGATTTTGATTGATTTTTGAATCTGGCGCAAGTTTCGAGAAGCGCACCAGGTCGTTTTTGTGTGTCGAGTACGTCTTTGACCAGGTTTTGACCCGGTCGCTAAAAGACGGGTTTTATTTTTGGTGTCGGTTTTGGCCCAAATTAGTCTTATTCTGCTCGGAACGACCCACTGGGCCTGGTTTTGAGGTTGGTTTTGTGAGATTTGTATCCCGTTAAAAGTCCATGCCGGACATTACTGATTTCGAGCCCGTATCCGAGCGCGTTAGAGCACGTTAGCGTCCGATCATCATCGGGTATTTTTTGGAAACTGCTATAGACACCTGGCGGTCAAAATTTGGGTGTCTACATGTTTACAGATACATCCAAAAAAATGTCGCTTGTACTTTTCCACTGGAGAATTCTTCGAGAGCTGGGATATCTGTCTGTAAATTGCATGTAATATTCAGATAAAATACCGACTCATGCTGGGGAAGGAAATGATTTTTGATTTTTTGAAAAAAAAGAAAATGCTGAAAAAAAAAATTGAAAACTTTTTGGAAACAAGAATGCTTGGGATGACTTGATTCTTGATGAGATTCCGACACAGACTCCTAAAATCCTCTAGTTAGGCTTGTATGCCTAGATGAAGTATGATAAAAATTCCTATTCCCGTAGTGACTAGGAAAGAGATTTTCTCAAATGGCTAAGTTTTGCAAATTTTAAAATGAGAATTTGAAGAGAGAGATATACCGACAGACTCGACTCTGGACGCGAGAGGACGAGTTGACAGACACGACTGGACTCTCTAAGGGTTGGACCGTGACTCGGTAGGGGATGGGCCACCTAAGATGACAAGACTCTTAAGTTGCGCTATTCCGTAGCCTGGGCGAGTGGCAACATGGTCGAACGTCGAAATGGGATAGATATGCTATACGGGGTTGCATTAGTCTGTAATGAGACTGTCCTTGTACGAGAGAACTTAGTAGTAGACTTGTGTTCTTTTGGATTTTTTCAGTTTCGAGGTATATTCCCAAAGTAGGTGTCGCTTCGAGTCTCTGACAGATTCTTGTCTCCGACTGAGCCGAGCACTAGGACACACTATAGAAAGGAGGCTAGATTTTTTGAATTTTATCTGGATTTTGTGAGTGGATGTAGGTTTTCTGCCTAAGAGAATCCCCCAGGACGACAAAGCTAGCTGTTGAGAACATGATGTCGTGACCGGAATGATGGCGCTTTTTTGAATTTGTGTTAGTGTGGGTGGTTGTGCCTCTGTTGAAAGGCTGCCTACGTATTCACGTGTGATGAAATCAAACCAAGCCGTAGTTCAGTGTTGAAAGATATATTATGGTGCCTAGTTTATTAGGGCTTTGTGTGTAACTAGCCATAGCGATGGTGTAGGCTAGGTGCATTCCCAATGATGTCTTGATCAAAGGGCTAGAATAGTCAGGATGTTGATCCTGTGACTGTGAGCATTCTCCGGGATAGCCCCCAGAGGTGGTGTGAACTATTTGGGCATGTTCTATGCCGACTAAAAGTTGAATTCCCGTGTTTGGGGTTGGTAACTGGTTTGAATGAGAAGAATTGGGATAGGATTTTAACGAGTTTTGCTCTCGGGGATTTTAACGAGTTTTGCTCTCAGGGATTTTAACGAGTTTTGCTCTCGGGTCTTTGTATGGTGATTGTGAATTTTGTTATGTAAAGGGGAAGTCGAGTAAAATGGCTCGAACTTTGATTGGGATAGGTTTTGATAATGTGGGATCTGGTTTCCATGTCTGGCCCTAATGGTTAGGGATATCCTATGGAGCTTGAATCCTCAAAATTCCGGGCTGTCTCTGGCCTGGGTCTCGAGAAGGTCTTGAGGGTTGTAATGTGGGAAGGCTAAATGTGGTGTTAGCTGACCAACTTGATTGTTTTTTCCCTATTTGATGGTATGGGTTTTGATAATTTTTGAATTGACCGTTTCACTTGAGTTGATCATTAGCTACGGTCATGGGTTTTTGAATTCTTTGGGTTGACCTCTTAGCCCCGGTCGTGGGATTCTTCATTTGGATTGACCGCTTAACCTCGGTCATGGGTGCCTCTTTTTTTTTTAATAACGACTTGTTTTTTTGTTTTGGCCTTTTGCTGGACTTTTGATTTCTTTTCGTCCAGTTTATCTTTTATTTCTAGGACTTTTGATTTTTTTTCGTCCAGTTTTTTTTTTGTCGGTCAGACTAACACCTAAGGTAGGGACTGGTTAGTCTTATTGGATGGGTGTTTATGGTGGGAAATGGGCTTGCCTCCCGTCTTGAACCCAAACTAGGAGACTACCTACATTTGTCATAGGATTCGATACCGCTCCTGCTACGAGTAGTCATGTGGCTTTTCTATACCGGGCATGGAATAGGTAAAAGGAAAACACGGGCTCGGTTTCCTGCAGTCATTATAGATGTGCCTGTAATAGTCACGTGCATGTGCTCACAGTGTATGATGGTGTTCATCATGTTCTCGGAAACACATAAGGAAGCTGATTTTATTGAAATGTGAAAAGAGGACAGAATGCAACTGACTCTGACTCTGACTTTGACTTTGAACGTGAAGGAAATAGAACATCCTAGACTCGGACTCAGACTCGGGCTTAAACCAAATCTAGACTCTCGGATGATGTTGTCATTTGTCGTCGGCTTCTGAGGACTCGAGTTGATGTCCAATATAGCCTTCAGTAGAAGCTTCACCCAGATCTTCATTATGTCGAAGATCATCTTCAATCTTAATGCCCATTTTGGTAAGCACCGCAAAGTTTGAAATGTCGGCATACCTAAGATGGACGCGGTAGGAGGGTAGGAGGTTATTGATGAATGCCTCCACTAGTGTCCTCTCGTTGGGCTTGTCTACAAACTTCACACTTTCGGCCCTCCACCTTTGAAGGTACTTGGTGAAACCTTCCTTGGGCTCTTGGGCCATAACTTCTAAAGTACGCATCGTGGTCTGGATCTCGGTATTATCGGCGTAATTCCGAGCGAACTCCGTCGCCACGTCATCCCAAGTCTTGTACTTCTTGGAGTCTAGCCTGTAGTACCAGGTTTTCGGGTGCTTCTCGAGGGAGGAAGCAAACAGGTGCTTGAACATGGTTGATTTCACTCCTTTGATGGCCATGAATTCTTTGAACGCCCGGATATGTAATGCCGGGTCTTCAGTCCCGTCGAACATTGGTAGGCCTGTCAGGTTGAGGTTAGCGGGCAGCTCGTTGGTCAAAGGTGAATAGGAACGAGCATTTTCCGTATGGATCGAGTTGTTTGTTGACAAATGGACCTGTTCCTCCAGTTTGCGGACTGCGTTGGCCAGTTCAGCTATGTGCCCAGTGATTTCATTCCCGACCTTAGGAGTCCTTTGTTCCAAGGCGCTCAAACGGGTGGCAATGACGGTTTGGTCTCCCCTCATCTGGTTCAGTTGATCTTGGATCTTGGCAAGCGAGGCGGTCAGTTGATTAATGGAGTCCTTTGTCATGGTTCGGGTGAAAGGTGGCCTGTCTGTAAGAACACCGCGTAATCAGGAAAGTTGCTTCGGAACTCAAATTCACCAAGGCATAGGAAATAGCGCGGGAGGAGGGACGACTCCAGTTTGACTCGGGTTAGACTCTCCTAAGACAAATGTGCGGGGTACGATTCTCGGAGTGACTGTGATTAATCGCTCCGTCGGAGAATAGCCCTCAAGTGAGACTAAGGGCTCGGACAGGACTCAGATGGTGTGACACCTAAGTGACTCGAAAGTGGGATACGTGAGGCAACACGTGTAAAACCTGATCCTTAGAGCAACCGTGATTGACCGCTCTGCAGAAGGGTAGCCCCCGAGTGGGGGTGAAGACCGACTCTTAGACGGGTGACTCATGGATGATGGGCTTTATTTAGGATTTTGGCAAAATGGGCCTAGTCCCGTGTGAAGAAAGACCTACGTGTGAGCTATTCCCCAGACTTTGGACTCGATTGTGTAAGTGGGCTTCCTTTTGTAGGAGTTTGTCCTACGTAGGTGGGCCGTGCCTTGACAAATAAGGCGGACTGGGATGGGGTGGAAACCCGTGATATAAGATCGACGGAGTTTCGACGCTATAGACTCTTACGACATGACCCGACACTGCTAAATACGGGGAGTCCTAAGAAGAAAGCTTTGAAAAGAGGATTTGGATTTGAAAAACCCGAGCAAAGTCGGATTGGAAGGCCCAATTTTTTTTGAAAATCAAAAAAAAAAAAAAAGGTTTATCGGGCCGAGATTTTGAATTTTTTGAAAAGTTTGGACAGCATACCAGCTAGAAAATAGGCTATTTTGAGTCAAAATCATAAGTCCTAAATTCGGTAGCTTTCCGGGTTTGAAAAATGGATAATTTTCGAAAAAAAGATGCAGGTTTTTGAAAACGACGGTTTTTGAAAAGACGAGACATGGATCAAGTAGCGCGTAGTCACGGAAATAGTATAATGACGCCATGTATGTTCTTAGTCTAAGTCTCGGTCGGTTAAATAGGGTCTATACCAACAACGATAGCTTTCTCGCAAATCAGGACGGTCTTCCTAAGCCGAGTTGGTCTTAGAACCTGCCGTAAAACCCATGCGAGTTCCGCCATCGAAGTCTTTAGTGCGCCCATTTAGGAACGCACCGTGGTATAGTGGGACGTCGGTCACAAGTAACCGGCCCGGGAAAGAATTGGGTTATGCATGAACCATTGAACTAAAACGTGTACATTACTATTCGAACGATTTCTTTTCGAGTCTCACCCTGAGGATGCCGATGGTAAGTGACTCATCAGTTGATCCCCAGCGGAGTCGCCAAATTGTGGACATGACATAGGTCTACCCCGACGCGGCCACACGCGGGTTTGGGGAGGCGAATGAATCTCCATATGAGATGGTCAAATTGAAATTTAAATCGAAGTAGGAGTCGCCACCGAATTTTGTGGTTATTCGGAACCATTCGAGCCCACTCTATGTCGTAGTGGGCCGTATACAAAATACGGCCCATTTCCGATGTCAGAGTTTATTGGGCTCGTCTCTTTCCATTATGATACCGATACCGACATTATCGGATATCGTGTATTGAATGATTCTCGTTGCCAATGGATTCGGACATCCGGAAACCATGGTTCTGAGTAAGGGGTGAGGGTACGTGTTGGTAAGTTCACTAAGAACACCCAACCCCGCCCGCACTTAGCGGCCTTTACTAAGATATCGTTCGTTTTTGGTGTACACGCGTTAGTTCGACGGTTGAATGATATGCAAACATTATCTTCCTAAGCATGTGAGAAAAATAAATAAATGGGTTGCTAAGTCGTTTAATGCATGTTAAACTAATAACGTCAAAGTTATTTTAGCATGTGAAGTCGTTTTAGTCTAATAAAACAAAAGACGGAAATAAATTGCTACAAACACGAGAAAACGAGTTAGTAACGATTGAATAAATTGAATAAAGACATGAATAAATAATATGCATGATTTTAGAAAAGATTTAATGACACGTGATGGATTAACACATGTTGACCGAGGTCAAAAAAAGTATTTATTGAAATATATCGCAAAAGTCGCTTTTTATGTAAGATTCGAAAAGAATAAAAAATAGAAAAGCGAGGAAACGAAAAAAGAAGACTCGGCGAACCAGGCCACCGCGCGAGTCGCGTGGCGGTCTGTCCTTTTTTTTTATTTGTCGAAAACCGTCAATTTTTATGAATCGCGTACAAATATGGATTCATTTATACTCGATTTATATTTTCGATATTCGTCGTATTCCATATTCGATTATGAAATCGATATCGAATAGTCGGAATGATTTTAGAAAAGATTTTTAAAAAGTTTGTTTTGAACGAAAAAAGTGAAAAAAAGAATTAGAACGAAAAAAAGATGTTAATTCTCTCCGCGTATAAAATCGTCGAATTTTGTTTAAAAAAAAGATGTAACGATTTTATTAGCATCAACGAGAATTAATTAATTTAGTTCTTGTTAGATACGATATTCGATTAGAGAATCGATATCGTATTTTAAGAACGTTATATAAAAATAGTTTTTGTAGTATCGATTATTAGAAATAAATAAAAATGCGACAACGACCCATATTAAACGAGGACCGACGACACGACGCAAAAAAGGAAAAAAAAACGAGAAAGAGGGAGAGAAAAGAGAAGAGTCGGGTTTGATTTACACCCTCAACCTACATGCTTTGTTTTCTCGGTATAGAGCTCGTCGGAAAGTGGCTTAGGCACGGGAGCGTCGAGATGATGCGGGATGAGTTAAGGTGTCGGTTTGGTCGTGTGATGTGGCGGGTTTCGACCGGCGTGTGGGTCGGATTTGTCGGGTTGATTTTGACGGTATTTCGGTGCTTTTTGGATGTATGTCGGGGTTGATGAATAATTGTAGATTAATTCTGAATTTTTGATGATTGGTAATGGGTAGATAATGAATGTTGAATGTGTGTCGCGAGGGTTCTATTTATAGGAGTGGAGGTAGCCTTGCTTGTAAGACAAGAAATACCGATTAGGATAGAAAACGTAAGAAGTCGAGAGGAACGTAAATTCCGTTGCTTGGTGAAGAAGCAATGAATCTCGGCTGGTTGGTGGAGTGTTTCGGCTGTTTTGGACATCTTGGCCGAGTGTTTGAGCTCGGTCGGTGAATTATTTTGGTTTTCGGATAGAATTCCTACTTGAGATCGAATTCTATCCTTAAATGGATTTGTTTAATATTTTCGAAGCTGATTTTTTGTAGTGTTGGTGACCGAATCAGCCACGTGAGGTGTCACAGCTGACTCACGTGTTTCGAGAATATTTTTGACCGGGTTTTGACTCGGTCGCTAAAAGACGGTTTTACCCCTGGTGTCGGAATCGACCCAAATTAGTCTTATTTGACTCGAAACGACCCACTGGGCCTGGATTTGAGGTTGGTTTTATAAGATATGTACTCCGTAATAAGCCTAAACCAAATGTCCATGATTTCGAGCCCATATCCGAGTCCATTAAAGGCTTAAAGCATGTTCGTGTCCTATCATCATCGAGTGTTTGGCGGGACCTACTATAGACACCTGGCGGTGAAAATGTGGGTGTCTACAATTACACAGACCACACATCGAGTCCTCAACCATTTGACGAGCTGACAACAAGTGTCATGTTGGTAAGATACCCACACACGCACGCCACACAAAGTGTTTCAGTTTTGGGGGAATACTCGCTCCCCACACAACCTTCCAGAACTCCGAACCCCCACTAGCTCCGCCAGTAGCAGTGTGGCCTCTGTAACCCCCACGAGCCAACATGTAAGCTGATTTCACCGAGAAGAATCCATCCCTCGTGGGCTACCGAACAATTGATCTGGTGTAGTGCAGCATAAGGGAAGTGACATAACATCTTTTACCTCCTCAGGACGCAGAACCTCATTCAATTTCACCAGATTCCAGACTCCCCGATGTTGATTAATAAGCTCCGCAACACACATCCGTGGGTCTGCTTCAAGATTAAAGGCCGGAATACGACTCGCCGTCATCCCAGGTAACCAAGCGTCACTCCAGACGATAATTTTTGACCCGTTCCCCACTCTCCACTTCAGCCCTTCCAAAACAAGTGCCTTCGCACCCCACAAGCTACGCCAGCAAAAGCTCGGATCATGCCCTCTCCTAGCATCTAAAACATCGTCATGTTTATAATAACGCACCTTTAAAAGACGGGCAACAAGAGACTCAGGATGCACAAGAAGACAGGTTTGCTTAGCTAACAAAGCCTGATTAAAGGCTCGTAAATCCCGGAACCCCAATCCTCCTTCATGCTTAGGAGTTAGGACTACAGAGCTTATCTCATGCCTTACAATGGACTCGTCGCCTCGAATCTGTCGAACTCCACCAAGAACGTGACATAACCGAATTAATCTCCTCGATGGTTCTCTCGGGTAAGGCAAAAACGCTCATCATATAGGTCGGGATAGCATGCGCAACGGCCTTAATTAACACCTCCTTCCCTGGTCTCGATAAAAGTTTTTCCTTCCATCCCTATACCTTCTTCCCCACCCTGTCTTTGATGCTCCCAAAGACCACTTTCTTAGATCGTTCAATAATGGTAGGTAAACCAAGATACTTTTCATGCCGATCTACTTCTCGCACACCCATAATCTGCTTGATATCGTTTATATTTTGTGTCGACACTTTCTTGCTAAAAACAACTTCCGTCTTCGAATAATTGATTTTTTGACTCGATGCTCCTTCATATTGGCTAATCAAGTTAGCTAGATTCGAGCATTCTCCTGTGGTTGCTCTAGAAAATAGAATACAATCATCAGCAAAAAATAAATGGCATATCCTCGGTGCTCCACGACAAATACTTACTCCGTGGACTTTCTTCTCGTCGACCACTTTCCTGATCAGGTAAGAAAAAGCATCCGCACATAAGAGAAAAAGATACGGGGAGATGGGATCCCCTTGCCTCAGACCCCGGCTAGGACAAATCTCTCCCGTTAGCTGCCCATTAATGACAAACGAGTGGCTCACCGTCGAGATGCACTCCATAATTCGCTGCACCCAAACCTCCGCAAACCCCATCCTTCTCATCATCGCACCCAAAAAACTCTACTCCACCCGGTCATAAGCTTTGCACATATCGAGTTTCAGCGCTACAGTACCCGATCGCCCTTCCCCTCCTCTCTTCATGGCATGAAAAATCTCAAAGGCTATAATGACATTATCCGTAATGAGTCGACCCAGAGTAAAAGCACTTTGATTCTCAGTAATAATCTCATTCATAAAAAGCTTCAGCCGGTTTGCCAAAAGTTTGGAAATAATTTTATAAATAACATTACACAAACTTATCGGACGATATTCTGTGATCTTACGTGGACCATTAGTCTTCGGGATAAGAACCACGGACGTCTGATCTTATTTATGAAGCTCAGATCTTCACCATGGTCCCACCATCGCCTAACAAAATTACAAATCTCTGGAACCACAATATCCCAGTGCTTATGATAAAAAATAGCGTGCAAACCGTCGGGACCCGGAGCTTTGTTCGGGTGCATGTCAAACAAAACTTTCTTCACTTCTTCATCTGTCACAGAAGCTGTCAAACTCATATTCATATCGCTTGTTACCACAGGTCTAACACACCGGAGAACCTCAGCTTGTCCCGAAGACCTTTCGGTCATGAAGAGCGTCGAGTAATAGTCAAGAATGGTCCGTCGAATCTCGTCCTCCCTCTCGCACCAGGTACCATCCGCCTGTTCCAAGCCAACAATCCGGTTCCTCTTACGACGCCGAGACGCCATATGATGAAAATAGCTGGTATGTTTATCGTCGTCTCGTAGTTCATTCTTTCGAGCTCTCGTGAACCAGTACGTCTCCACCTGTTTTCGCAACAGGTCAATCTCCTCAACGAGCTTGGAGCATCTTTCAATTATGTCAGCTGAACTAGGCGCCATTTGCCACCACCCTAACTCCTCCTTTTCTCGAAGTAGAGCCCGAACGTCACCAAAAGTGGTCTTCGCCCATCCCGCCAATTTGGCAGAACAACGCGTAATATACTCGATAATAGGCTCCCCCTTCGCTCCCCTTTCAGGCCTCCTTCATCACCTCTCGGCAGGTCTGCTCGGAGAGCCAAAGCGGCTCAAACCGGAACCTCCTTCGACCCCGTCTTATATTGTTATCAGTATCCACGCCAATTAAGGTAGGAGCATGATCTGACGCATAGATGGGATAATGTCGAACATAAGCATTCAGAAACATAGACAGTCAACTCGCATTCGCCACCCCACGATCCCAGTGTTCTCGGATCACTCTTCCCGCCCCACGCCCCCTCTGCCAAGTAAAAATGTTACCCCGGTACCCAAGATCTCTCAGGCCACAATCATCAAGAGCCGACCGAAAAACATCCATCATATGCTCACTACGAGCACTCCCCCCCTCCTTCTCCTGAGGACGAAAAATCTTGTTAAAATCACCAAAAAATACCGTCAGACACTCGCTACTCTCGCACAACCTCCTTAACAAGTTCCAAATTTTATATTTATTACTAGCCTCCGGCCACCCATACACTCCGATCGCCCTCCACTTAACTCCAGCCCCAGAATTGGCCTTAATGCACACATGGTGTGCGTCATAGTTCTTCAACTCCGCATCAACGTCTTTCCACCACATCCCCATGCCACCCGATCTACCTACACTACTAATGTAAATACCTGTGCTAAAATCGCACTTATTTCTAACAACTTCTGAATCGCTACTACTAATCATCGTCTCCATAACGAAAACGATGTTTGGGCCCTCTCTCCAACACCTATCCCGGAGGGAGCTAACCGTCAAGGGGTTGCCCAGCCCTTGAAAGCTGATATCAGTAGCATCATCGGCCATGGGTTTGCCTATACCATTATCGCTATTCCTGAATACTCCCGGATCAATCAACAAGTTCTCCCCCAGATGATTTGTCATCCAAAGATGACTCCTGCTCAACAAGTAAGACACGCACACTCTCCTCAACACCTTCTGTCTCCCTACCCTCCACTCCCTTTCTTCCCATTGTGGACATGACATAGGTCCACCCCGACGCGGCCACGCGCGGGTTTGTGTAGGCGAATGAATCTCCATATGAGAAGGATCGAATTGAAATTTAGGTCTATGTGGAGTCGCCACCGAATTTTATGGTTATTCGGAACCGTTCGAGCCCACTCTATGTCGTAGTGGGCCGTATACAAAATACGGCCCATTTCCGATGTCAGAGTTTATCGGGCTCGTCCCTTTGCATATCGATATAGATGCCGACTTGAGCGGTTAATCGTATATTGAATGACTCTCGTGCGCCAACGGTTTCGGGCATCCGGAAACCGAGGTTCTGAGTAAGGGGTGAGGGTACGTGTTGGGAAGCCCACAAAGGACACCCAACCCCGCCCGCACATTAGCGGCCTCTACTAAGAACTCGAATGACTTTCTAATACGCGTGCTAGTAAAACGGGAAAAATGATATGCAAACAGTATTTTCCCTAAACATGCGAATTGAATTGAAACGGGTTTCTAAGTCAATTTAATGCAACTAAAATTAACGTCAAAGTTGTATTTTAGCATGCGGGTTCATTTAGTACAATAAACGAATAATAATTAAATTGACAAAAGAAATAACAAACGCGTTAGTAAACGATGTAATGATATAACGAATAATAACGGTTTGTGTAAATATGAGATGGGATGAAAAGGTGCAAATATGAGATGCATGGTTTGAAAAGATAGTAATACACATGATTGATTAAACACGTGTTGACCTAAATCATAAATTACTACCGAGTTCGCAAAATAGAATAATGTACGACTTGCATTTTAGTCATTATGTGGTCACTCGATCGAGTGGTCAATAGACTCGATCGAGTAGACCTTTAAAAAAGATTTCTGTTTTGCGTTTATGACCGTACTCGGTCGAGTTATTGACTAACTCGGTCGAGTACATGGCCACTCGACCGAGTCACTGTGAGACTCGATCGAGTGGGTGTCATAATTAGCTTTCTGACTCGATTTTAGGGTGTCACTCGATCGAGTGACTAAGGCACTCGGTCGAGTGGCACCTGTACGAACTTGGTTCGTTTGCTATTTAATTGTTGACTTTGAAATTGCTTTTGATTTTTGATAATCGGACATAAATATTGCACAATTTATGTTCGACTTGGTTTTTTATAAATCACGAATTTTGTCGAACCGAATATAAATATTGTTGAATTTATACCCGATTCTAAAGTTGAATACTCATCATATCCCATATTCGATTATTGAATCGATATGGGATATTTAGAGTGAAAAATAAAAAAGATGGATTAATTTTAGTCGCTTTGAATTAATTATCGTGATATGAATAAATCAAGTTAATTAATTCATATGACTTGATTGCTAGATTCGATATCCAATTATGGAATTGGTATCGAATCTAAAATCGACGCTTTACTTGAGAAAAACTTGATTCCCTCGACTTTTCCGACATCGAAATAAATCCTTAGGGATTGTGATGTCGGATCCGTGTCAACGGGTTTCGACCCTTATTAAAAAATTGACTTTAGAAATTTGATGAATGCAAAATTGATGATGATAACGAGAAGTAATAACGGAATCTTGTTTAAGTTGACTCATCTCAATAATCAAATAATCGGGATACCGGGATAAGCGACCGTCAACGCTGTGTGCAGTACACTTGTATGTTCGTGTTTTCTTATCCCGATATCCTTCTTACTCGACACAAATCAATGAGTATTTTAATATTTTAATACTAAAGATATTATAGATATTATGATGCAATGACTAAAATAATAAAAAAAAACGAAAAAAACGAGGAAGAATGATGAATGCGTGATAATAATGATAAAATAACCGTAACACTAATAATAATCCGAAATAATAATAATAATAATAATAATAATAATGCGTAGTAATAATAACGATAATACGTAATAATAATAATAATAATAATAATAATACGGTAATAATAATAATAATAATAATAATAATAATACGTAATAAAATATAGTAGTAATAATAATAATAATAATAATAATAATAATAATAGTAATAATAATACGTAATAAAATATAGTAGTAATAATATATAATAATAATAATAATAATAATAATAATAATAATAGTAATAATAATACGTAATAAAATATAGTAGTAATAATATATAATAATAATAATAATAATAGTAATAATAATACGTAATAAAGTATAGTAGTAATAATATATAATAATAATAATAATAATAATAATATATAGTAGTACGTAATAGTAGTATATATAATAAAAATAATAATAATAATACATAATAATAATACGTAAAAATGAGAAAAGAGGGAAAAGGAAAGAAAAAGGGGTTTGTCACCCTCAACCTACATGTTTCAGTCTCGGTACGGACTCGTAAACGCGGCTTTAACACGGGAGTCTTCGAGGTGTATGGAGGCTAAGTTGTGGTGGCTCGGATTGGATCCCTAGAACTAGGTTTAGGGTTTGCTAAAGTCGGTTTTCCTAGGGTTTTTCTAGGGTTGGTAAAAACGTAGTATGTGTGTAGGATGCTAGGGTTTTTTTGTGTGATTGTAGATGATTAGGGTTTTTTTGTTGTTTTTGTGTGTATGTGTATGGGAAGGTGCTTATATAGAAAAAATTAGGGCAACCGGGTTAGGGCACTCGACCGAGTAGGTAGCCAACTCGGTCGAGTGGCCCGTTATGTCAGCCGTCGGGCTCAAAGCAGGCCCACTCGATCGAGTGGATGGGTCACTCGATCGAGTGGCCTAGATGGGTCGCGCGGGTCTTGTTTGGACCTTGACCTTGATGGGTTTTGTGTTTGACTTGGACTTTTGATGGGTTGTTTTGTGTGTCTCGGAAACGACTTTGACCGGGGTTGACCCAATCGTTAAAAGTCGGTTTTATTTCCGGTGTCGGTTTTGGTCCAAATTAGTCTTGTTTGACTCGGAATGATCCACTGGGCCTGGAATTGAGGTTGGTTTTGTGGAATTTGTACTCCGTAAGGGCATTAGCCAACGATTAATAGATTTGAGCCCGTATCCGAGCGCATAGAAACACGTTAGCGTCCGATCATCATCGGGTGATTTTTGGAAACTACCATAGACACCTGGCAGTCAAAATGCGGGTGTCTACAGAGCCCCCACTCTGACTGAGGCTTGGACAGGGCGAAAGTCAGAGTAGCTACCAAGCCCGTTACGACCTGGTAGACTTCCGGTCGGGTCGTTTATAGTCCGTTAGACTCGCGTGAAGGGCTCGCCAGCCATAAGGCAGAGATCATACCTGCGCTCCGTGGGGACTTTGGGCTTGTCACGTAAGCCCTGGGTGCGCCTGTGTGTTGGCCCATCCCGTGCTATCCTGGATGATGCTGCTGGGGAGATTTGATGACTTGCATGCCTTGCTTGAGTCGTACCTGTATAAGCTACATAAAATGTATGCAACACGTAGGTAGTAAAATGACTCGTGCTGGGGAAAATGACTCTTGAATTTTTTTGAAATTTTGAAATTTTGAAAATCTTGAATTTTTGAAATTTTTGACATCGACTCCTAAAGAAATTAGGAAAGTTCGGGATGATTATTTCCACACTAGTATTGAGACTAGGTTTGTGGCTTGATTCTATTTGCAATTAGGAAACTTTTTCCTAGAAGCGATATGGAAAGAAATTTGCGAGGTTATTGCTATATATAGCCCTTTATGCTCTTGATTTTTTCATAATTCCATCACAAGAAAGTCTTTTACTTCCCTTAAGGCAAAAAGAAAGTCTCTTTATTCCTTTATTTATCATGGGAATCGACAGGTTGAGTGCTATGCTGCAGGCGTGGTCCCGTCAATTTAGGGATGCCGATAGGGTGGTCTTGAACCAGACGGGTATAACTCAGCTGTACCCGTTCCGTCAGATGGTGGTCGACCGATATTTCCTGGATGCATGCTTGGTCTACTGGGACGACATTTATCATGTCTTTGCCTTCCCCCGGGGTGAGATCTGCCCTTTACCCGAAGAAATTGCTGCAATAGGAGGATGGAACCCGATGCTTCGGCCTGCTGTCCCGTATTCAGTCTACGACCCAAAGAGGAAGCTGAGGGAATTTTTGGGGCTATCTCATAACGAAGTGTCCCGTATGATGAAAGGTGGTGATATTTCTCTGATCGACCTGGCTGAGAAATTCATGAACCCGCATGATGTCCGGGTGAGGTCAGCCCATAGCCGCAGGGCCTTTTCTTTCTGCATGCTCCATGTTTACGCTTTTGAGGGTCACATGGATTGGTTATCTTGCATGGGTAGCGCTCGTCTCATAACAGTGGTGGATTTGATGGAGACTGAACACAGCCCGGCTTGGTTAATCACGGGCGAAATCATCCAGGGCTTGGATAACCGTAAGAGAGATGAATCCATTCGTCTTACCGGGAGCACCCGTTTGTTGCAAGTAAGTCGGATTTTGATTCCTTGATTTTTTGAATTTTTTCGTAGACTTAGCTACTGCAGTGGGCACTCGATCGAGTCACCCTGGCACTCGATCGAGTGTCTTCGCTGATAGGCTTCTGTCCGTTTCAAGTGACGCCACTCGATCGAGTCAGGCTGTCACTCGATCGAGTGTCGTCCGTTTTGTCTCGAAATCTAATGTTTTTGCTTTCTTCTTTTTTCAGATTTGGCTTTATGAGAGGCTATCGGTGATAGATCCCCCACTTGATGCCAGTACTTACCGCCATAACCAGCTGATGACGAGACGACGGGCCATCGATTTTTCTCGCTTGATTAGCCAGAAGTATTGGGATGAGGTGCTATCTATCCACGGTGGGCGATTGATTCGATGGGTCGTGCCATGGTGGCCCATCCCGGCTTGGTCAGGTTTGGACCCGAGGGAGAGGGCCCGTTACCAAGTGATCTTGTCCTTCACCCAAACGGTTCATCTATACCCGGATCGCATACTAAGGCAGTATGGACGATCTCAGCGGATACCAGAAATAGAGTCCATTGTGAGTGATCCAACCCAATTGACGGATGTGATGTGCGACACGTGGATGCAAAGATGGTACACCCGGCCCACTTGGCCCATTTCCAAATCTCGGCATTCGATCTGGGTTTCAGACTCATATACCAAGTGGACTAAAGCAGGTGATGCTAAAGCCCGAGCTGCTTTGAAGGTGGATGAAGCCTTTGACCTGCTGAGGAGAGAACAGGCTAAGGACAACAGGGGGTTCTTTGATGAGGGAGACACTCCAGCTACCCTAGTCCGCCTAATGTCAGGGCAAAAGAAAAAGGCTAAGACTCAAGCTAAAGGGTCCGGTGCTAAGGGTGCTCGGGGGAAAGTGAGCCCCCAGACAGACTTGGAAAGGAGACTGGGCCCCAGACCAGCCGTGCAGGACCGACTTGGCCCACGGGATAGGCTACCCGAACATGTCCGGGCCCGACTTGGGCCAACGACTGTGATTGAAGACCCATCGTCGAAGAAGCGGGCCCGTGCTAAGGAGGTTCCCCTTGTGATTAGGGAACGCTCATCCCCACCTCGACGACCTAGGGCTCCACACGACCCGAAGGACAAGGGAAAGGGGAAGATGCCCGGATATTAGTCTCCTAATTTTATTATTTGAATATTATTATTATTTTTTGTGGTGTGTTTTTGTTATTTGCCGTGTTTGGCGTTTTTTTTTTTTTTTTTTTTTTTTTTTTTGTAATTCCCGAGTTGATCGAGATATTAATAAAGACGTATTATTTGAAACCGTTCCCGTCTTTTCGATATTGCAGTGGTTGTACCCTTTTGAGGGGTTGCCTACGTATCCACAATTAGCGGAATCAAACCAGACGTAGTTCAAAATTGATTTGATTTTTTTTTTTGCAATTTTCGAAATACATCAAGATCATTGATTCGAGATGTGCGACGGTAGAATAATGAATTCTAACTTATTGACTTGTCTAAAATTTTGAAGATAAATTTTTGGCAAATGACATTGAGACAGGGGTTTATGGGTAATAGCGCTTCAGCTGGTCCAAGTTGGTCGGGTTGACGAACTCGTTACCGTCCAGGTCCGTTAGCATTACCGCTCCTCCTGATAGGATTTTCTTGACTAAGTATGGCCCAGCCCAGTTGGGTTTAAATTTTCCCCTTGGGTCAACCGGCAGTAAGGCACGAACCGATTTTAGGACCAAATCACCTTCTTTGATTTTCCTGGGCCTAACTCTTTTATTGAAGGCCCGCTGGATTCTCTTTTGATATACTTGAATATTGTTGAGGGCCCGGAATCGCCGCTCGTCTAAGAGGATTAGCGAGTCGTATCGGGCTTGGACCCAATCTGCTTCGGGTACCTGGCTTTCGAGCAAGATCCTTAGGGATGGTACCTCTAGTTCGACCGGTTGCACTGCTTCCATTCCATATGTCAGGTAGTACGGAGTTGCTCCGGTTGCAGTGCGGATTGAAGTTCGGTACCCCCATAAGGCAAAAGGTATCTTGTCGGGCCAGTCCCGATAATTCTCAGCCATCTTTTTAAGTATGGTGACAATTGTTTTGTTGGCCGCTTCTACCGCTCCGTTTGTTTGGGGTCGGTAAGGTGAGGATGTATGCCTTTGAATTTTGTATTTTGCCAGTAATGCAGTAGTTTCAGCTTGAAAGTGGGTCCCGTGATCACTGATAAATTCGTGCGGGATCCCATACCGGCATATAATCTTATTTTGGATAAATTTGGCCACGTGCTTGGCGTTCAAGACACGGTATGACTCGGCTTCTACCCACTTGGTGAAGTAGTCGATGGCCACCAAAATGAAGCAATGTCCTCCCGTCCCGGAAGGATGCACTTTCCCAATTATGTCTATACCCCATGTCGAAAATGGCCATGGTGATGTCATGGTATATAATAGAGAAGATGGCATATGTTGTACATTACCGAAGATCTGACAATTATGGCAGTGCTTGACGTATAATTGGCAGTCTGTCTCCATGGTGTTCCAGTAATACCCGAGCCTCGTGATTTTACGGGATAGCATATGGGCGTTCATATGCGGACCGTTTTCACCGTCGTGGACCTCGGCCATGACCTTCTCGGCTTGAATTTTGTCGATACATAGAAGGAGAGCCCCCTGTGCCGTCTTTTTGTATAATTGCCCGTCATCGGTGCGAACGAATTGGGTTGCTAATCTTCGTAGGGCCTTTTTGGCCCGATTTTCAGCTCCCGCGGGATATTCCCCCGTTGTCAGGTAAGTTAAGACGGTTTGATACCAAGGTTCTGGGTCAGTTATCTCGATATCTTGAATGGCATGGATGTATGCCGGCTCTGACCGCCTCTCAACACAAATTGGCATGCTTGTCAGGTGATCCGGGATGCTCAGTAAAGATGCTAATTTAGAAAGTGCATCTGCAAACTGATTTTCCTCTCGGGGCAGGTAAATATACTCGACTTTCTGGAATTGTTTCTCTAGAACCCGTACTCGCGCTTGGTAAGCCACGAGGTTGGCGTTCCGAGTTTTCCATTTTTGGAGTGCCTGATTGATGACCAATGATGAATCACCGTGGACCCGGAGATTTGTTACCCCTAAATCAGCAGCGGCTTGCAACCCGTGAATGCATGCTTCGTATTCGGCTGCGTTGTTGGTCACGTCGAAGTCCAACTTGATGGATAAGGGAGTGTGTTCCCCTCGGGGTGAGATTAACAGAATTCCGACCCCAAATCCTCGGAAGTTGGATGCCTCGTCAAAATACAGATCCCATGTCTCGGTATCGGTATGGAATATGTCTTCATCAGGAAAGGCCCATGTATCGGTGTGGCCTTGTTCGGATATCGGGCTGTCGGCGAGGAACTCGGCAACTACCCGGCCTTTGATGGCTTTTAACGGTACAAATTTGAGGTCAAACTCAGATAACATTAGAGTCCACCTTGACATCCTCCCGTTGAGGACGGGCTTCTCGAATAGGTACTTGATAGGATCCATTTTGGATAAAACATGTACCTCGTGACTAAGCATGTAGTGTCGGAGCTTTTTAGTGGCCCAAACCAATGCTAGGCACGTTTTCTCGAGCATTGTGTATTTGCATTCGTACTCGAGGAACTTCTTACTGATGTAGTAAATAGCCCGTTCTTCTGAATCGACTGTCTGGGCTAGCATAGCCCCCATGGCCGTCTCAGTCGTTGTTAGGTATAACGAGAGAGGCAAACCGTGTTGAGGCGGCATTAGTACCGGCGGAGCAGACAGAATCTCCTTGATTTTATCGAAAGCCGCTTGACATTTGTCGTCCCATAGCACTCGTTCCCCGATCTTCAGCTTCTTGAAAATGGGCTCGCATACCATGGTTAGCTTCGAAATGAACCGGCTGATGTACTGGACTTTTCCGAGAAACCCCCTTATTTCCTTTTCGGTCTTGGGTGGCTGCATCTCGGTGATGGCTTTGATTTTAGCTGGGTCGACCTCGATGCCGCGTTGGCTAACGATATGGCCCAGTAATTTGCCTGACGTTACCCCAAAACTGCATTTTTGTGGGTTCAGTCTCATGTTGTACTTACGTAGTCTGGTAAAGAACTTTCTTAGGGCTGTGATGTGCCCGCTTCGGTCCTTAGACTTGACGATCATATCGTCCACATAGACTTCCACCTCCTTATGCATCATGTCGTGTAATAAGGTGGTGGCGGTCCGTTGATAGGTGGCTCCAGCATTGATGAGCCCAAATGGCATGACGGTGTAGCAGTAAGTTCCCCATGGTGTAATGAAGGTGGTTTTACCCATATCCTCTTCTGCCATTTTGATTTGATTGTATCCGGCATACCCGTCCATGAATGATAGAAGAGCATGGTCGGCCGTGTTATCCACTAATATGTCGATATGTGGTAACGGAAAATCGTCTTTTGGGCTGGCCTTGTTTAGGTCCCGGAAGTCCACGCATACTCGCACCTTGCCGTCCTTCTTGGGTACCGGCACGATGTTTGCAACCCAGTCTGGATATTCAGACACTTGTATAAAACCCGCTTTGAATTGTTTATCGACCTCTTCTTTGACTTTAAGAGACCATTCGGGCTTCATTCTTCTGAGCTTTTGTTTAACCGGTTTGCACCCATCTTTGATGGGTATTCGGTGTTCTGCTATTTCTCGATCTATTCCCGGCATGTCCTTGTAGGACCATGCAAAGACGTCTTTAAATTCTAGGAGGAGGTCCGTGAACTGTTGTCTTTCCTCTGGATCTAAAGATTGGCCCAACTTAAGCATCTGGGGCTCTAAAGTGGTTCCCACGTTGATGGACTCGGTTTCTTCGATTACCGGATCTCGGGATTCCCTTTGCTCGAGCTGCTCGACCAGATGTTGTGGTAGAGGTACCTGTTCGTCGGGTTTCTCAATGTCATTGCATATAAAATTTTTGAAATTGAGAAAATTTTGGAAATAAGACAAGTCGTAAGCAGAACGGTGTTCGTTATTATTATTGATAGTGAATTTGGAAAATAGCTCGAATAGAGCTGCCATCTGATCGTTGGTCAGTGGCGGGATAGGTAGAGGTCTCGGGACAGGCCCCAAGACCTCAGTGGGTGTGGCTAAGGGAGTTACAGACTCGATACTAGCACCTGACCCCCTAGACTCGGACTCAGACTCCGACTCTGACTCTGACTCAGACTCGGACTCGGTATCCGGCATGTCTCCCTCGCCGGTGGTCAGCTTGTAGACCCGTCCTTGACTGTCGGTCCACTTTATAGTCTTCCTCCAAGCTCTTGCCCCGGTGTTGGCACCGACCTCAGTGATTAGCTTGGTTGGGTCGAACCGATCGCTGCGGAGGATCAAGTTGATCAAGTCGTCTTTTGGAGCGGGGATGGTCCTGTCTTCCCCAAATAAGAGCCCCATCATGGGCTCAGAATCGTCTTCACCCTTCTCGGGTTCTGTTTGGAGGATGGTGAATATGTCGTCGGGGATATAGTTACATTCCCGAGCCTTTTTGGTCTCGGGATATGTGATGGTGGGTTGGTAGAGGCCCACTTGGATGGCTCCGAAGACTGGAGTGACGAATATGATTGTACCGGCCCGGCCCACATTCTCCGAGCTTATGGTATATCCCAATCCGAGTCGGGATTCTCCATTGTCTAAGACCTCGATGATCTTCCCCGCAGGAAGATATGGTCTTGAGGTAGCTCCGGGTAGGTAACCCAGATTTTGTAGCATCGTGTCGATGCTAGGGGCGAAGTAGGGTTTGAAAAGATATTCTTCCTCAATCATACCTACGAAGTCAAATCCTCGTGGTTCGGCCCGATTCGTGGCGTTACAGCTTGCCACGGTCATGGGTGTTGCCTCCAGTGTTATGATTCCGTCTTTAAGTGGTATCTTGACTTTTCGGTGGAGGGTAGATGTCACGGCCTTGATTGTGTGAATCCAAGGCCTTCCTAGCAAGAGGTTGAATGATGAGGTGACATCTATCACCTGGAATTCTAACTCCTTTTCGATTGGGCCCGTTATGATCTTCAGTTTAACGGCCCCGGCGACTGGTTTTGGGCTCCCGTCGAAGGCCTGGATAGTTTGGGCCGTCGGGATATAGTCGGCATCAGTGATGACGAGGGCTTTGGCGGTCCTTAATGGTAGGACGTTCACGGCTGATCCATCGTCAATGAGGGTCATCGGGAGATACTTACCCTTGCAGATGACCGTGATATATAGGGCCAGGTTGTGATTGGGCCCAAATGGAGGTAGATCAGCTTCAGAGAAGGTTATGAGTGGACCTTCTTCTTTGGACTTGCCCTTGAGGTAGGGCATAATGGTAGCTACCATTTCGACGGGAGTAGCTTCCGAATCGACCTTGATCTCATCGAGAGCCTTAGTCAGAGCTTCCCGATTAGCCTGTGAGCTAACCAGTAGTTGCCATATGGTCAGATCAGCTCGAACCCTCTTCATTTGTTGGACCAAGGCTGTGTCATTGTTTGGTTCCTCGGGGGTTATTTCCGTCCTGGCAGGTTCAGTGACGGATGTTGAAGTGGCGCGCCCAGCAGTGGCGAGGTGGTTGGTGGCTAGAGCCTTGGATTTGGCTTTTCGGACCTCTTCCAGGGTGACGGGGACAGCTTCCCCCTTGGCTAAGTAGACATCGTCCTCGTCATCGAACCATATCCCATTGATTTGTGGGATAAAAGGAGAAATGAGGTGAGAACGGTCAATTACCTCCACTGTGAATATGGCGTGGGCGCTGAACGGGTTTTCTTTGTTGCTCGGCTTGTCTCCGGGCAACGGAACTTTCCCGCTCTCGATAAGGTCTTGGATTAAGTGCTTTAACTTCCAACATTTTTCAGTATCATGTTTGTTGCTCCGGTGATACTGACAGTAGGCTTGAGCATTATAGTACTTGGACCTCTTTTCTGCTGGGGGCTCTGGAGTTGGGCCTATTGGTTGAATCAGACCCTTTGAAGATAGCCTTTGTAAGGCGTAGGTATAGGTAGTCCCTATATCTGTGAATACCCTATTGGGTGTATTCTTTTTGGATGAGGTGTCAAGTAGATTCACCTCATCAAAGATGCTGCGGGTCGCAGCTGGGGGTGCGGGCTTGTTTGTAGACGAACTAGCCCCTTGATAGCCCTTGGTAGAGGCCTTAGTCAGGCTCTCTAACCTCAGATCATCTTCGATCCTTGTGCCCATTTCAGTAAGGACAACAAAGTTTGGGATGATAGCATACCGGAGATGGACCCGGTAGGATGGGAGTAGATTCTTGACGAAGGCTTCCACTAGGGCCTTCTCGCCGGGCTTATCGACCAGCTTCACACTTTCGGCCCTCCATCTTTGTAGATACTTTGTGAACCCTTCTTTGGGCTCTTGGGCCATTACCTCCAGAGTACGCATTGTAGTCTGGATTTCAGTGTTGTCGGCATAATTCCTAGCAAACTCGGTCGCCACATCATCCCAAGTCTTGTATTTCTTGGGGTCGAGCCTGTAGAACCAGGCCTTAGGATGCTTCTCTAGGGAAGAGGGGAATAGGTGCTTGAACATTGTTGACTTCACCCCTTTTACCGCCATGAAGTCTTTGAAAGCCCGGATGTGGTGGACCGGGTCTTCGGTACCCTCAAACATAGGAAGTCCCGTTAAGTTGAGGTTAGCCGGTAGCTCGTTATCCAAAGGTGAATAAGTACGAGCGTTTTCGGTGTGGATCGAGTTGTTCGTTGATAAATGGACTTGCTCTTCGAGCCTACGAACAACACTAAGCAATTCGGCCATGGGCCCGATGGGCTCGGCTCCTTCGGTAGGGACCGCCTTCTCTACGGTGCTCAGGCGGGTGGATAGGGTCGCCTGATTGGCCACGATGGCGGCCAGCTGGGTTTCGATCTTGGCGAGAGAGTCTTTCAGTTCATCCATCTTGCGCTGGTGTCGAGTTACGGGCGGCCTGTCTGTAAGAACACCACGTAATCAGAAACTAGCCCAAAATCCCGAAATAGAAATTACATCCCGAACAAGACTAAAAGAGGAAAATGACTCGGAAAAGACACCTAGACGGGTGACTTGTGAAATGTGGGCCTTCCTTAGGATTCGGCGGGTGAGCCTAGTCCTGTTCGAAGGAAGGTTCACGTGAGACATCCCCAGACTTTCGACTCGACTGTGTTGACGGGCCCTCCTTTGTAGGGGTTTGTCCTACGTAGGTGGGCCTTGCCTTAGTCTAATAAGGCGGACCGGGAAAGGGAAAAAACTCGTGATGTAAGATCGACGGAGTTTCGACGCTACGGACCTTGACCACTTAAGACACGACCCGACACTGCTAAATACGGGAAGTCCTAGAAGAGGAAGGTTTTTCGAAAAAATGATTGATTTTGCAAAAGGACCGAGTGAACTCGGTTTGAGGGTCCAATTTCCGGAAAAACGAAAAGTTATTGGGCCGCGGGTTTTGAAAGTTCGAAAGTATTTTCGAGTTTTGAATCGGGCAGCATACCGTATAGAAAATAGGCTAATTTGAGTAAAATCATAAGTCCTAAATTCGGTATGTGTCCCGGGTTTTGAAATTGAATAGTTTGAAAAGGATGCAATTTTGAAAAGTTGACGGTTTTTTGAAAATGACTCGGAAACCAAGTAGCACGTAGTCACACAAGCATTATAACGACGCCATGTATGCTCTATACTAAGTCTCGGTCGGTCTATAGAGGGTCTATACCAGTGTACATAGTCTAGACGTTGATCGGGACGGACTTCCTAAGTCGAGTTGATCTTAGAACATGCCGCGAAACCCACTCGAATCGACTATGGACACCTTTCAACATATCCATATTGGAGTACATCGACGGTATAGTGGGACGTCGGTCGCGAGTACCGGCCCGGGAAAATATGGGTTATGCATGAACCGTAGAACTAACACGCGTATTGTATTTGTCAAACGATTTCTATTCGAGTCTCACCCTGAGGATGCCGATGGTAAGTCACGCATCAGTTAATCCCCAGCGGAGTCGCCAAATTGTGGACATGACATAGGTCCACCCCGACGCGGCCACGCGCGGGTTTGTGTAGGCGAATGAATCTCCATATGAGAAGGATCGAATTGAAATTTAGGTCTATGTGGAGTCGCCACCGAATTTTATGGTTATTCGGAACCGTTCGAGCCCACTCTATGTCGTAGTGGGCCGTATACAAAATACGGCCCATTTCCGATGTCAGAGTTTATCGGGCTCGTCCCTTTGCATATCGATATAGATGCCGACTTGAGCGGTTAATCGTATATTGAATGACTCTCGTGCGCCAACGGTTTCGGGCATCCGGAAACCGAGGTTCTGAGTAAGGGGTGAGGGTACGTGTTGGGAAGCCCACAAAGGACACCCAACCCCGCCCGCACATTAGCGGCCTCTACTAAGAACTCGAATGACTTTCTAATACGCGTGCTAGTAAAACGGGAAAAATGATATGCAAACAGTATTTTCCCTAAACATGCGAATTGAATTGAAACGGGTTTCTAAGTCAATTTAATGCAACTAAAATTAACGTCAAAGTTGTATTTTAGCATGCGGGTTCATTTAGTACAATAAACGAATAATAATTAAATTGACAAAAGAAATAACAAACGCGTTAGTAAACGATGTAATGATATAACGAATAATAACGGTTTGTGTAAATATGAGATGGGATGAAAAGGTGCAAATATGAGATGCATGGTTTGAAAAGATAGTAATACACATGATTGATTAAACACGTGTTGACCTAAATCATAAATTACTACCGAGTTCGCAAAATAGAATAATGTACGACTTGCATTTTAGTCATTATGTGGTCACTCGATCGAGTGGTCAATAGACTCGATCGAGTAGACCTTTAAAAAAGATTTCTGTTTTGCGTTTATGACCGTACTCGGTCGAGTTATTGACTAACTCGGTCGAGTACATGGCCACTCGACCGAGTCACTGTGAGACTCGATCGAGTGGGTGTCATAATTAGCTTTCTGACTCGATTTTAGGGTGTCACTCGATCGAGTGACTAAGGCACTCGGTCGAGTGGCACCTGTACGAACTTGGTTCGTTTGCTATTTAATTGTTGACTTTGAAATTGCTTTTGATTTTTGATAATCGGACATAAATATTGCACAATTTATGTTCGACTTGGTTTTTTATAAATCGCGAATTTTGTCGAACCGAATATAAATATTGTTGAATTTATACCCGATTCTAAAGTTGAATACTCATCATATCCCATATTCGATTATTGAATCGATATGGGATATTTAGAGTGAAAAATAAAAAAGATGGATTAATTTTAGTCGCTTTGAATTAATTATCGTGATATGAATAAATCAGGTTAATTAATTCATATGACTTGATTGTTAGATTCGATATCCAATTATGGAATTGGTATCGAATCTAAAATCGACGCTTTACTTGAGAAAAACTTGATTCCCTCGACTTTTCCGACATCGAAATAAATCCTTAGGGATTGTGATGTCGGATCCGTGTCAACGGGTTTCGACCCTTATTAAAAAATTGACTTTAGAAAATTGATGAATGCAAAATTGATGATGATAACGAGAAGTAATAACGGAATCTTGTTTAAGTTGACTCATCTCAATAATCAAATAATCGGGATACCGGGATAAGCGACCGTCAACGCTGTGTGCAGTACACTTGTATGTTCGTGTTTTCTTATCCCGATATCCTTCTTACTCGACACAAATCAATGAGTATTTTAATATTTTAATACTAAAGATATTATAGATATTATGATGCAATGACTAAAATAATAAAAAAACGAAAAAAACGAGGAAGAATGATGAATGCGTGATAATAATGATAAAATAACCGTAACACTAATAATAATCCGAAATAATAATAATAATAATAATGCGTAGTAATAATAACGATAATACGTAATAATAATAATAATAATAATAATAATAATACGGTAATAATAATAATAATAATAATAATAATAATAATAATACGTAATAAAATATAGTAGTAATAATATATAATAATAATAATAATAATAATAATAGTAATAATAATACGTAATAAAATATAGTAGTAATAATATATAATAATAATAATAATAATAATAATAGTAATAATAATACGTAATAAAATATAGTAGTAATAATATATAATAATAATAATAATAATAATAGTAATAATAATACGTAATAAAGTATAGTAGTAATAATATATAATAATAATAATAATAATAATAATAATATATAGTAGTACGTAATAGTAGTATATATAATAAAAATAATAATAATAATACATAATAATAATAATACGTAAAAATGAGAAAAGAGGGAAAAGGAAAGAAAAAGGGGTTTGTCACCCTCAACCTACATGTTTCAGTCTCGGTACGGACTCGTAAACGCGGCTTTAACACGGGAGTCTTCGAGGTGTATGGAGGCTAAGTTGTGGTGGCTCGGATTGGATCCCTAGAACTAGGTTTAGGGTTTGCTAAAGTCGGTTTTCCTAGGGTTTTTCTAGGGTTGGTAAAAACGTAGTATGTGTGTAGGATGCTAGGGTTTTTTTGTGTGATTGTAGATGATTAGGGTTTTTTTTGTTGTTTTCGTGTGTATGTGTATGGGAAGGTGCTTATATAGAAAAAATTAGGGCACCCGGGTTAGGGCACTCGACCGAGTAGGTAGCCAACTCGGTCGAGTGGCCCGTTATGTCAGCCGCCGGGCTCAAAGCAGGCCCACTCGATCGAGTGGATGGGTCACTCGATCGAGTGGCCTAGATGGGTCGCGCGGGTCTTGTTTGGACCTTGACCTTGATGGGTTTTGTGTTTGACTTGGACTTTTGATGGGTTGTTTTGTGTGTCTCGGAAACGACTTTGACCGGGGTTGACCCAATCGTTAAAAGTCGGTTTTATTTCCGGTGTCGGTTTTGGTCCAAATTAGTCTTGTTTGACTCGGAATGATCCACTGGGCCTGGAATTGAGGTTGGTTTTGTGGAATTTGTACTCCGTAAGGGCATTAGCCAACGATTAATAGATTTGATCCCGTATCCGAGCGCATAGAAACACGTTAGCGTCCGATCATCATCGGGTGATTTTTGGAAACTACCATAGACACCTGGCAGTCAAAATGCGGGTGTCTACACCCATACCATACTCATCGGGTTGCCCAACCACATCCTTCCCTTGTTCTTCTGCCCCGTATCACCTCGTACTTGCATTGATATAGTTTGCGATTTCTTAACCATATTTGCTACCATAGCATCCTCATTCCTTTATTGCTCCTCACCGAAAGCCTGCAGCAAAACTCTACCCTTTGATTGTCTTTGGTTTGTCCCGGTCCGATTCGTCTTCCAAGGAGAGGCCCTCAACTCCTCCACAAATTGCAGCTCACTCACTTCGTACGGTCCCTCCTCACACGCACTCCCGTTCCCCATGCCCCAACACTCCACACCCATAGCAAAAGTTCGGTACCGGTCATACTTCACCAAAAATTCCACCATTCCCCATTCGGCATCCTAATTTTAATAACTCTATGCAACAGTTTCTCAACGTCATGTAGGACGCGGAGACGAACCGCTCTTTCCACACCCACTAGTGTCTTTGCATCAGTACTAATGAACAGACCCAACTGCCCACTCATTCTCCTAATGTTTTCAGTATTGCTCCTACCCCGGATTGGCAGATCATATACACGCGCCCATAACGAAACATGGGTAAGAGGTGTATCCGTCAGCCGCCCTTCCCCCGTCGGGTCATTAAAGCACCAGATATGCTTGTCCAAATGCCACGGTTGCCCATCTACCACTTTCCGTTTGTCTTGGATAGTCTCAAAACTGAATAGGAAAATACATTCTTTTGCATCGAGGATAGTACCAGCGACCTTACCTTTCGTTTGCCAGATTTTTTTCCATGGTCTCGATCGCTGCACGCACGTTGATCTTTTTTGTCGTCCATACTTTCCCTATCAACGTAATCTCCTCGGTCTGTGCGTCTTCTTCTCCCCCTTCGCCCCATACAATACCATCCTCGGTGCCAATTTTCTCCTTCCCTTTTCACGATGGTCCTGCCCCAATATCCATAAGCACGTGTAGATCAAGAGAGAATGTTTTTGTGTGGTAAAAGTAGCATACTATTGCAGAAGAAAGTCCTACAAGAAGGATCAGCCTTCGGAAAAAGCATAAAAGGTTGAGAAACCTATGACTCTCATAGGGCAAACCCTAGAGAGAAGATGACCTTCTCTAGATTGTAGATGCTCTAATACACATCAATTAACTAAATGATGACTCATCCATATATATTATATAGTGTATCATCATTGCATTTTTTAACATTACCTTAATTAGTGTGCAAAAACTTATGGGACAAACATATAAAATCGGAGGGGTACAGAGTAATTTAATTCTTAATATATTTTTTTTTTGAAAGTAGGGTAAGACTCAAACACAGTGAGTAGCAGGGGAGCAGGGACTGGGGAGGAACTACTAGTACTAAACTAAACCAATGAAATCCCACTGAAAAATAGGGTAACTCATACTCCTCCTCCTCCTATTACTAGTCGCTACTACGAGTACGAGTATAAAATAACAGCAGGCCAAAACAATAACCTCCTTTCTCCGGGAATCCCCTCCTCTTCCCTCTCCTTCTTCCTCTTTTCTTCTTCCTCCTCCTCTACCAATTCCCCAACCTCTTTCCTTTCCTTTCTAGAGAGAGAAAGAGAAAGAGAGAGAGAGAGAGAGAGATCGGCATTCCTTCATTCAATCAATCCCTTCATTAAATCTTAATCAACCCTACTTATTCATATTACCATATACACTTTTCATAATCTTCTTATTATTATTATTATTATTTGATCACTCACAAAAACCCTATTTTTTTAATGGCCGCCCAACCTAATCCCAATTCCCCACCAAACCCCCCTAAGGCCGCCGCCGCAACGTCGCCGCCCTCGCCGCCGTGGTCGTCAATTGTCAAGGACAACGCCGCCGAGTCCAGCGACGCCAATGCCAAGAAGCCGGTCGCCTGGCTTAAGAAGCCCAATGGTGGAGGTGGAGGAGGAGGAGGAGGAGGGGGAGGAGGAGGAGAGGCCGCTGTCACCGGTGGGGTTATGGGTGATGGGGTTTGGCCATCACTCGCCGACTGTACTAAGCCCTCTCCCAAGCTTTCCTCTTCTTCCGATTCCTCCATTCCTGTACCTGATTTGGGATCCACTCTTTCCCCTCAGGTTCCTTCCTCCCTATTTCCTTTGATTATAGTTATTCTTTTTCCTGATTTATTCCTCTCGCTTGCTTCTTTTTAAAGCTACGTGCTTTTCAATGCTAGAATCTTGTTTCCTTGTCAATGTATGTTTTTTTCGTCAATTGAATTGAATGCGAGGGTTTTTGAGGGTAATTTTTTTTATAGGTTGAGATTATATGACCGGCCTACTTGGGCAGAAACATCAGCGAAAGTTTGTGTCTTTTAATCGAATTTCAATTGTGGTAGGCTGACGGTGCCGCTTCAGTGATGGGAATCCTACTCGTATATGATAGGACTTTTTTTTTGGGTTTTACTATGTGTTGGTGCTGTGTGAATGAAGGCTCTAATTTTAATACTTTTATGTAGTTTGCTTAATTTATTGTTTTGCTGACTTCCTTTGTTTGTGTTGGGTTTGCTTTTAGGCTTCGGGAATCAATACATTGTCGTCCACAAATGCGTCATTGGCCGCGCGAGCCCCATCTTCAATTTCACAGAAACCCACTAGTAGCAACTCAAATCACCATATGAATTCTAACCATGCTAGGCCTGCGAGGCAAAAGTCTTTCAAGCGTGATGGTGGTGGGGGTAATCCCCAAGCTAATGGAACGCTCTCTCATCAATCCTTCCAACCAGCTGGTGACGGTGCTCATCATCAGCATGCTCATGGCTCTCATAAACCTAATTCAGGCCGTTCTTCTGAGAATTCAGGTACAGATAATGTGCAAAACCACAACCATAGGGATTCAGGTCATAGAAATGCTAGCGGGGAGCATAGTTATCATCAGCGTAACCCCTTCAGGAAGGGAAGTGGAGGACCCCACCCACGTGGTGACGGTTCTCATCAGAATTACGGGGGCAGACGGAGTGATAATCATGATTTTAGCCATCAAAGGAGTTTTAATGGTAGAGATGGCTCTATGCAGCCGAGAGGTGCTCCAAGGGCCTTAGTCGGAGCCCCACCAGTTGCTCCTCCGTTTGTTTATGCTCAACCACCTGGGCCGCATTTTCTAAACCCTACTGGTATTGTTGTAGATATTTTTAGTGTTTTCATAGCTTATAAGCCTGTAGTCCTTCAATGTTTAATCCACTAGATCTTGTTAATATATTTCAATTTTTAAATGTGCCTGTAGTATTTTTCCACCACCCGGGAATGCAGATTGTGCCACCTTTTCCTCCAGTCTATTTTCCGGTGCCAGGTCCTGAGTTGTATTCTGAGTTGATGAAGCAGATTAACTATTACTTCAGGTATAATCTATTAAACCCTAATCTTGTAGGATATTGCTTTGATCAGTGTTGACTGTTGACAATGCATTAGTTATCATAACCTATCACTGTATTCTATCATCTTGTGTCAGTGTTGAAAATTTAGTTAGAGATACTTATTTGCGGGAGCACATGGATGAAAATGGCTGGGTTCCTGTGGATGTGATCGCAAAGTTTAACAGGGTGAGCTTTCCTTTGTGATTTTTGTACCAAGTTCATGCTGTGTCTGGCATCTTATTGTTTTCCTGTTTTAAAATGTGATCTAGTGGGTTGTAGGTATACACATTGGTGTTTGTCACTTCTATATTTTGATTAATGCTCCTAATGCTGAGTGCTGACTACTTTGCCTATTCTTTTCTTGGGCTGCTTAACCGGAGTATGTGCATCGAAGTTGGTTTAACATTCTTTAAGTTCTGATATCCAAGTGTTTTTATTTCTCTAATTCTATACTAGCTTTTATGCCATTTGCTTTTGAAGTTAACCATTCTATTGGTTGTGTCTGTGATAGCAATTTTTAGTCTTTGGTGTCTTGATTCATTCCTCTACAAAACCCTTCACAACATATTAGAACCGAAGTGGACTACAGTACTATGGGCCTCTCTTTTCGAAACAGCTGTAATACCTTTTGTGCCTTCTTTATGTGCCCTTCTTTATGTGCCCTTTTGGAGGAAATTAACACATTGCCTCTTCCAAGTTGACATTTTGGTCCTTTCATAATATTTTATTTCTAGTTTTGTTTTTCGGTTCTGTGTATGAGTGTTCTAGATGATGATGATGACTGCTATAAACTCTTACTCCCTCCCTCCCATCCATTCAGTTCTTTACATAGTCCCATCATTTCTCCTCACAAAAACGGCCCCCACATGGATGGGAGGGAGTGTGTGTTGGACTACATGTTCAACCTAGGTCAAAACTATGTGACAATCTTAAAGACAATAGTTGTAGAATGGGATCCCCTCTTCTTAGTTCTCCATTCTTCATCCAACTCAAACCCTTGACATTTACGAGCTCTTCCAAGTTTCAACTTTTTCTCTTCGTATGAAGTTCTAAATTTGACCTTTTTTTGTGACAAGCCATGCAATTTCTTTCTTAATCTGCTACAATCTCCAACCTGTACTGCGATCTAGAGTTTCCACAAAGATATGGACTTGCAAAAGCCATCTTCAGATAGATATTATCAAGTTTTATTCATATGCATGATTACAAGCCAAATCTCGTTGCCGTGGGGGGACTTTCATCGCCTGTTCTCTATAATTAGCCTATGTTATATAATGCCAATGAAGTAACTTCTTCTGGTGAGAGGTTGTGGGAGGTTGAGTGATTAGTGGACATTGGAAATCAGATGGGATATATGCATTAAGCTGTCAAGGTTGTATTGGTGTAGGTGGATATTGGATGGTACGGGATTTTTGGGTAGACCTGGGAGGAGCAGAACACAGGGGTAGGTAAGTTAGATGAACATTGATCTTTTGATTGATGACTCAGGTTGTAGACAAACACATTTTTCTTTTGTATTTATTCTTTAGTTTTGAGTGGTGGATCTTTGATCAAACTGACTAACTTTCTGGTCTCTTCTTCCTATATTCCTGCTCGTGTCTTCTCGATATGTATGGGATGGGGCAATTATTTCCGGAGGTAATAGAGCTCCAATCAAGGAAACATCCCATCTGTTGGTGATGCCTTGGCCTAAGGGCAGGCTGGGATTCCCTCATTTATGGGATATGATCACCCTCTTTCTCATTTCCTATTTTCTTAATTTATTGAGCTCTGAATCTGCTACTAATTTCTTTGTCGCAAGAGAACTCTAAACTCCCAGTTTCTAAATTGTTGATCTTGATAATGATCTGATTAGACTAGACACCTCTGTTGTATGTCTGCTGTGTCATGGGTCTCATTGTTTTAGCATGTGCTTTAAACTTAACTTCTCTTGCTACATAACACTTGTTTCATCTTCATACTAGTTCTGAAATGGCTTGCAGGTTAAATATCTGACAACTGACACTTACCAAATACTGGAAGCTATAAGGCCCTCCACTACTGTTGAAATACAGGTTAGTTATCAAATATGTTGAGACCTGTATTATACGGAATAAAGTTCTCTAAAATCTTGGAAATACAGGTTTGTTGCTCATCAAATACAATTTCATAATCATTTTACAGGGTGATAAAATCAGGAAACGTGATGATTGGAAGAGATGGGTAATCCCATCTTCTGTACAGTTTCCGGCTTCTTCAGGCTCGCAGTCGCCTAAAGGCCCATCTGTGTCTGCTATAGCCGATCATATCCAAAGTGTCTCACTGGATGACAAGATCAACCATCGTAGCAATGCCAAGGATCAGGTAGTTAGTGCTGCCACGTTGCAACTCTCCGTGGATTCAAAAAACGCATCTCCTAGCGCGTCTTGATCTTTTGAATCTAGCCTCTATTTCATGGAAGAACTATGCTGCTCACAATTTAGAGTTTAAAACTGACGAGTAAAAGGCCTTTGTGAGTATATTTTGTTCGCAGGCGTGGTCTCTGTATTATGCACTGCATCCTCGTAGCAGATAGATTAAACCCTTCTCCATCATAAAAAAAGACTCCCAAAAAGAATTCAAAAGGAATTTGCAAATTAGAACTAGAAAAGTAGATGAGTCCCATAAAAAAAAAACAATTTTTTTGGTTGTGTCGATCTGGTCGTAGGAGATCCGAAGAGAATTTATCTGCTATTTTGGTGGTATCAGTCTGCCTTCATGTTCCGAAATGGGGGAATTTTTGGTTTTGATATCCCCTCGTTGCCCCTAAGCTGCTGTTTTTATTCGTAATCTTTCGGGATCAAAAGTGAACAACTGAAACGTTGTCCGGTGGATAAGTCTTGTACATTGTGCCGGCGACCAGGGAAGGTGGGTTTTTGTCTGAAGCCGCTGATTGTTGGTGATGTGCACTTGCTGCTAATTTTACTCTTGTTCTGGAAGCTCCTGCTCCTCCAACTATATATACCATGTCATCATGTTCAGTTTTTTTTATACTCTCGCCGGTTAACTCTATTCTCATTGTGAGATAAACGCATAGGTTAGATTATTATTACTACTGGAGTATTAAGGAAGGTGTGTCATGTGTGTCTGGAATTTGTTCAAACATCTGGTGTTGGCATGGCTGGCTTTTGCCTTGGATCTTGGTGGTACATACTTGATTGTTTATTTATTTTTACTATTGTTATATTCTTCTTCTTTGCAAGAAAGCAGCATCTTTATTCATCCAATATGGCAAAATAAAGTCGAGTCTTTCAAACTGAGATAACCCCCATGGATTAAGCATTTAATTTCTATAGTACCTCCTCAATGTGATTTCCCGTTCCACACCTGGGAACGCTCACATTGAACTTGATTTGACGAATGAGCATCACAAGTTCACAACGGAGCCTTTGAAGATTCGCTGTATGTTCCTTCGAGAGCACGCAGATACTACGAAGCAGCATCTGAAGCTTGGCTCGTTGCTATGATTCTGGGCATTTCTGCGGAGGACACTCCCGTTTGTAAAAGCAAAGCCTTTACGCCGAATGCAGTCCTGATTAGGCAGCCTTCCCTGAGATGCATTGGTGTGAAGAATGTTGTGGTTTGGCAGGCAAATTACCCTTTGGTTGATTAGTGTTGACTTCATGTTCTTTGGTTTGAATTGATCAGCAAATCTGGTTCAATGTTTGATGTTCACACATTCTTGATTTTGGGTTCTTGAACGTTCTCATTGAATTTCTTCATTCTTTAGAGGGACTGAGGGAGTAAACTAGAGGGTCTTCATGGGTTCAAAAACCCTTTGGTTGATTAGTTTCGACTTCATGTTCCTTGGTGGTTCAATGTTCGACTTTCTTGGTTTTTTTTAACGTTCTCATTGAATTTCTTAATTCTTTAGAGGGAGTAAAGAATTATTTAATTTTTTTTTATTATTAGGGTTTGTTGTTGATACTTGAAAATTAACAATAATTAACACATACTTCAAAATTATACTTGAAAATTAGGGTAACTAACTTAAAAAATGAAATTGAATTCAAAACTGAAATTTGTTTTGTTGATTTAGGTGATTAATTTACTTAAGGATAAAGAATCATAACAGAGACTTACCGATAGTACAATGGAGTTTGATTGAGAATTTGTTAGTGACGTTGATAAGGATACTAAATTGGATTATTGCATAAATTGGTGAGACTGCACAACAGTAGAGAACCAGTCGAATCAGACGAAGGTAGGAGTATGCCTAATATATAGTAAATGAATATTATCCACATACGTGAATGTGTTTCAAGGGATCATAGATAATATAATTTATAAGGAGTAAGCATGATATATGGTGCATTGTAGTTAGAATGAAAAACTAATTAAAGTATCTCGCACATAAATATACGTAGATATAAATATTCACATGGTAAAATGTGAACATATTACAATTAACAGCGATGAAACTGTGATAAAAAAAAAAATTGTCATTATCAGCGCACAGGTTATAATAATGAATGTTGTCGGTTAAAGTAATTAGGCATAATTACGCATTTGAAGTCATCGTAAAGTTGAAAATTATGACTTCATATTTATAATTGTAGATACTCACCATGAGTCTTAGGATCATGCTATATTTTTATGTGCCTTTTAATCTTACTTTCTTAAATTTTTGGTTGATATCTAAGTACGAACATTTAGTCTTATTTATAATAAAAATTCCATCACTTCTTATAAATTTTCAATGTGAGATAATTTTTTGGTTGATAGATAAAGGACGAACGATTACTCTTATTTATCATAATAACATACAGGAAAATAAAATATATCTACTTGTATTAGGATAATAATAATAATTTTATTTTTATTACAATATTAATTATTTTAAAATATTAATTTTATATTTTTAGAATTTCTTAAGAATTAAAAGATTTTTGGTTTATAGTCTTAATAATTTTTTTTTTTTTTTTTTTAAAAAATTATGACTCAAAAGATTTTTGGCTAATATCTAATAACGAATTATTTCTCTTAATTATATAATAGAAATTTATGATCTCAATATAATTTTTCGATGTGAGATAATTTTACTTAACTTTATAGTCTTAAAAGATTTTTTAAAACTCAAAAGATTTTTGGTTAATATCTAAAAACGAATGGTTACTCTTATTTATATTATAGAATTCTATCACATTATATTATATTTTTCAATGTGAGACAATTTAACTTAAGTTTATATGTTTATAAGAGCGCTCTTTTTAAGACTTAAATTTTTTTTTGTTGATATCTAAGAACGAATGATATTATAATTCTTCAATGTGAGACAATTTAACTTAAGTTTATATTTTTAGAACACTTTTTAAAATTTAAAATACTTTTGTTGATATCAAAGCACGAAATATTACTCTTATTTATATAATAGAATTTTATAAATCACTTCATTATAATTCTTCGATTTTATGTTTTTCTTATAAATGAAATTATAGATTCATCACTTTTTCGAGTAAATAATGTATGAAATTTATAATCTAATGATAGCATTTTTTACCCCAAAATCTAATTATTTCATTTGTACATTTTTGTTACGATAAGTTTTTGTTAAATGAAACATAAAAGTTTTTTACTTTAAATGGTAAAACATCACATTTTTATAATGGATGAAATATATATAATAATAATTAAAAGATTATCTATCTCATTTTCTATATTATTTGTGATATATCCCTGAATCGAGTTTTGATGAAATAGACCAATCATTTCACTCGAAAGAAGCATTAAATATATATACAAAGTATCGTAATTTTTTGATGTGGGAAATTAGTTAAGTTTATAATCTTAAGATTTTTTTAAGACTCAAAAGATTGTTGGTCGATAACTATAGAACGAATGATTGTTCTATGATCACTTTATAGAGAATTTCAATCACTTTATCATAATTGATCGATGTGAGATAATATACTTAAGTTTATAATCTTAGGAGCTTTTTAAAATAATCTTAGGAGCTTTTTTAACACTCAAAAGATTGTTGATCGATATCTAAGAATGAATGATTGCTCTTAAACTTATTTTAAGACTCAAAAGATTGTTGGTTAATATCTAAGAACGTATGTTCTTAATGTTAGGAGCTTTTTTTAAAACTCAAATAAAAGATTGTTAGTTGATCAAAGAATGATTGTTTTTTTTTTTTTGGAAAATTCATTGATTCTCATCCATTGATTGTATTGTTCTTATTTATAATATAAAATTTCATCACCGCATCATAATTTTTCGATACGTATACTTTTTAATTAATAATCTTAGGTGATTTTTTTAACACCCAAAAGATTTTGTTGATATAAAAAAACGAATGGTTGTTCTTATTTATAATAAAGAATTTCATCAGCTTATCACAATTTGATGTGTGATATTTTTTACTTAAGTTTATCATATTGCTCAAAAAATTGTTTGTTGATATATAAGAATGAATGATATCTCTAGCTTATTTATAATCTCAGGAGTAATCAATATATATATATATATATATATATATATATATTTTAGGCTTTTTTCGAGCGATCTCATTGGTCTGTTCAATCAAACCTCAAATTAGGAAAGTATCATAAATAAATAAATAAAATCAATTAGAGAATCTTTTGATTATTATAATATATATTTAATTTATTATATTAATGTGATATTTTACAATTCTAACGTGAAAACCTTTAGAGTTCATTTTTTTAAAACATTATCGTAAAATAAATTATAAAAATGAAATAATTAGATTCGTGTTAAAAAGTGCTTTCATTAGAGTATAAATTTCATATAATTTGTTTTACATTATGTGAGGAATTTATAACATATAACAGTTTTAAAATTATCCCACATCGACAAATTACAATATGATAATGAAATTCTATATTATAAATAAAGAGTAATAATTCGTTCTTTGATATCTATCAAAAGTCTTTTGAATCTCAAAAAGAGTTTCTAAGACTATAAACTTAAGTAATTACCCTACATTGAGATGATGAAAATTTTATATTATAAATAAGAGTAATCATTCGTTTTAAATATCGACCAAGAAAAACTTTTTAAGTCTTAAAAAGTCTCTTAATAAGAGTACAAACTTAAGTAAAAATAATTTCACATCGAAAAATATAATAACGTGATGAGACTTTATATTATAAATAATACTCTGTAGTAACCATGTGCTCTTAGATACTAACCAAAAATATTTTGAGTCTTAGAATATATATTAACACTATAAACTTAACTAAAACTATCTCACATTTGAAAAATTATAAAGTTTCATCAAACATAAATCTTTTGAGTCTTAAAAAAGTTGTCAAGACTATACACTTAAATAAGAGAATTATAATAAGGTGATGAAATTCTATATTATAATTAAATAAAACTAAAAAAAATTCTTTAGACATCAACGAAGTTGAGTAATTCTCCCACATCGAAAAATTATAATGAGCTTATGAATTTGTACTAAAGAAGAGTAATCATCGTTTTTAAATATCAACCAACAAAAAAACTATGATGGAATTTTATTTCATTGTTTTTTTAAATTATGATGAAGTTATGAATTTGTAGTCTTGAGTTTATAAAGGGTCTTAATAAGACTACAAATTTAAAATTAACCCACATCGAAACAATTAAAATAAGTTACGGTAATGATTCCATATTATAAATAAGACTACAAATTTTAGTTAAATTTATCCCACATCGACAAATTATAATAAGGTGATGGAGTTTTATATCATAAATAAGATTAATTATTTGTTCTTAGACTCTTAGATATCAATCAAAATCTTTTGAGTCTTAATAGTAAATGATCCCACATTGTAAAATTATACCCCTCTCTTTTGAGTCTTAAAACACTCTTAAGGCTATAAACTTAAGTAAATTATACCCCTCACAAATATTAAGGTAATGGAGAAAAAAATAGTGAACAAAGAGAGTATAATAAGACGATGAAATTCATTAAAATACCCCCTCACAAATATTAAGGTCGTGAGGTGATTAAATTCTATATTATAAATAAGTGTAATCATTTGTCTATGTTTATACTAAAAGTGGAATATTTTAAATGCTTAAATACAACCCTATGGGTTAAATACTGACAAAAACCTTTTGAATCTTAAAAAACTTTTAATATACAAGACTACAAACTTAAAATCATCCCACATTGAAAATTGTGATGAAATTCTATACTTTGTATTATAATCAAAAGTTAAAAAGAACTTAAACTATAAGCTTAAGTAAATGATTTCACATCGAAAAAAAATTGACGAGCTGATGGAAGACTATAAACTTAAATAAATCATCCCACATCGAAAAGTTATGATAAGTTGATGAATTCTATATTATAAATAAGACAAATTATTCGTTCTTAAATATCAATAAAAAAACATTTAAGTCTCTTAATAAGACTACAAAGTTAAATAAAAATAATCTCACATAAGGTGATGAAACTTTATAGTATAAATACGACTAATCATTCGTTCTTAAATATCAATAAAAAATTCTAAGTCTTAAAAACTCTCATAATAAGACTACAAACTTAACTAAAATAATCTCACATCGAAAAATTATAATAAGGTGAAACTTAAGTAAAACTATCCCGGTTCTTAAGACTATAGACAAAAGACTAATTATAATTTTTTCCTTAGACATCAACCAACTTAAGTAATCATCCACTAAATAAGAGTAATCATTGTAACCAACAATATTTTGAGTTTAAAAAAGTCACAAAATTAAAATTATCCCACATTGAAATAATTAAAATAAGGTACGGTGATGATTCTATATTATAAATAAGACTACAAATTTTACCTAAATTATCCCACTTCGACAAATTATAATATGGTTATGGTTCTATATTATAAATAAGACTAATTATTTGTTCATATCAATCAAAATCTTTTGAGTCTTCAAAAAATTCTTAAGACCATAATAAGACGATGAAATTATATGGTGATGAAATTTTATATTATAAACAAGACTAATCATTCATTCTTAGATGCATGTATCCGTCTATAAATAAAAATTCTTAATTAGACTATATCTAAACTTAATTAAAATTATCCCACATCGAAAAATTATAATAAAAGAGGATCAAATTCGATTATATAAATAAAGAATAATCATCTATCATCTAACATAGATATAAAAACAAACTCTTTTAAGTCTTCAAAATAGCTCTTAAAATTATAAACTTAATTAAGTAATTAAATTATACCACATCGAAAAAGTATATAAGGTGATAAATTCTATGTCATAAGTGAGTAATCTTATGGTTTTAAATATCAACCAACAAATTTTGAGTCTTAAAAAGCTTTTAAAAGGACTAGAAACCTAAAATTATCCCACATCGAAAAAATTAAAATAAGGTGATGATTCTATATTATAAATAAGAGTAATCGTGCATTTTTCTGGGTCTTTAAAGCATGTCTTAAAACTATAAACCTTGAGTAAATTATTCTATATCGAAAAATTATGATTAGGCGATAGAATCTTATATTATATTATCAATCAAAAAAATTATTCTTATGTATTCTTTTGAGTTTTAGAATAAGCTCTTAAGATTATAAACTTAGTTGAAATTAAGTTTGATTACTAATATCATGTGATCATCTTATTTATTATAATGATATAGATTGATCAAGTTTCTTATTTAACGAATATACATCATCAATGTAATTAAGCTTAGTAATAACCCGAAGCCAACTAACCCGTGCAACGCACGGGCTTTAATCTAGTATATATATATTTTAGGCTTTTTTCGAGCGATCTCATTGGTCCGTTCAATCAAACCTCAAATTAGGAAAGTATAAATAAACAAAAAAAAAATCAATTAGAGAATCTTTTGATTATTACAATATATATTTAATTTATTATATTAATGTGATATTTTACAATTCTGACGTGAAAACCTGTAGAATTCATTTTTTTAAAATATTATCGTAAAATATATTATAAAAATGAAATAATTAGATTCGTGTTAAAAAATGATTTCATTAGAGTATAAATTTCATATCATTTGTTTCACATTATGTGATGAATTTATAACATATAACATTTTTAAAATTATCTCACATCGACAAATTACAATATGATAATGAAATTCTATATTATAAATAAAGAGTAATAATTCGTTCTTTGATATATATCTACCAAAAGTCTTTTGAATCTCAAAAAGAGTTTCTAAGACTATAAACTTAAGTAATTATCCTACATCGAGATGATGAAATTTTATATTATAAATAAGAGTAATCATTCGTTTTAAATATCGATCAAGAAAGACTTTTTAATTATCCCACATCGAAAAATTATGATGGGGTAATGAAATTCTATATTATAAATATTAGTAATCATTCGGTTTTAAATATCGACTAAAAAACTTTTGATATATAAGACTACAAATTTAAAATCATCTCATATTTACAAAATTACAGTGAGTTGATGAAATTTTATATTATCAACAAGAGTAATGGAACAATATCACAGAAAATATTTTCAAAAAAATCCTCCTAGGCGATCGGGCGATTTGACGACGATATCTGACCTAGGGCTCCTTTTCGGCGTGGGCAGCCATTGACGGCGACAGTGCTGTCCACGCTAATCTGTTACTATGAAGAAGAAGGCACAAACTGTTGCAAAAGGCCCTAAGCCTATTACTAGGGCTGCAAAAGAGGAGATTTTACGTAAAACAAGGCTCGAACCAAGGAAGAAGAAGACCGTGGCAGATTCGGAGGATAGTTCTTCTGGAAATGTGCGTATTAACGACATTCCCGGACTTCACTTTGACTCTGATTCTGATCAGGAGGAAGGATCGGAGGAGGTATCTGAGTATGTTCCTGAAACGGACCCAATTCCCCCGGAGAAATCTGTTGACTCCATTGGGTGGAAACAGAGGGAAGGGAAAAAAGTAGTCGATATTGAGGAGGAAGAGGAATTGTTGCAATTTTAAGAAGATGATGTTGAGGAGGAGGTTGAATACTGGAGTACTGCTGTCTATTGCTTCATCATGGGAACCAATCCGCCATGGGAAGTAATCGAAGGGTATGTGAAGAGAATTTGGAAGGAACATGGAACTGACAAGATTTCATTCCTCCCGAATGGTATCTTTCTCGTTCGATTCAAGGACAAAGATGCTAAGGTAAAATTAAGTTCTTAATCATGGCCTGTTTATGTTTGACAATAAGCCTCTAATTGTGAAAGAATGGACACCCGACGCTAAGCTAGATAAAGAGGATGTGCAAGAAGTGCCCATTTGGATACAATTGCATGAATTACCGCTGAAATTTTGGGGTCGTTGTCTGCCTAGGATAGCCTCACTTGTTGGACCGTATGTTAAATCCGATTTGGCTACGGAAGAACGTTCTAGGTTAGGCTATGCTAGGATCATGATACTGGCTAAAGTGGGACAGAAGTTTAAGAATATGATCAAATTCTTAGATGAACATGGGAATGAGGTGATCGTTCTTGTCAAATACGAGTGGAAGCCCATTTGGTGTGTTAAATGCAAGAATTATGGACATGAAGGGAGTGATTGTAAGAGGGAGGAATTGAAGAAAGCAAGAGCTGATGCTATTCAGAAGAAGAAGACGGAGGGTGGGTTAGTTGTTCTGAGAAAACAGCAGCCGGCCAAACTTGCAGTCCAGCCTGTTCAGCCTGCTAAGGTTGGGCAGCCGGTAATTGCTAATAAATACAAACCGGGAGCTACTAACCAGATTATGAAGAGCTCTGTTGTGAGACCGGAGATATCTTTCACTGACATAGTGAGGGGATCGCCAAGGAAAGAAGGAGAGTTGGGAAAGGAAGGGGTTGGCTTGGAATTGGTCTTACATGGAAGTACATAACATTGTGTTTTGGAATGTGCGCGACATGTGTAATATAAATAAGCAGCGTGCAATTTGTGATTTTGTTAGGAAGCAACACGTAGACATTTTCGGTTTGCTAGAGACTAAAATCAAGAATAAAGCGTATGCGAAAGTTCATCAGAATATTTTCTATGAGTGGAGCATTACGACAAATAATCACTGTCATGAAGGAGGTCGGGTGTGGCTTTTATGGAAACATGAAAGAGTTAACCTGACGATTTTGGAGTATTGTGATCAATGTATCCATGTTAAAGTCACGACGAATTCGGGTAAGGAGTATTGGCTGACTTTCGTTTATGCCTTCAACTCTTCGGCCGAGAGAGTTAGACTTTGGCGGAGACTAGAATCATATAACTTTAGAAGGCCCTGGATGCTCTTGGGTGACTTCAACTGTGTTTTGGATGCCCGGGAGAGGCTTGGAGGTCCGTCTACTGATGAGGCAATATATAGGTTCTTTTGGGTCTTAAAAGGAGTTTTTAAGACACTAAATTATCCCACAAGACTACAAACTTAAGTGACATAATCTCACATCGAAAAATTATAACAAGGTGATGAATATATTATAAATAAGAAATAAGAGTAATTAATTCTACAATAAGACAAAAGTAATCATTTCTCTAAATTATGACTAATCATTCGTTACTAGATATCTTTTAAAACTCAATTGAATCTTAAAAACCTCTTAAGACTATAAACTCAATTTAAATTATTACAAGAGTTTTTAAGACTATATCTAAACTTAAGTCAAAATTATTCTATATCAAAAAATTATGAGGTGGTGAAATTTGATAATATAAATAAGATAAATCATTCGTTCTTAGATATAAAAAAAATTGAGTCTTACATACAAAAGTACTCGATATTATAAACTTAAGGTAAGATTATCCCACATCGAAAAAGTATAATAATGTGATCAAATTTTATTATATAAATAAGAGTACTTAAGACTATATAAATACGGAATAAAATCAATCATTTGTTTTTAGATATCAACGATAAATCTTTTGAGTCCTAAAAGAATTTCTTAAGACTATAAACTTAATTAAAATTATCTCACATCGAAGAAATCATGATGAGGTAATGAAATTCTACATCATCAATAAAAGAAATTATTCGTTTTAGATATTAATCAAACATCTTTTGAATCTTATAATACTCCTCTTAAGCTATAAATTGAAGTAAAAATTATCCCACATCAAAAAATTACAAAAAAGTGATGAAATTCTATTATATAAATAAAAATAATCATTGTCTTTAAATATCAATCATAAATCTTTTGAGTCCTAAAAAGAGTTCTTAAAACTATAAATTTAAGTAGAATTATCACACATCGAAAAATTATGATTAGATATCATAAGAGAAATCATTCGTTTTAGATAATCATTTGTCCAAAAGTATACTCCGTAATAAGGTGATCGAATTCTAATATATAAATAAGAGTAATCGTTCGTTCTTAATAACTTAGATGGAAAAACAAACTCTTTTGCGTCTTAAAAAAATTGATAAGACCATAAACTTAATTAAGTAAAATCTCTTAAAAAAACTCTTAAGACTAAAAACTTGAGTAACATTTCTCCCATTGAAAAATGATTACAAAGTCATGAATTTCATAGATATAAACCAAACATCTTTTTAGTTTTAGAAAAGTTCTTTGGACTATAATAAACTTAAGTAAAAATTTCTCTTTTGAGTCTTAAAAAAACTTTTAAGACTATAAACGTGTGTGAATTGTTATAAAGTTATGAATTTCATATTATTTGCTTGAAAAAGTAATGAATTTATTACATATAGAAATAATAAAATTATCTCAAATCGAAAAATTATATTCATGTGATATTTCTATATTATAAATAAGAATAATCATTCGTTCTTAGATATCAACAAAAAAAAATCTTTTGATCATTAATCTTTTAAGACTATAAAATTAAGTAAAATTATTCACATAGATAAATTTTGATGAGCTGATTAAATTCTATATAATAAATAAGAGTAATCATTCGTTCATATATATATATATATATATATATATATATATATATATCAACCAAACATCTTTTAAGTCTTAGAAAAACTCCATATCGACAAAATTAAAGATAGATATTACGAGTTTTAAATACAATGCAGTACAATTTAATTTGACAATTTAAAAGTCTGTCAACCATTAGTTTCACAATTTAATTTGACGTTTACCGCATGTATGACCTCCCAAAAAACACATTCACGTATGTGGATACTATTCATTTATTATTAAACATACTCTTACCTACGACTTATTTTTTATTGTTGTGTAATCTCACAAATATATGCAATCCTCTAACTTGATGTCATTATCATTGTCACTAAAAATCGGCCCGTGCATCGCACGGGCTTTCCATCTAGTAACATAATATAATGGTACAAGTGGGGTATTACGTATAAATCCCTAACTCTCCACCTTTCACATTTATATACCTCCGATCCGCAGCCCGTTTTCTTTATTCTAACCCTTGCCCTATTAGCTGCGTTAACCCACCGAGATCCCCACATCCACGAACACACACACGAGCCGCAAAACCAGAGGAAGGAAAGGAGAAGTCGGGTCCCGTTGATAGGTATGTGTACACCGTCCTTTTCATGCTAGCAAGTGTTAGTTTAATTCTAATGTAGAGATAGCGATGGTCGGGAGTTGGATTATCGGGACTGTTGTTGTTACCGCCATCGGGTCGTATTACCGTCATTGTTGTCGTCATGTTGTGTTTGTCGGGCGTGGGCTGGTACTGTCGTTGTAATGTTATTATTGTCGGGCTGTTGTTGTTGCGGTAGTGTAGTTAGACGGTTGTTGTCACTTTAGTTGTGTTGTGCCTTTGTCGTTGGAGTATTGCGGCTGTACGTGATGGGTTAGGGCCATTGTCATGCGTTACGGTTGTCGTCGGTTGTGTCGTTACGATTGCCGTTATGCCACTATTGCGGTGCCGACATACATACAGTTGTTGCTGTTAGTGTAAGGGAATGGATGATTAACATATGATTATTAGGTGTGGTTATAATCTATGTAGAGATGAGTAATTTATACTTAAGACTTTATATCGGAATTGTTCTTTGGTGTCATCGTGTCGATGTAAATTAGTGTACTTGCTGTTGTTCGTGGTTATGAGTTAATGGGGTAAGTAAGGTTATTTAGATGGGTAATATAGTTAGGGCAGTAGGGTAGTATCTTTTGTTTTGTTACTTAACTATAACGGTATCAATTTCCATTCTATATATTAAATACCTTTGCTTAGGACCGATATTAATTAAAGTATGTAATATATTATTAGGAGCGGATTTTGTAGAGTTTCCGTGGTGAATTATGCTATCGGCCCTGTGGTGAATTGCTGACTATCTAGGTAAGGTTTAACCTTACTATGATACGAATACATGTTGGTTTGAATAATATATTGAGCATAAGTATATATGAAGGACATTGTGATAACAGTATTCATTATATTATGATGAGACATTGTGATGAGCTAGAATTATTGAGATTTTGATACTGAGTATGATTTGAGAGGCCACGGCCGCGTTGGTGCCTGCGGGCCCACGCTTTTGGATACTGTAGGTTACCGGAGGAGTAACCTAGGTTCAGTTGATCTCGAACCTGCCCGTTTATTCGCCTCCTTGGGGTTGCCCTCTGGAGGGATGTGCACATTAATGAATACGGGGCCCCTGTTACTATAGTGGATACGGTTGTGGAAACCGAGATCGGAATTGAGATTGTGATCCTTGAGATTGTGATTTGGTACGGTTATATTATCATGATTGTGTATTAGTATCAAAAATTGTATATCGCATGCTCAATAGTGCGTTACTGAACTGTATGATTATTCCTTACTCAGCTTTGCTGACCTTGTTTACCTTGTCTATATTGTACCCTATTTTATCGGGGCTTGTGATGAACCAATTGGTGTTTCCGACCTTTTGGGGAGCAGTTAATCGTGCAGGTTAGATTGTGATGTGATGATATTATGGATGCATGAGCGGGATGGGTTGAGCGACGACAAACTATACTTAGATGATTGGTTAATCTTATCTTCCGCTGCGTCTTAATACTCTGATTCTAGTTTTGGATTATTCCTTTTGACTTTTGGAACTTCTGTTGTAATTTGGAACATTTGGACTTTGATTTTAAATTCAGTATTTGTTTGGGATTGGTTTTATGGTGACTACTACCTCGGGTCACACCGAGATGGTAACACCTTCATTTACTCGGAAATGTCTTGGTAAAGCTCTTGTGTAAATGGGGGTGTTACACTGGCTAATTGCAATGTAAGTGATATTAAGGCAATTGGGTCTTGGTTCACTTGGAATAATAAACATAAAGTGGCTGAAACTAGAGTGTTTAGTCGAATTGATAGATGCCTAGTTAATGATGAGATGACGGGGTTATTTCCTAATGGGTTGGTACGTTTGACCATTGTTCGTGTGTCGTACAACTTGAACAACCCCCGGCTCGAAGGAATAGAAGCTTCAAATATATGAATATGTGGAGTAGAGCTTCGGAGTTCAAACTTTGCGTTTCCAATGTATGGGGCGAACTGATCAGGGGTACACGGATGTTTCAATTTGTGACAAAGTTGAAGAATCTGAAGAAACCTCTGAAATTGTTGAATGCGGAGTGTTTTTCTGATATAGAGAATCGCTGCCTGCAAGCTGAGATTCGCCTCGAGCAGCTGCAGGTTCAGCTGCGCACGGACAACAGCGTTATTTTGTTGCAGGCTGAGAGTGTCCTGAATGATCGGGTCAGGAGTCTTCAGGCTGCCAGATCTGAGTTTTGGTCCCAAAAGGCGAAGCAAAAATGGATACGTGAAGGTGATGTCAATTCTGCGTTTTTTCACGGACTGCTTAGAGCTCGTCGTGCTCGGAATGCAGTCGTGAAATTACAGGATGCTGATGGAGTAGAATGTGGGTCTGCCTCGGAGATTCAGGCTGCATTCATGCGGTTTTACAGGTCACTTCTGGGCGAGACGCACGCTGTCGAGCAGGTGAATGTCAATCTTGTTAGGCGGGGTAAAACCTGTACTGCCGAGATGAAAATGATGCTGGAAGAACCGGTTTCAGTTGCTGAAATCAAGTTCGTATTGTTTAGTATTCCACGAGACAAAGCCCCGGGTCCTGATGGTTATTCGAGCCAATTTTTCATTGATGCCTGGGATATTATTGGTGAAGAATTTCCGAAGGCTATTCAAGACTTCTTTGTGTCGGGTAAGCTACTTAAACAAGTTAATTGTGCCAATATTGTTTTAATCCCGAAAGTTAATCGTCCCTCTAGTGTCAAAGAATTTCGGCCGATTGCTTGTTGCAACGTCTTATACAAATGTATTGCTAAAATCATTTGTGTGAGGATGTCTCGGGTTTTGCCTAATTTGATTAGTCCCACACAAGGGGGATTTATCGAGGGTAGGAGTATTGTGGAGAACATTCTTATTTGCCAGGATCTAGTTAAAATGTATAATAGGGGACGCATATCCCCTCGATGCCTTTTTAAGGTTGATATCCATAAGGCATATGATAGTGTGGAATGGGGTTTTTTGGATCAAATGTTGCGTGCCTTAGAATTCCCGGATCATTTTCGTAATTTGATTATGAAGTGTGTGACGACCGTTTCATATTCCCTTTGCGTGAATGGGGATAATTTTGGGTTCTTCCAAGGGAAAAGGGGATTGAGGCAAGGTGATCCGATGTCGCCGCTGCTATTCACGATTTGTATGGAGTATTTTACTCGGATTATGGACGTTGTGGCTTTGGAGAGAAAGTTCAAGTTCCATCCGAAATGTGGAGGATTGAAGCTTAGTCATTTACTTTTCGCTGATGATCTCCTTCTTTTTCGTAAGGGGGATTCAGACTCGATGGAGTTTTTATGGCGGGCTTTTGCGACCTTTAGTAAGGCCTCGGGCTTGAGCATTAGCGTGGGTAAATCCCATGCCTATTTTGCAGGAGTCGATGAGGACAGGAAGACTGCAATTTTGCAGTTCTCGGGCTGTGTGGAAGGGTCCTTGCCATTTCGGTATCTTGGTCTTCCTATTCAAAGTACCAGATTGGGTAAGAATGATTGTGCAAAGCTTTTGGCGCGTATTACTGCCAGGATTGCAGGTATAGGTGCTCGAAAATTATCTTATGCGGGTAGGTTGACCTTAGTTCAGTCTGTGCTTTCTCAATTACACAATTACTGGGCTATGGTCTTCATTATTCCAAAATGTGTTATGGCTCGTATTGGGTCACTATGCCGGAACTTCTTATGGGATGGAGGGGTGGAAGGCACTAATCGATCTTTAGTGAGTTGGGAGAAAATCTGCTATCCAAAGAATGAAGGAGGGTTGGGATTACGGGACTAGCTTGATTGTGTGGAATGAGGCTACTGTGGCTAAACTAGCGTCGTGGGTCTTTGATCAGCCGGATAGGTTGCGAGTTCGATGGGTAAGTAATGTTTATCTCAAAGGCTCCTCGTGGCGTGATTTTCGGCCTCATGCAGATGTCACGTGGGCGTGGAGGAAGATCTGTCAGGCTAAGGACAGGATTAAGCCTATGTTTGGAAATGGAAAGTGGCATGGGTCGGATAACTTTTATTCGATCTCGAAGGGTTATGAGGAGCTACGTACTAAAATTCCGAGGGTGACGTGGTGGAGGATAGTTTGGATTAATTGGAGTATCCCGAGGCACAACTTTATTTCATGGCTACTTGTGTTTAGGGGTGCTCTTAATACAAGACTGAAGCTCCATCGGATTGGGATTGCTGATTCTGATCGATGCTATTTATGTGAGGCGCAGCCTGAGAGTTTGGATCATTTGTTCTTTGGGTGTGCTTGGAGCTCGAGAGTTGTGAATATTGTGGGTGATTGGCTGATGAAGAGGATTCCGGTAAGTGGGAGCCTGACATGGGCCAAAAATATTAGAGGGTCGAAGCTCCAATGCAATATTATTAGAGCGGTGGTCAATGCGTTGATATATCATATCTGGAGACAGCGGAATACATGCAGATTGGATGGAATTGTTCCTCAGCTTATCTACACGGCTAAATTGATTATTTTGGATGTGAAAAATCGAATAATGTGTAAGATCAAATACCCGATTCACACAAAGGACGCTGGATGGCTACAAAATTTGTTGTAGCCATTTGCTTGTAAATTGATTCATATATATATATATATATATATATATATATATATATATATATATATATATATATATATATATATATATATATATATATATACTTACACTTTACCAAAAAAAAACAAGAGTAATGATGTATTTTTTTTAATCTTAAAAAGAGATGATGGAATACTATAAACTTAAATAAATTATTGCACATCAAAAAATATGATAAGTTGATTAATTCTATATTATAAATAAGACTAATCATTCGTTATTAAATATCAATAAAAAAAAACTTTTAAGTCTTAAAAAATTTCTTAATAAGACTACAAACTTAAGTAAAAATAATCTCACATCGAAAAATTATAATAAGGTGATGAAACTTTATATTATAAATAATACTCCGTAGTAACCGTGTGCTCTTAGATATTAACCAAAAATATTTTGAGTCTTAAACTATCTATTAAGACTATAAACTTAACTAAAACTATCTCACATTTGAAAAATTATAAAGTTTCATCAAACATAAATTTTTCGAGTCTTAAAAAAGTTGTCAAGACTATACACTTAAATAAAAAAATTATAATAAGGTGATGAAATTCTATATTATATATAAAACTAAAAAAATTCTTTAGACATCAACGGAGTTAAGTAATTCTCCCACATCGAAAAATTATGATGAGCTTATGAATTTGTACTAAAGAAGAGTAATCATCGTTTTTAAATATCAACCAACAAAAAAACTTTTGTTTTTTTTAAAAAAAACTATGATGGAATTCTATGTCATTGTTTTTTAAATTATGATGAAGTCATGAATTTGTAGTCTTGAGTTTATAAAGGGTTTTACATCGAAACAATTAAAATAAGTTACGGTAATGATTCTATATTATAAATAAGACTACAAATTTTAGTTAAATTTATCCCACATCGACAAAATATAATAAGGTGATGGATTTTTATATTATAAATAAGACTAATTATTTGTTCTTAGATTCTTAGATATCAATCAAAATCTTTTGAGTTGTAAAGAAACTATTAAGACTATAAACTTAAGTAAATTATCCCATATCGAAAAATTATACTCCGCTCTTTTGAGTCTTAAAACACTCTTAAGGCTATAAACTTAAGTAAATTATATCCCACATCAAAAAATTATACTCCCTTCGGTCACTATTTTTTGCATCATTTCATTAAAATACCCCTCACAAATATTAAGGTAATGGAGAAAACAAATAAATATTAAGGACCCTCACAAATATTAAGGTAATGGAGAAAAAAATAGTGAACGAAGAGAGTATAATAAGACGATGAAATTCATTATATAAATAAAAGTAGTCATTTCTCCAAATTATGATGAGGTGATTAAATTCTATATTATAAATAAGATTAATCATTCGTCCTAAACAAAGTTCTTAACGAGGTTATAGAATTCTAAGTAATCTTTCGTTCTTAGATATAAGAGGTGATAGAATTTTATGTAATCTTTCGTTCTTAGATATTAACCAATAATCTTTTGAGACAAAAAAAAGTTCTAGGACTAAGACTATATGGTTAAAGTATAATTATCTCGCATCGAAAAATGAAGATGGTTTGATGGAATTCTATATATTATAAATAAGTGTAATCATTCGTCTATGAATAAAAGTTCTTTCTCTTCAAAAATGAATAAAAGTTCTTAATTAGACTATATCTAAACTACTTAAATAAATTTAAGTAAAATTATCTCACATCGAAAAATTATAATAAGGTGAATTTTTATTATTATATAAATAAGAGTAATCATTCATCCAAAATATATAATAAGATAATCCATAGGTTTATACTAAAAGTGGAATATTTTAAATGCTTAAATACAACCCTATGGGTTAAATACCGACAAAAAAACTTTTGAATCTTAAAAAAGCTTTTGATATACAAGAATACAAACTTAAAATTATCCCACATTGAAAATTGTGATGAAATTTTATACTTTGTATTATAATCAAGAGTTAAAAAAAGCTTTTAAGACTATAAGCTTAAGTAAATTATCTCACATCGAAAAAAAATTGACGAGCTGATGGAAGACTATAAACTTAAATAAATCATTTCACATCGAAAAGTTATGATAAGTTGATGAATTCTATATTAAATAAGACAAATCATTTGTTCTTAAATATCAATAAAAAAACATTTAAGTCTCTTAATAAGACTACAAAGTTAAATAAAAATAATCTCACATAAGGTGATGAAACTTTATAGTATAAATAAGACTAATCATTCGTTCTTAAATATCAATAAAAAATTCTAAGTCTTAAAAAGTCTCTTAATAATACTACAAACTTAACTAAAATAATCTCACATCGAAAAATTATATTAAGGTGAAACTTAAGTAAAACGATCCCACATCCGAAAAATTTATAAAGTTTTATATTAAACAAAAATCTTTTGAGTCTTAAAAAGGTTCTTAAGACTATACACAAAAGACTATATAAGATTAATTCTCCCACATCGAAAAATTATGATGAGGTTATGAATTTCTACTAAATAAGAGTAATCATTGTTTTTAAATATCAACCAACAATATTTTGAGTTTAAAAAAGTCTTAATAAGACTACAAAATTAAAATTATCCCACATTAAAACAATTAAAATAAGGTACGGTGATGATTCTATATTATAAATAATACTACAAATTTTACTTAAATTATTCCACATCGACAAATTATAATACGGTTATGGTTCTATATTATAAATAAGACTAATTATTTGTTCATATCAATCAAAATCTTTTGAGTCTTCAAAAAACTCTTAAGATCATAATATGACGATGAAATTCTATGGTGATGAAATTCCATATTATAAACAAGACTAATCATTCATCCTTTGATATTATAAATAAGAGTAATCGTGCATTTTTCTGGGTCTTTAAAGCATATCTTAAAACTATAAACCTTGGATAAGTTATCCTATATCGATCAAAAAAATTATTCGCATGTATTCTTTTGAGTTTTAGAATAAGTATAAAATTAACCCGAAACCAACTAACCCATGCAACGTACGGGCTTTAATCTAGTATAGAATATAATTTTTCGATAATAATTTTTTTTACTTAAGTTTATAATCTTATGAGCTTTATTAAGAATCAAAATATTGTTGGTTGATATCTAAGAACGAATGAATGATTACTTTTATTTATATAAAATTTCATCACCTCATCATAATACTTCTGTAGTATTATTTTTTCCCTACACAAATTTCTATATAATCTTTATTTAAATCAAAAAATAATTTAAAACTATAATAATTATTTTAAAAAAATTCAAAATTTTAATTTTATATTTGTTTAGGGTGAATAAATGAGGTGTTAATCGTCGATTTATATAGTCATAATTTTTTGAGTCTTAAATGGAGTAGGATTGTTTTTTTATTTTTTTATTTTTTATATACAAAATTTTTAGTCTTTATTTAATTTTAAAAATATATTAAAAAATTTGGACCAATCAAATCGCTCGAAAAGTTTCTGCTTTATTAATATATACTAGTTGGAAAGCTCGTGCGATGCACGAGCCAATTTTTAGTGACATTTATAATGACACGTAGTTGGATAATTGCATAAATTGGTGAGACTACGCAACAGAAGAAAATTAGTCGAAGGTAAAAGTATGCCTAATAGTAAAAGAATACTATCCACATACGTTGTTTCTAGAAAGATAATATCTACGTTAAACATCAAATTAAATTATAGGCATACATCGTAGTTACACCTGACAAATTAAAACTGACCCGATCCGAATAAGCCAACCCGACACTCGAACTGAAGACCCGAGATTGACCCGTAACCCGAATTAATTCAGACTAACCCAAAAGTGACCCGACTATTATTATACAAAATGAATTGATATCGCTAAAAATGTTGAAAATAGCAAGCCCGAAAACAGAAGTCAGCCCAAAAGAAAAGAGAGAAGATTCAACCCAGCTCAAAAAAGAAAGAGGAAAAAGATAGAAACTCGGAGGAGTAGTTACTTTGCTCTATTAATTTTTCATTAAACAATATTATCTACGGAGTATTATTATTATTATAAATGTAGTAATAACTGTAATAAATAAAATGACAAATAATATTTACGTATTTATGTAAAGTAAGAGACCCAAATTTGATTGTACGTAGAGTGTATATATAGCGTCATAGCGATATGAGTAATCAAATTTCTTGATAATATAAAGAGACTTGTTTATTTCTTATATAATAAATGTATAAATAGTTGATCTAATAGAAGATGATAAGTTACTACTCCTAAATTCGATTAGTGTTAGATTATTTTTATTTATATAATTGAATTTTATCATCTTATTATAATTTTTCGTGTTTAATTTCATATTGATATCTAAAGACGAATGATTATTTTTAGTTATGTAAATAGAATTCAATCAACTTATCATAATTTTTCGATGTGGGATAATTTTACCTAAGTTTATAGTCTTCAGGTTGATATTTAAAGACGAATGATTACTCTTAATTATATAATAGAATTACATCAACTTAAATTTTTCGATCTTTAATATTTCTACTTAAATTTATAGTTTTAAGAACTTCTTTTAATTAGCACCAAAAAAAAAAGAACTTTTAATACTCCAAAAGATTTCTGGTTCATATCTATACGAATTATTACTTTTATAATTTTATTTATATAATAGAATTTCATCATCTTATTATAATTTCTCGATATGGGATAATTTTAACTCAATTTATAGCCTTGAGACTTGTTTTTAAACTCAAAAGATTTGTGATTAATATCTAAAAACGAATGATTTCTCTTATTTATGATATAGAATTTCATCACCTCATCGTAATTTTTCGATGTAGGATAATTCTACCTGCGTTTATGTCTTAAAACTCTTTTTAGAACTCAAAAGATTTCTGATTGATATCTAAAAATGAATGATTAATTTTAATTATATAATAGAATTTCATCACCATATTATAATTTCTTGATGTGGATAATTCTACTTAAATTTATAGCCTTGAAAGTTGGTAAAGGACTCAAAAGATTTTTGGTTAATATCTAAAGATGAATAATTTTTTCTCTGTGATGATATAGAATTTTCGATATAGTATAATTCCATTTAAATTAATAGTTTTCAAGTTGATATCTGAAAACGATTGATTAATCAAGTACTTAGTTTTAATAGCATTCCATCAACTTATTTTAATTTTTCAATGTGGGATATTTTTAATTAAATTTATAGTCTTAAAACTCTTTTTAGGATTCAAAAAAATTTCTGTTTGATATCTAAAAATGAATTATTACTTTTATTTATATACTCCGTAATAGAATTTCATCAGCTTATTATAATTTATAGATGTGTGATAATTTTATTTCAATTTATAGTCTTAAAAGATGTTATAAGACTCAAAAGTTTTTTTTATTGATATCTAAAAACGATTTTTTTTATAAGAAACGATTTTTATAAGACTCAAAAGATTTTTTATTGATTTTTTTATAAGGTTCAGTTTTTATTGTTGGAAATATAAGGTCACTATAGGGGCGACATATAATTAGAGAATATACGTTGTTGTGTCGTGGTATGAAGACCACTGAATGAGAAACAAAATCGTCCTGATTATGGTACAAATCGGAATGAGCGTCGTCCCCCCAAGGTCACACAACACTCCTAAAAAGTTGTGTACTCAACCATTAGGAGTTGAAACTCGGTGGTATATATTCAGAATTTATCAAAGAGATTTGGATGATGAAATATTTGATGTATACTCTCATATTTCTTATCATCCTCATAACTCTTATTTTATATAATAAGGGTCATATGAGACTAACTTAAAAATTAAAGGTATCCAGAACCACTTTATGATGATAAATGAATGATCATTATTCTAAAAGATCATGACATTAATAACCATGCTAATTGGGTTTATATGCTACTAATGAGAGATGCTCTTACTATGCAACAATGGTCAACAATTCCACTTTACATTATTTCTAACAATTATGATATAATCACCTTTTATTTGATGTGAGATAATTCTACTTGAGTTTATAATCTTAATTAAGATCTTTTTTTAGAACTCAAAAGATTTCGATCAATAGATCTCAGGTTAACATATAAAGACAAATGATTACTCTTATAATTCTCCTTTTGTAAGAATTGTTACTTTCGTTTTTTCCTATCGATGGACGAATAAACGTAAAGTACCCCTCTTGCAAAAAAAATGATTACTCTTATAATTAATACAGAGTATATAATTGAGTTTATCACTTTATTAGAATTTATCGATGTGGGATAAGTACTTTAATTTATAGTTTGAAGAGCTACGGAGTATTATATATAAAACTCAAAGGATTTTTGATTGAAATCTAAAGACGAATAATTTTTCTTACTGATGATATAGAATTTCATTAATTTTTCGATGTGGGATAATTCTACTTAAGTTTATAGTTTTAAAAAACTCTTTTTTAGAACTCAAAATAACTCTTTTTAGAACTTAAAATAATAATTAAAAAAAATATTATTAATTATTTAAAGTTACAATGTCTTAGACATCAACTATATCTTACGTGTTGCCGAAGTTGTTAAAGAATCATATTTTCAAGGTGCCTTACGAAATTCAAAGCGGAGATTAGGAATTCCTCAGGGGATTTCTCGTTATTTGATTACATTCGTTCCGACCTCACGAAATGTATCTATTTTCTAAAATTGCTTGGAAGCTTCTTTTTCAAAGCCTCCAAATTCTCTTTTGATTGTCTCAGACACATATTCTCACCATAATTTCAGAGCTCAATAATTATTTGGTGACAATGGATGATAAAGAAGTGAGTGATCATCCGGGGAATATATGTGGGCTGGGCGTATTTTTTTCCGGTGTTTCGAACCCAAGTGTCTTCCTTGGAGAAAAAAGTTGTCAAATGACGATGAAGTTGTGAGGAAAGGGTTTGAGGTGGATCGGAAGGCAAATGAAATAGAATGTGAGGTTTGTGTACCGGGGGTCGTTGTGGGTATAATTGGACAGTAGACCGTCCGATTTTCTTGTGTAAAGACGGGGTTTATCTTCAAGCCTGCAATTATTATTCCCTCCAATCACTATTGTTTGCCTCATTACCTCAATATTTGTGAGGAGTATTATAATGAAATGGAGCAAAAAATTGTGAACGAGGAAGTATTGTTGTTATTATTTTTTTATTTTTACTATTTTTTATAAAGGACGGGGTTATTATTATTATTATTTTATGTTTGAGTATGGAATAAAGATGAGCTGAAAAGTAGAGGGGGAGAGGCAGAGAAAAAAGACATTTGAGAAGGATAAAATTAAGGCTAATATAAAAATATTTTGAGTTAATATTAAGATTAGTAGAAAAATATATTGTCCTCAATATAAAAATATATTGTACGTACCCAATACAAAAATATATTCAGCATGTTCATTCTCAATCATTTTATTTAAAATATATTCCGACCTTGACAGACAAGTGTTATCCAATAGTAAATTTTGGGTCTTGACGTCTCGATGGATGATGTCTAGCGAGTGGAGATAGGCTAACGCACTTGCCGTTTCTACGGGAAGGCCAAGTCTTTTAGGCCAGGTGAGCAGTCGAAGGGCCGCCTTGGAGCCATGCAAATGGCCTGCACAAGTACCAATGGAGATGTACTCGTAGACCAAAAGCAACTCTCTGCTCTCATGAGAAGTGCAGTCGTACAGAGTAACATCTGCTCTCATGAGAAGTGGAGCCGTACTCTCTCATGAGAAGTGCAACTGTACAGAGTAACAAATGACAAGAAAAAATTTGTTTAGGAAACCAAAGAGTAATTCAAATTCACATTCTTACCGCGATAAACAATGACGTATCCTCCTCGTCCAATTTCATTCGCGGGATCGAACAAAGCAGTAGCCTCCTCGAGCTCACCATAGTCGAAAATATTAACTCCATAATAGTTATAGCTGCGGCTGGTGCTCGGATCTAATCTACGTACAAGTTTGATTGGATTAGATATGGTGGTGTCGGGTACAGCAGTGTCGGCGATGTCAAGTACAACAGCTTCAACTGTAGCGGCGAATGAAGAAAACCGCGCTTGCAATTACGTTTATATTTTTAAAATATCTAATATTTTTAGAGGGGGATAAATATTAAAAAAAATATATATTAAACAGAATTGACTATGCATTCCACGCGATCTCTGTTCAATTTTTGTTTTGTTTTGAGGTGATAATTGACTGTTTATATAGTGTTAATTTCTTTCGACCAGACACGTACGTAATAGGATTGTTTTTTATACAAATTTAATATCACCTGAGTCGTAAATAGAGTAGGATTGTTTTTTTCCGAGGCAATTTTGTATATTCTTTATTTAAATTTAGAATATTAAAACTTGGACCAATCATATCGCTCGAAAAATTCCTGCTTTATTAATATATATTGATTGATTGATTATACCACCAGTGGTACCATGCTAATATACCACCAAGGATATCCTTGTCATTTATCATTTTTTATTCAGTTAACTTAAAATCAATATACATACCTGCTTCTCTCTTTCTCCATTAATAACCAACTTTTCGTCAAATCATACATCTTTTCATTCTCTATATTCAAAATCTATTCAATAATGATAATCAATGTTGGATGAATCTTCAAGGGCGACGAAAAAATCAAATTTATCTTCTCCTCGTCAAGGTAATATTAATATGTACTCTACACATTAGTAATTACTCGTATAAAATTGGTTGTGCTTTCCGATATACGGAGTACCATAAATAATCGTAATTTAATTTTGCCTATAGATTTAATATTTTTGTCGTTGAATGTTAAATATTGCTCGAAAAGTTTATATGGTAACTCAATATACTTAGGATTAAACTACGATAGTCGATTACTTATTTGATAAGCAACTTTTTTGTCTCACAACAAATTTCGGCTCATCAAATATTTGAGTGAAGCTCGAAAAGTATAGAAATTAGTTCGACTTCAAACTACTGTAGCTCGACTTAAAAATGGTAGTTATGATCTCGATGTTAGAAATAATGCAAAGTGAAATTGTTGATCATTCTTGTATAGTAAGAGCATCTCCCATTAGTAGAATATTAAACCTAATTTATTAGCATGGTTATGATTGTCATTATATTTAGAATAATGATAATTCATTTTCCATCATTAAGTGACTTTGGATATCTTTTGAGTTTAGTCTCATATAACACTTATTATATAAAGTGAGAGTTATGAGAATGATGACATACATGAGAATATACATCAAATACTTCATCATCCAAATCTCTTTGATAAATTTTGAGTATACCATCGAGTTCAACTCCTAATGGTTGAGTACACAACCTTTTAGGAGTGTTGTGTGACCTTGGGGGACGACGCCCATTCCGATTTGTACCGTAGTCGGGGCGATTTCGTTTCTCATTCAGTGGCCTTCATACCACGACACAACAACATGTATTTACTAGTTATATATCGCCCCTATAGTGACCCTATATTTCCAACAATTGAGAAACGAAATTATGTCACTATTATTGTGGTTGTGTTCATCACTTGTCATTGGAATTGTTTCAATTGGCTATCTTGTTTCGTTGGTAAGATTTACCTCGTTGAGGGTGAGACAACAGTTCGGTATTATGGCAATAACTCCGTCTCTAGATCTCTGATTTGGACGTGTAATATGGCGTTGGAAAGCTAAGAAGAAGGACTACAACTCTTTAGTTGAAGTCGTGAGCTGATTATGTCATTTACTTTTCGGAAAATGGGACACAATGTCGTGGTAGTATGCTGAAATTTTTTGAAGGTTTATGAGTGGATGATATTATCTTATTTTATTATCAATATTCATCCTTGAGAATGAGATATGGTGTCTATGAGTTTATTTCTTTTCTTTTTGTGATTCATGATGATAAAATAATTACGTTTGGTAGATGAGTATCATTTATCGTCATTGATTGGAAGATAAATTATCTGATAAGAGTAGGATGTTAATGTTGTTTCTGAACATATGTTGAATGTGTTAGTCTCAATATTTCATGATGAATGATGAATTTGCACATATATTTTTAATATTATATGACTAAAAAGGTGAACATTTTCCTAAACTTTTATCGAGTCTTGATATTGCATCTTGGAAAGAAGATTTAGACTCATGTTTATGAAAAATGGTATGTATATAGTCAAATAAAATAATTAATGCGATTATTAGTGGTGTAATAAAATAATGATTAATTATAAAGGATTATTGTGCAAATTATGATGGTTAGAAGATGATCATGTGGAGATTATATGCTCTTATGAGTAATGAGAGTAAACTTTTTGGATTTATTATATGGCCGTTATAATTTTATTCTATGCACTTAATATATATGACATTGAATATTATTCATTAATCAATTTAAGAACATTATGTATGTTTTGCTTGAGAAAATTGAATATGTATAATATATGTTGGGATTATATATTAGTGTGATTTTTCATATCCTTATTAATGTTTTGAAAAGGCACGTGTGTGCTTGTCTTGTAAATACATTTGGAAGGAGAATTTAACTTCACACTAGAGACGCATCAATGCTCACTTGAGTAAAATAAGCTATATGTGGGGGTTAAATATTTTATTTTTATTGACATGCATAATCTTGATCAAGTATGTATTAAATAATTGGATGAATTATTTGATAAATTACTCTAAGAATAGATTATGGAATAGATCAATTGTCAGACACAATTATTTGATATCTAAAGTTGAGATGATTAATGAATGAATAATTTGTACATTTTGTTTGAACGATTATGTTTGTCACTATTTCTAGTGTGACAACATGTTGGGGAAGTCATTCAACTTATTTGATAAAATTATTCATGCATCAATTTTAAAGTTGATATCTTATAATTTGTGAAGAGTATGTATATCTCTAATTGTGGGGGAAAGTGAGGATCAATAACGTGGTTTATACATGAATAATGGAACCAAATGTAAGAGTTTTAATTTGTTGACTAAGTCAATAAATAATGGTTGCGTAAGGTCCATTTATTTATGTTGTACATTTGGCTTACACCACACTATATGAGATTATGATGATTGATTTTATGTGAGTAAAGGATATATATTTTAATTTGTGGATTTGCAAAAAGAATATATAAGTGAAACAATCATCGAAATCGTTGTTCTCTAATATAAGAATGATGATGTATATATGGTGCAATATTGAGAATTGCAACATGTTGGATATTTATAAAGATGTTGGATCACAAGGTGAGATGCACAATGATCATGAGTAAGCTTTCATCTTTATAATAATTTTATTATAAGTCTATTGAGAAGACTGTTATAATTTTATGTATTATGTATGCGTATTATTTTACTCCTTTAACCTTATCGGGGTAATGCATGGTGATTGAGAGCTTAATATTTATTGCATAATTGTGGGGGCATCAATTGCTATGCAATGTTTGATGTTAATTTCAGCTTTGTATTGCTAAAAATGATGTGTAGTGAATTACACACATGTATTATGCAGATTTGAGAGAGTTGAAATCATCAAATATAGTTTGGTGTATTTGAAAGGTTGAGCATACAGCTCTTAATGGTCTTATAGCCCGAATTTGGGTGGTCCTTGTGAGACGGACTTGATGAGATCACCGTAATGATAGAGGTTGAGCATATAACTCTTAATGATTTTATAGCCCAAATTTGGGTGGTCCTTGTGAGACGGACTTGATGAGATCACCGTAATGATAGAGGTTGAGATATTCCTCTTAATGAATCTATATCCCTATGTTTGGGTGGTCCTGTTGTGAAGGACTTGATGGATTCATCGTAGTATTGAGAGGTTGAGCGTTAGAGCTCTTAATGATTCTATAGCTCCATAAGTGAGTGGGTTATGTGGAGATATCCTTGATAGAATCACCTAAGTGGGTGTGAAGGGTTGACCTCCTTCTATGAGAGATTGAGTTATCTTTCTAGAGCCCTCATCAAAATCCCAAGGTTCATTTGGCCATAAATTTGTTGAATCGTATTGCGGAACTCGTGTGGAACTTAAGGTATGATATGTGTTGTGAGGATAATTCAACCGAAATGCAATAAGGAATTCAAATTGAAAGATATTCTCTTGTTGTAAGTAAGTTGTTGACTCATTTCACTAATACGTTAATTCAAATCGAAAGATATTAACGTCTAAGTGTAAACCTTTTCATATACTCAGGATTTTTGTTTTCGGTTTATCATTTGCATTAGTGGGGGATTGTTAGAAATAATGCAAAGTGAAATTGTTGATCATTCTTGCATAGTAAGAGCATCTCCCATTAGTAGCATATTAAACCTAATTTATTAGCATGGTTATGATTGTCATTATATTTAGAATAATGATAATTCATTTTCCATCATTAAGTGACTTTGGATACCTTTTGAGGTTAATCTCATATAACACTTATTATATAAAGTGAGAGTTATGAGAATGATGACATACATGAGAATATACATCAAATACTTCATCATCCAAATCTCTTTGATAAATTCTGAGTATACCATCCATCGAGTTCAACTCCTAATGGTTGAGTACACAACCTTTTAGGAGTGTTGTGTGACCTTGGGGGACGACGCCCATTCCGATTTGTACCGTAGTCGGGGCGATTTCGTTTCTCATTCAGTGGCCTTCATACCACGACACAACAACGTGTATTTACTAGTTATATATCGCCCCTATAGTGACCCTATATTTCCAACACTCGATTACTTATTTGATTAATGAGCAAGCTCAAATTAAAAATATGCGTGTAGTAATGATATTAATTAGCTCAAAAAGTATAACAATAAACTCGAATTTTAAACATTATACTCCCTCCGAGTTCCTATGATTGCCCCGTTTCTTTTTGGGGTGGAAAATAAGGAAGAGAAAATGAGTGGTTAAAAAAGGAGGAAGAGAGAGAAATAGGTGGTTGAATGTGAACCACACATTTATGGCCCAAAGTGGAAAGTGGGTAAAAGATCAAACTCAGCCCAAAAAGGAATACGGGGCAATGTTAGAAACTCGGAGGGAGTATTACATTTTAATCGTAGCTTGAATTATTTTCATGATAGCTCAATAAGTTTATACATGCGCTCAAATCACAAGCATTACAATTAGCTCGGATTTTATATATTATTCCGTACATTATAATTTATTTATGGCTCTAATTGTTTTCATTTTAACTTGAAAAATTGAGCTTCTTTTTGAATTAGCTCAATTTCCGTATTGAATAGCTCGACTTCTTAGGTCACTTGCTTAAGTCGCATAATTGGTTGTTTCTATTAAAAACTAATTTCACTTTTGTTCATAGATTGTTTTGAGAAGGTGATGCGCGAGCGTCGCGACCCGCACGATCAAACAATATTTTTAACTCCGACAAACCTAACTAATGTAGTAGTGGTAGGTCGGGATCGATCTGCAGGGAGAGGATTAAGCGATATTGGTCAAGTCTAGAGTCAAATCGTGGTTGAGATTGAGATGGGGGTTTGGGTCGAGAGAGGTCGAACTATTGCTAACGAGCTATTCTACGAAGGCTAGGGTCAATAAATAGGAAAGGTGTTGGGAAGAGTCGGGATTCGGAAATAGGGTCTTAGAATCTCGGGATCGAGTTTTTGTTACAATGTTAAAAATGGAGAATTCCACCTTTCGGTTTCTTCACCCAACCTACCTAAACCCGCTTTCACGACGAAAGGGTAAGTCTCAAATTAAGGTAATTTCTACCCCGAGTTTCCCCATATTGGTAGAAATTAGTCAAGGTCGGCCTAGTCGTGATTCTAAGTCAACAAAGACACAAAAACCTTAAAATTGATAATTATCAAGTAAACAACCCACCAACATCCCTTACATCAAATAATCCAAATCCTGCTCCCTAATTCCCCAACAAAGAAATCTACTCACTAGTCATATATGGTGATTAATCAACAAAACACTAATAAAAGAGAAGTTGTCTAAAACATGCATAAAAACTACACTAATAAATTATACTAATGGAGAAAAGGGAGAGGAAAGAATTTTACCAACAATGGAGGAAACTAAGATAGAAGATGAAGATTAACATAAAAGATTGAATCTTGGAGAAATACACAAGAATTTGTCACTAATCCATGCATAAATCTTCAATCTTCAACAAGAGAAATATGAATCTTCAAGAAATAAAGCAAGGATCTTTGTCACATAAATCCTTGTAAAACCCTTGAATCTTCAACAATTAAGCACAATCTTCAATAAAGATGGAAGCTTGTCTACTAATTATAGAGGAATTATACTAATACTAATTAGATCTACTAATTGTTTGTAGAGAATTTTCTAGGAAGCTTACTACAATCTACTACTAGAGAGTTTTCTACCCTACTCCTACTCTTAAGAGGCACACTTAAGGCTCAAGGAGGCACAAAACCCTAGGATGGGTATATATAGTATTCTTAATGGGTTGCACAAACTTCAAGGCCCAAATCCGATTCTTCTTCATTTAGCTAGACCTTCACCCTTTGCATCTTCATGGGGCGAAATTTCGCCCCGCGGCTTGACATAATAATCCCACCGGGTGAAATTTCACCCGGTGAGATTTTCTTCGGTTTTTGCGTTTTCGGCCCGGTTTCTCCATCGGGCGAAATTTCACCCGGTGGACGAAATTTCGCGCGGTCATTTCGCCCGGTCGGGAGTGCCGTGAAAATCTTCGGGGGTGAAAAAAATGTCGTCGGGCGAAACTTCGCCCGGTGATGACTCACCGGGCGAAACTTCACTCGGTGGTCTTCCGACTCTTTTCCGGTCTTTTTCTTTGTCGATCAATTGGATTACTCGAACTTTCAGTTGTGTGCTTTGCTCTTGGACCGTATCTCTCTCTTGCTCGTAGAAGCTCAAACACGTTTTCGGTCGTAAATCCTATCAAAATAGACAGAAAACTACCAAAAACACGTAAAATGCAAAAGAGAGACATTAATGTGAGAATTACGCAAAATATGGCGATAATCGCACTCAAGTCCCACTAAACAGAGGGAAAACGGGTCTAAATGGGAGGAAAAACGATCCAAATTTGGCACACAACAATTCCCCCACACTAAATCGTTGCTCGTCCTAAAGCAATGACCCAAAAAGAAACTAGCTACTACTATTAAGCTAGACTATGCTAAGCCGATACGAGGCAATTAACGGGCCCGCTCCGTCCCTTCAACTCACATCGAGATACCCATGAGGTAGAGTACGGCCCTGTTCTTTTCAGCTTATTTTCAGTCCGTTTCAGACCAGCTTAGCTTCTATCAACTCAGCCCAGCTCGTATCAGCTCAGCCCAGCTCCTATAAGCTCAGCTCAGCTCAGCCCTAATATTTTCAGCTCAGCTCCAATATTTTCAGCTCCTAAAATAATACTTCGATAATAATAATAATAATAATAATAATAATAATATACTATATAATAATATAATAATAATAATAATAATAATAATATTATTATTATTATTATTATTATTATTATTATTATTTATTTATTATTTATATGAAACGGAAGTTGCATTAAGATCGAAACAAATTACAATAAGTTATTATTATTGTTGTTGTTGTTATTGCATTTCGATATTAATGCAAGTTTCTTTTCATAAAAAATTAATAATAATGATAATAATAATATTGTTGTTGTTCTTGTTCTTGTTGTTAATTTCATTACTTGTATCTCTTAATGTTAATAATAATAATAACAAATTATTATTATCATCGTCATTGTCATCATCATCGTCATTGTTATTATTATTATTATTATTATTATTATTATTATTATTATTATTATTATTATTATTATTATTATTATTTATCATTATTATAATAATTATTTATATTATTATGCACTCCATAATATTTTGAGATCTTGAAATAGATGTTACATTCAAATATTTACAGCTCACACACACAATATAACATATGAGTATTATTTCTATTGTATTAAGATTTAAGAATATGAAAATTTAAAATTTTGTATATTACGTAATCAAATATATATACATAACATTTTTTATTGTCAAGTACTAAAAAAAACAAAAGTAGAAATCAAATGAATTGGAGTGAGAACTATGTTGTTGTTGTTATTATCATTACTATTATTAATTAATTAATTATTATTATTACTATTATAATTAATTAATTAATTAATTATTATTATTATTTTTATTTAGTGTTATAATTTTTTATATTTTTTTTCTCATTTTTTAAAATATTATTAGATAATTTATATGAGTAGTTATTAGTTTCAGGTTCTTTTAATTAAGCTCAGCTCAGCTCAGCTTCTATCAGTCTAGCTCAGCTCCTATCAGACCAGCTCAGCTCTTATCAGACCAGCTCAGCTCAGCTCAGCCCTATTTCAGCCGAAAAGAACAGGGCCTACCTCCATGCAAGGCAAGTTGGGGCTTGCTTAAAATTGGGGTTGCGACTAACACACACACAAACACAAAACAAAGAAGACACACATAAAAAGATAGTCGCAACCAAAGAGAAAATAAATCACCGAATCCCTCATCGAGACGGCGGAGAAAGCACCGATTCCAGCTTAAGACTAGCGAGAACACTACCTAGCTAGTAACACAAATTGACATGGACAAGATCCTAATAGGATGACAATCAAACAATAAAAACATTGAAAATTTACCAAGGTCCTACTAATTCCACTAAAGATGCCTACAACGGGACGATAGATGGAGTGGATAAGTGAGAACCATGGAGTTAGTAAGCACTGTAGGTAAGTGTTATGCCGTCTCCTAAGCTAAGCCTAGAGGGTCGTTCCAAACTCGAGAAAGCCGATTAGACCAAAAAGAAGAACAAGTGTTTGCAAATGGCAAGGATTGTCAAATTACCGCTTGTAGACACCCACATTTTGACCGCCAGGTGTCTATAGCAGTTTCCGACAAACACCCGATGATGATCGGACGCAAACGTGCTTCAAATACTCAGAAACGGGCTCAAAATCATTGGCATTTGGCTTGGGCTCATTATAGAGTACATATCTCACAAAACCGACCTCAAAATCAGGCCCAGTGGGTCGTTTCGAGTCAAATAAGACTAATTTGGGTCGATTCTGACACCAGGGGTAAAACCGTCTTTTTACGACCGAGTCAAAACCCGTCAAAAATATTTCCGAGTCACGTGAGTCAGCCGTGACACCTCACATGGCTGATTCGGACCCCAATCCTACGGGAAATCAGCTACACAAAATATTAAACAAATCCGTTTAAGGATGGAATTCGATCTCAAGCAGGAATCCTATCCGAAAACCGATTCAAACACCCGACCGAGCTAGGACACTCGGCCGAGCAGCCCTCCACCAGCCGGTTCTCCTTTTCTTCTTTGACAAGAAAGCGGAATCCTCATTCCTTTCAACTTCTACGTTTCCTATCCCAAGCGGTAGTTCAAACTCTTCTAGCCAAGGTCGGGAATATCCCTATAAATAGCCCCTTGCACACAACACTTTTGGACATCAATTATCAATCAAATACACATCAATTATCATTCATTCACATCCATCATCCATCATCAAAAATTCAGAATTATACACGTTCATATACACACACTCATAAACACAAAATTAGCATCGAGAAACCGATATTACAAACCCGAAGGAAACCGGCCCGATACCCGACACCCTTCACACACGTCACGTCCAAACCGAACCACCGACAACTCACCGACATCCACTCGACGCTCTTGTGCCCAAGCCACGTCCCGACGAGCCCCGATCCGAGTAAACAGAAGCATGTAGGTTGAGGGTGTAACAAAACCCGATTTCTCTTCTTCTTCTCTCTTCCTCCTCGTCCGTCTTATTTTTTATGGGTCGGTCGTCGTTTATTTTATTTTCTAATATCGATATTATTAAAAACTACTTTCATATAACAACATTCTTAAAAATATGATATCGATTCTCTATAATCGAATATTGTATCGAAAAGAATTAAATTAAATCTCGACGATATTAAAAATCGTTACATCTTTTTTTCGTTCAAACTTCTTTTTACAAAACCTTTTTTTTTTAATTCGTTCCGAATACTCGATATCGATTTCATAATCGAATATCGGGTACGACGAATATCGAAAACATAAATCGAATACAAATTAATTCATATTTTGTACGCGATTTATCAAAATTAGCAATTTCGAACAAAAAATAAAAAACCGGGACAGACCCGCACGCGAGTCGCGCCCCACCTAGGCGACTCGCGCACGGGCCTGAAACCCGAGTCCTCTTTTAGCTTTTTTTCGTTCGTTTTATTTTATTATTCTACGAAACGATTTCAAAATTTATATCTTTTCTAAAACTATTCGAAGTATTTGATATTGATTTCGTAGTCAATTATCGAATATAACGAATATCGAAAATATTAAGTCGAGTACGAATTATGCAATATTCGTACGCGATTTAATAAAAGCATCGAATTTTCAAAAAAACCGCTTTCGAAATCAGCCCGACACGCGACTCGCCGGCATCCCGGGCGAGCCGCGCGGCCGGCTGTCACACGACACATCTTTTCTTATTTTATTATTTTTCGAACTTCGTTTTTTATACAAAACGGCGTCTTTTTAATATTTTTCAGATCTCGATTAATATTTATTTTCTCGATCTCGCATATTTATTTGCTATATTTTTATTCACAAATCGATACTAACTCGTTTGTTCATCTTGTAGCAAGTTCATCTTTTATTTCATCTTTTTTCATATCATTTGTTTTAATATACTAAAACGACCTCACATGCTAAATTCAACTTTGACGTTAATTTTCATGCATTAAATCGACGTAGCAACCCATTCAATTCCTCGCATGCTTAGGAAAACAATGTTTGCATATCATTCATCGTATTACTAACGCGCGTATTCAAAAGTCATTCGATATCCCAGTAGAGGCCGCTAATGTGCGGGCGGGGTTGGGTGTTCTTCACGAACTTCCCAACACGTACCCTCACCCCTTACTCAGAACCGTGGTTTCCGGATGTCCGAAACTATTGGCAACGAGAGTCATTCAATATACGATTAACCGCTCTAGTCGGCATCTATATCGATATGCAAAGGGACGAGCCCAATAAACTCTCACATCGGAAATGGGCCGTATTTTACACGGCCCACTACGACATAGAGTGGGCTCGAACGGTTCCGAATAACCATAAAATTCGGTGGCGACTCCGACTTCGATTTAAATTTCCATTTGACCATCTCATGGAGATTCATTCGCCTCCCCAAACCCGCGCGTGGCCGCGTCGGGGTGGACCTATGTCATGTCCACAATTTGGCGACGCCGCTGGGGATTAGCTGATACGTTACTGACCTTCAGCATCCTCAGGGTGAGACTCGAATAGAAATCGTTTGACTAGTACAATACGCGTTTTAGTTTTACGGTTCATGCATAACCCCATATTTTCCCGGGCCGGTACTGGTGACCGACGTCCCACTATACTATCGATGTAGTCCAAATTGGATATGTCGAAGGTGTCCATTAGCCGATTCGTATGGGTTTTACGGCATGTTCTAAGCTCAACTCGACTTAGGAAGTCCGCCCCGATTCTCGATAGGCTGTGTACACTGGTATAGACCCTTACAGACTGACCGAGACTTAGAATTAGAGCATACATGGCGTCGTTATACTGTTTCCATGACTACGTGCTACCTGATTTACAAGTCTTTTTCAAAAACCGTCATTTTTAAAAAAAAATTGCATTCTTTTCAAAATATCCAATTTTCAAAACCCGAGACATATACCGAATTTAGGATCCACGATTTTACTCAAAATAGCCTATTTTTAGCCGGTATTATGCCCATTTCAAAACTCGAAAATATTTTCGAAACTTTCAAAACCGTTGCCCGACCCACCTTTTCCGTTTTCGAAAAAAGGGCCGGTTCTCCCCGAATTTCTTCGGGCTTTCAAAAATTCTATTTCAAAACCTTTCTTTTCTTAGGGCTTCCCGTATTTAGCAGTGTCGGGACGTGTCTTAAGTTGTCAAGGTCTCTAGCGTCGAAACTCCGTCGATCTTATATCACGGATTTCCTTCCTATCCCAGTCCGCCTTATTAGACTAAGGCAAGGCCCACCTACGTAGGACATACTCCTACAAAGGTTGGCCCGTTTACACAAATCAAGTCCAAAGTCTGGGGAATGTCTCACGTGAACCTCCTTTCGAACAGGGCCCAGCCCACACAGCTGGATCCTAAAGGAGGCCCACCTTTCACAAGTCACCCGTCTAGGAGTCTTTTCCGAGTCGACCTTTTACAAGGCATAGCCCTGTAACAAAAGGTTTGTAACCCTTACGTCTAAGGGTCACTCGTCCGACACTCGAGTCTTAACCAAATATTCGATCCCACTTGGGGACTACCCTTCATCAGAGCGGTCAATCACGATGCTCTAAGGGTCATGTCTTACACGTGTCTCACATACCCCACTTTCGAGCCACTTAGATGCCACACCATCTGAGTCCTATCTGAGTCCTTAGCCTCACTTGGGGGCTATTCCCCGACGGAACGATTAATCACAGTCACCCCGAGAATCGCACCCTACACATTTGTCTTAGGAGAGTCTAACCCGAGTCAAACATGGTCGCCCCATTTTCGGACTCACCCTCGTGCAGCTTGAGTCTCATCGTCAAGTCCAAGCCAGGGTCGTTACCTCGTCCAGGTCAACGTTCGAGTATCCCGGTCCATGAATCTTAGTCATTCCCGTCACCCCGGGCCGTGTCTAGTTTGACTCCCTCTCTTGCATTTGCGCAAAACCGAGTTTAGGCGAGTCGTGGCACCTGTCGAAGACCTTACCCAAAAAAAAACAACCAACCAAGCATCCGAGTCCGGATCTGATTCGAGTCTAAGTCTGAGTCCGAGTCTAGGATACCCTACATCCTCATTTCCAAATCAGAGTCAGAGTCTTTTGCATTCTGTCCTCTTTTTCAAAATTCAATAAAATCAGCTTTTCTATTCCTCATATATACTTTCTTTATGTGTTTCCGAGAACATGATGAACACCGTCATACACTGTGAGCACATGCACGTGACTATAGGCACATCTATAATGACTGCAGGAAATCGAGACCCGTGCTTCCCTTTACCTGTTCCATGTCTGACATAGGAAGCCACAAAACTACCCGTAGCCGGAGCGGTATCGAATCCTATGACAAATCTAGGCAGTCTCCTAGTTTGGGTTCAAGACGGAAGGCAAGCCCATTTCCCACAATAAACACCCATCCAATAAGACTACCAATCCCTACCTTAGGTGTTAGTCTGACCAACAGGAAAAACAAAAAAAAACTGGACAAAAAAAAAAATCAAAAGTCCAAGGAAAAAAGCAAAAGGCCAAAACAAAAAAGCAGGCCATCATAAAAAAAGAGCATCCACGACCAGAACGGTCAACACAAATGAAGATCCCATGACCGGGGCTAAGAGGTCAACCAACAAAAAATATTCAAATGCCCATGACCGTGGTCAACGGTCCACTCAAGATCAATACTCATACCATTCAATAAGGGAGAAACAATCAAGCTGGTCAACTAACACCACATTTAGCCTTCCCACATTACAACCCTCAAGACCTTCCCGAGACCCAGGCTAAAGACAGCCCGGAATTTTGAGGATTCAAGCTCCATAGGATACCCCTAACCATTAGGGCCAGACATGGAAACCAGATCCCGCATCATCAAACATATCCCGATCAAAGTTCGAGCCATTTTACTCGGCTTCCCCTTTACATAACAAAATTCACAATCACCATGCAAACCCGAGATCAAAACTCGTCAAAGACCCGAGAGCAAAACTCGTCAAATCCCTTACCTAATCATACACAATCCCGAGAGCAAAACTCGTCAAATCCTCGAGAGCAAAACTCGTTAAAATCCCCGAGAGCAAAACTCGTTAAAATCCCATCCCAATTCTTCACATCCAGACCAATTACCAACCCCAAACACGGGAATTCAACTTGCAGTCGGCATAGAACATGCTTAAATAGTTCACACCACCTCTGGGGGCTACCCCGGAGAATGCTCACAGTCACAGGATCAACATCCTAACTATTCTAGCCCTTTGGTCAAGACATCATTGGGAGCACACTTAGCCTAATCATCGCTATGGCTAGTTACACACAAAGTCCTATTAGACTAGGCACCATAATATATCTTCCAATACACTGAACTACGGCATGGTTTGATTTCACTACACGTGAATACGTAGGCAGCCTTTCAACAGAGGCACAACCACCCACATTGACACACATTCAAAAAGCGCCATCATTCCGGTCATGACACCGTCATTTCCTCAGCAGCTAGCTTTGTCGTCCTGGGGGCTTCTCTTAGACAAAAAACCTCCATCCACTCACAAAATCCATATAAATTCAAAAAATCTAGCCTCCTTTCTATAGTGTGTCCTAGTACTCGGCTCAGTCGAAGACAAGAATCTGTCAGGACTCGAGGCAATACCCACTCTGGAAATGTACCCTAAAATCAAAAATTCAGGAGAGCACTAGACTACAACAGTCTCATTATAGACTACTGCAACCCCGTATAGCATATCTATCCCACTTCGATGTTCGACCATGTTGCCACTCGTCTAGGCTACGGAATAGCGCAACTTAAGAGTCTCGTTAGGTGGCCCACCCCCCTACCGAGTCACGGTCCAACCCCTCGAGAGTCCAGTCGTGTCTGTCAACTCGTCCGGTCACGCCCAGCGTCGAGTCCGTCGATAAGTCTCTCTCTTCAAATTCTCATTTTTTAAAATTTGCAAAATTTAGCCATTTGAGAAAACCCTTTTCGACAAGGTCAGATTTCGGTCTATTTAAATTGCAAATTTCTTTTCTACCCATTTCAGTTTTGAAAACCTATTTCCTAGCACGTGAGCTGCTTTCAGGACTTCGATTTTAAAACTAAGCAACAATCATTTTTTATTCCCCAGCGCGAGTCATATTTGTTTCACCTACATGTTGCATGCAAAATTCTATGTAACTTATACAGGTACAATTCAAGACCGCGCAATTCACATAACTCCCCCAGCGGCATAGACTTATACGACAAGTCCGATTCCCCACAGAGTTATCATCGTCAACTCAGGTACATTTCTAATCTCCGGCCGGCGGGCCCTTTACGCAGGTCTAATGGACCTTAAACGACCCGACCGGAAGTCTGCCAGGTCTTAATCTTTGATTGGCCTGGTAGCTACTCTGACTTTCGCCTTGTCCAAGCCTCAGTCAGAGTGGGGGCTCTGTAGACACCCACATTTTGACCGCCAGGTGTCTATAGCAGTTTCCGACAAACACCCGATGATGATCAGACGCAAACGTGCTTCAAATACTCAGAAACGGGCTCAAAATCATTGGCATTTGGCTTGGGCTCATTATAGAGTACATATCTCACAAAACCGACCTCAAAATCAGGCCCAGTGGGTCGTTTCGAGTCAAATAAGACTAATTTGGGTCGATTCTGACACCAGGGATAAAACCGTCTTTTTACGACCGAGTCAAAACCCGTCAAAAATATTTCCGAGTCACGTGAGTCAGCCGTGACACCTCACATGGCTGATTCGGACCCCAATCCTACGGGAAATCAGCTACACAAAATATTAAACAAATCCGTTTAAGGATGGAATTCGATCTCAAGCAGGAATCCTATCCGAAAACCGATTCAAACACCCGACCGAGCTAGGACACTCGGCCGAGCAGCCCTCCACCAGCCGGTTCTCCTTTTCTTCTTTGACAAGAAAGCGGAATCCTCATTCCTTTCAACTTCTACGTTTCCTATCCCAAGCGGTAGTTCAAACTCTTCTAGCCAAGGTCGGGAATATCCCTATAAATAGCCCCTTGCACACAACACTTTTGGACATCAATTATCAATCAAATACACATCAATTATCATTCATTCACATCCATCATCCATCATCAAAAATTCAGAATTATACACGTTCATATACACACACTCATAAACACAAAATTAGCATCGAGAAACCGATATTACAAACCCGAAGGAAACCGGCCCGATACCCGACACCCTTCACACACGTCACGTCCAAACCGAACCACCGACAACTCACCGACATCCACTCGACGCTCTTGTGCCCAAGCCACGTCCCGACGAGCCCCGATCCGAGTAAACAGAAGCATGTAGGTTGAGGGTGTAACAAAACCCGATTTCTCTTCTTCTTCTCTCTTCCTCCTCGTCCGTCTTATTTTTTATGGGTCGGTCGTCGTTTATTTTATTTTCTAATATCGATATTATTAAAAACTACTTTCATATAACAACATTCTTAAAAATATGATATCGATTCTCTATAATCGAATATTGTATCGAAAAGAATTAAATTAAATCTCGACGATATTAAAAATCGTTACATCTTTTTTTCGTTCAAACTTCTTTTTACAAAACCTTTTTTTTTAATTCGTTCCGAATACTCGATATCGATTTCATAATCGAATATCGGGTACGACGAATATCGAAAACATAAATCGAATACAAATTAATTCATATTTTGTACGCGATTTATCAAAATTAGCAATTTCGAACAAAAAATAAAAAACCGGGACAGACCCGCACGCGAGTCGCGCCCCACCTAGGCGACTCGCGCACGGGCCTGAAACCCGAGTCCTCTTTTAGCTTTTTTTCGTTCGTTTTATTTTATTATTCTACGAAACGATTTCAAAATTTATATCTTTTCTAAAACTATTCGAAGTATTTGATATTGATTTCGTAGTCAATTATCGAATATAACGAATATCGAAAATATTAAGTCGAGTACGAATTATGCAATATTCGTACGCGATTTAATAAAAGCATCGAATTTTCAAAAAAACCGCTTTCGAAATCAGCCCGACACGCGACTCGCCGGCATCCCGGGCGAGCCGCGCGGCCGGCTGTCACACGACACATCTTTTCTTTTTTTATTATTTTTCGAACTTCGTTTTTTATACAAAACGACGTCTTTTTAATATTTTTCAGATCTCGATTAATATTTATTTTCTCGATCTCGCATATTTATTTGCTATATTTTTATTCACAAATCGATACTAACTCGTTTGTTCATCTTGTAGCAAGTTCATCTTTTATTTCATCTTTTTTCATATCATTTGTTTTATTATACTAAAACGACCTCACATGCTAAATTCAACTTTGACGTTAATTTTCATGCATTAAATCGACGTAGCAACCCATTCAATTCCTCGCATGCTTAGGAAAACAATGTTTGCATATCATTCATCGTATTACTAACGCGCGTATTCAAAAGTCATTCGATATCCCAGTAGAGGCCGCTAATGTGCGGGCGGGGTTGGGTGTTCTTCACGAACTTCCCAACACGTACCCTCACCCCTTACTCAGAACCGTGGTTTCCGGATGTACGAAACTATTGGCAACGAGAGTCATTCAATATACGATTAACCGCTCTAGTCGGCATCTATATCGATATGCAAAGGGACGAGCCCAATAAACTCTCACATCGGAAATGGGCCGTATTTTACACGGCCCACTACGACATAGAGTGGGCTCGAACGGTTCCGAATAACCATAAAATTCGGTGGCGACTCCGACTTCGATTTAAATTTCCATTTGACCATCTCATGGAGATTCATTCGCCTCCCCAAACCCGCGCGTGGCCGCGTCGGGGTGGACCTATGTCATGTCCACACCGCTATTTTCCTTCCTCGGGGCTCGGTCATCTAGTAGGCATTTCACGGCAATAAGACAACCACGGGATTATTTGGGTTTGGGAACGATTTTTTTTTTCTTGAGATTTTGATTTTCTTTTTCGGTTTTTCTTTCCCCATTTTTTGAATCGAGGGTTTTTTTTTTTTTTTTGCATTCAAAGATTTGCCCTTCTTCTTCATTTTTCCCTTTTTCTTTTCTTTGAATAGCCCATTTTTGGCTAGATGATTCATTTGAGGAACAAGGTAAAGCATATTCTTGTAAACTTATTTGTGGAAATGGGTGAATGGTAGAGAAATAGGCTAGTCGGGTGTGCACCCCCTTCGAACACATAAAAGGATGAAAATTTTGGACTAAAAGTGGCTTCTCAAGTAAGGTCACCTAAGAGAACGGGGAACGGTAACCAAGGCCTGACTACTCCATGGGTGGTCAAAAGCAAATTCCGATGTAGACTCCTAGAAGAAAAGATGGACTCATGGTAAAAATCCAATGCAAAAATTGGTTCAAGGTCATTCTACTAGAATTATGTCCAAAAATAAAAAAGGGTCACTAACAAGGGAGTAATAAACACTCGGCCTAATCTCAAAATCGGGTTTTCGAAAACTTTACCTAGACAAGCTATACACAAAATAAAAAGAACACAAAAATGACAAAAACACAAAAAGAGCAAAACAAAATAAAATGCGCAAGTATAGCCAAGCACTCCATACTCCATTAAGTCAACACAATCCACAACCACCAATTCCAAAATGTTCACCAAGTGAACCTCCAAATAGCATGTATGCCCAAACTCCCATGCATAAGATCAGAGAAAGGGATAAAACGAAGGTAGAAAGTATTACCGCGCGGTCTTCATTTCATTTCCGCTACCTTACGTATCAATGCTAAACGGTTGGCGGTGTACCTAAAAAAGGAGAATGCAAGACAATACAAGTGACACAAAAACGAAAATAAAGGAAAAGAAAACTAAAAAAGAGAAAAAAAGAAATTTTTTTGGATTTTTGGTTTTTAAAGGAAAAATGAAAAAGAAAACGAAGAAAAGGATAGTAGATCCCCCCCCACACTAAAATTGTGCATTGTCCCAATGCACAAATAGGAGAAGAATCGAAAAAGAAAAAGAGAAAAGAACGGAAAATATTTTTGAATTTTTATGATTTTTCAAATGTTTTTGGGTTTTTGAAGATTTTTCAAATGTTTTTGGATTTTTGAAAAATTAAGGGAATAAAAAGAAAAGAAATAAAAAATGAAAAAGAAAGAGGAAAAATAAGAAAAATCGATAAGGGAAGAAAAAAGGCGTAGGTGTAATCACATCACCTCGCCCAGATTCTGCACAAATCGGGAAAATTAAAAGAAAAAGAAAATTTTGGATTTTTCAATTGGTCTTGGTGCGATCAAGTCACCGATGACCGGGAGCAACAGTCAGGTTCTTCTTCTCTAAGGCACCTGCAATAAACCTCACGTGTGTAACGACCCAAATAGGGTCACGGAGGGGCTGACAATTTCTCAAGCCAACAAAATAATCAATTACAAATCAATCAATAACATAATTAACAACTGCCAAATATTGGCGCTGCAAGCATAAACAGTGTTTACTGAGACAAGAGAACAAACAACCGATGACTGACAACCAACAACTAACACCCCCACACTAACACTAACGACACTCGACCACTCACATAGAACCTGGGGGACGAGGTGGTGGGTAGTAAGACCCTAGCGGAGGCATACCGAAAAATCTATCAAAATAGTGCTATTGCTGTTGCAACATCCTTTGGTTCTCCTCTGCCGCCAACCTCGCTGCTTGGGCGTCCCTAGTAGCCTCCCTAGCCATCTCAAAACTGGTCCGGGCGTACTCAAAACCTTCCCTAGAGTAGGAGTATAGATGATGCATAGTATCGCGCGCATCCCGGGCCACATTGTAGGCATCTTGGGCCAGGTTTAGTGAGGTTGTCGAGTTCTCCCAAGTCTGACGTGTATGATCATAGACTTCTCCCCATTGGTTGTAAAAGTTCTCCGATCCAAAGAACGAAGAGTGTCGTGGAGAACTCATGTTAATGTCCTCCTGAAAACCTGGGGTAGACTGGGTGAACGTGGAGTGTCGGTGTTGTTCAAAGTCTGAGAAATTGGGGGTGAAAAATTGTGAGGTCTGGGGTTCGGGTTGGCGGGAGGAAGAGGGTCCATGTGATGATGAAGGTAATGTCCTATAACCCTCATCCCGAGAGGTTTCAACCTCCCGATCCTCCTCCGACACGTCTACGACCTCTATATCATCGTTGCCAAAATCTAAAGGTCCCTTGGGGTATTTAGTCTGATAAAACTTACCTCGGGTGTTACCTCGAATGTACTCCCCGGACCTCTTCGACATGCTGAAGTTCTCCTTAACATCTAGCCTAACCCATTCGGGGCTAGGCATTGCAATGGCGCGCAACTCAGTAATCTTATACAAAAACAAACTGTCATAATCCCCTTTCTAGGGCCACACAAGGAAAGGACAATATACTTCATCTATGTAAATTCCCGCTCCATCAACTGGTCTCAAATCGCTAAAATCGATTTCCAAGGCTCTAGCTAGCATCGTTACAACACCGCCGCAAGAAATTCTCTTGCGGCCGCACTTCGCAATCTGGGCGAAGTGAGTAGCTAAGGCCTCGGACATATCGATCGACGGGCCTCTCTCCAAAACCACATCCTCTAAAAGCTGAACAGCTAAAGCACTACAGTTGTGGTGCGTATCATAGCTTGACAAGAACGAATTAGCTATATTACGCGCCACATACCGGAGGATGGGGTTTCGGATCGAGAAAGAACACATCTTTCCTCCCTTGAAAGGCCTCTGGCGGGCTATTTTAAACCAGAATCGATCTCAGCCGAATTTATCGTCCAGAGTCTGTCCCGCCCTAGGCTTTCCAAGGACTGAAGAAGGTAAACCAAGCAGTGCACCAAAGTCCCTCAAGCTGAGGAGGTACGAAGTTTCTCGCAATTGAAAAGAGACAGTGGCATTATCATCACCACTTAACTCGAAAGTTGCGAAAAACTCGCACGTCAACTTCTGAAAAGTTTCCTTCTTGGAGGCATAAAATTTGATGAGACCAAGACCTTGGCACATTGATTGTACCTGCGATTCTATGCCCATGCGCTCAAGTACATCTCGAGCCGCCCAACGAGTTGGCTCGAGACGACAGACCCATAATTTTTTACACTTATCAACATGAGCTTTCTTAGCGAAATAGAGACCAGATAGAGGTTCACGAAAATTACGACGGATTTTCGGGTAACATACCTCAAGCGGAACAGGTTGTTCGCGCGGTATTGAGCTTTGTGTCTGAACAGGCATCGGGACAGATTCGTCCCGAGCCTCGGCCGCTTCCCCTGACCTTGAGGACGATGTTGACCCCAAATTTCGATTAAGCATTGAAGAAATCTGTTTCCTTGCCATTTGCTTTACCCTCCTCATCCTTGATGCTTTGAATTTGACGATTATGTGTTGACGGTCTCGATTTGGGGTTTGTCGGAACTTGAACGATTTCTCAAAACAAACTCCAAGGATGTGTTAGGAATGTGATGGGGATGAGGAATATATATAATTTGATTGAATTTTGATGGAGGAATGAAGAGATTAGAGGTGGTTTATAGTGGAGGATTTGAGGTTTGTTTGGGATTTTTGGGTTTTGGTTGAAGAGAGAGATAGGAAGAGTGAATTATGAAGATGGTAAGGTGGGTTTGGTTGGGTAAGGCTGCCCCGGGATGATTTTTCGCCCGATCAGATTCCACCGGGCGAAATTTCACCCGACGGTCTTCGGATCGAATTTCGTCGTTTCCGTGCAGTTTCCCCACCGGGCGAAATTTCGCCCGGTCAGACTCCACCGGGCGAAATTTCGCCCGGTCAGACTCCACCGGGCGAAATTTCGCCCGGTCGGATTTCCGTCAATTCCAAGTCGCAAAATATTTTTACCGCAGGGCAAAATTTCGCCCGGTAAGATTCCACCAGGTGAAGTTCTGCCCGACGGATTTTTCGTCAATTCCTTTGGTTTGAGCAAAGTCGCCACCGGGTGAAATTTCACCCGGTAAAATAATTCACTTCAAAACGGGACCTTGCTACGAAAATTTTCTTTGACTTGGTCCAAAACTTTCCTTAACTTCTTCAAATAAACCAATCTTCTCAATCCATAATGTTCAAAATTGTTCAAAGCGCAACCCCAAAAATTCCGAAAGAAATCTTCACGATCCCTGCAGGTGCCATAACAAGGCTCCAAAAGAAAATCCAAAAGCTACTGTTCGAAGAAAATAAAAAGGGAAAAGAATATACAAATATTTACAAAGGTGGTTATTATGGACACCGCCAAACCGAATTGAATGTTTGAGTTTAATCGGGGTTGCTTGAAAAGCAACCCGGAGTACCACGTTCCTTGTTCTTGATAATAACGCCACCAACCATATGTTCTCTTCTTGGCCTTGGCAAACCCATGAGGCGAGCTACCTCCGGTAGCATACCCCACTCATTTAAAACTTCTTCTTCGGGGGCTTGTCCAAGTATAAGAAAAACACCATTATCATCACTATCATTATAGTGGACATCTTCTTCGGATGGTTCCTCGGTGGCATAGTCAAATGTCGGTGTATCAGAAGTTCGGTAATTATCTTGGGCTAGAAATTTGTCATCGGTTTGTATATCCACCATATGGTCCCATAATTCCTTTGCGAAAGGGATATTCGGCAAGAAATCGGGTAATACAAATTGACGGTGCTATTATCAGCATTAAAAGATAATTTCCCTTTCTTCACATCGATAGTCACCCCGCCGGTTGCTAAGAAAGGTCGCCCTAGTAAGTTAGGATTGCGTTCTTCAATGGGCATGTCAAGGACCACGAAATCGGTAGGTATGTATAGGAGACCTACCTTAACCATAAGATTTCGTGATAACCCAATTGGCGCTTTCGTAGTACCGTCGGCCATCTGAACGTTAAGCGGAAAGTGTGCCATCCTTGGAATATTGATTGTCTGAGCAATGATTAATGGCATAAGGCTAATATCCGCCCCGAGATCACATAATGCTCGATGTATCTCAACATTGTCGATCGAACAAGGTATGCAGAAATTACCGGGGTCACCAAGCTTAGTAGGTATGGTGACTTTTGGGGTGACCCTAGGCTGTAGTGGAGTTTCCTTCCTTATGGTAGAATTCAAAATTATATCCCTTATGTACTCGTTCGGAGTTGGCATAGAGAGACTAGTTTCCAAATTCTCTATCAAGTCGGTGAAGGTTATATACTCCATAGCTTGGTCATTGAACGAGGTGGATGGCTTTTCATTCAAGGGGGGCACTTCGATCCTAGAGACTAGATTTGTGTCCTCTATTGGGATTTGTTCAATAAAAAAAGCAAGGTCTTTCACAAGATACTTTGACGGATCTCTCCTTGGGTTTTCGGTTACCTTCTTGAACACTTTCTCATCGGGTTCATTGATTGAGGGATGAGATGAAGTTTGTGGAACAAAGGGGTTCGCCGGTTTCTTTTCGTTGATCACCTTAACGGCATTCACGGAAGCTTGGTTGAAAGAATCGGTCGGCTCTTGAGGAGTTCGAGCTTGCGACGCGACTCGTGCCTCTAAAGCTTCAAGTCTAGCTCAGTTTGACGCATTTTCTTTCAATAAGAACTTGATCGTTTCTTGAATGTCATAAAAGGGTTGAGAGTTTCCTTGAAAGTTCCTTGGAGGACCTTGGCTAGGTGGTGGATAAGCTCCAAAAGGAGGACCTTGATTAAATGGAGGCTGAGTTCTAAAAGGAGGACCTTGAAATGGAGGATAAGTTCCAAAAGGAGGACCATAGTTCGGTCTAGGCGGTCCTTGAGGATGGAAATAGCCTTGATTGAATTGATTTGTGTGAGGAGGTCTTGGTTGATAATGAGGTCCATATGAATTAGAATAAACCCTTTGATTGGGGGCTCTCGGAAAAGGATATGATCCTTGAGTTGGCACGGAATAGAATCCGGTCCTCAAATTAGGATTGTTCGTTTGAGGCTTTTCATATGTTCCTTGAGTGTTGGCTTGATAAACGTACTCCTTCCTTCCACAAAAATTGGAGTCGTGATCATATTCTCCACAATGATCACATGGGATATCTACCCTATATGGCTTTGGAGGCGAGATAGATGTTCGCCTAGGTGGTGTGATTCTTCTTGGTGGAGTGACTCTTCTTGGTGGGGTGACTCTTCTTGGTGGAGTGACTCTTCTTGGCGGAGACCTCATTTCGGGTTGGAAGGTGTCCCTAGCAACCATTGCCTCAAATCTCTCAAATAGTTGAGCGATTTGTACTTCAAGAGTGGCCTCCATGTCATTTGACGATTCCGAGTCTTCACTTAATTCACCCTCTTGCAATTCCTTAGCACACGTCACTTTTGGCTATTTTGTCAAGAAGCTCATGGGATTCATTCTCGTTGAGTAGGAAAAAGTCGCCCCTTGCGGTTGCGTTAAGAATGTCCCTTGCATCGGCGGATAAGGAATAGAAAAATGTTTGGAGCAAAAGCCAATAAGGGATACCGTGATGTGGGCACTTCTTTTGTAGAGTTTGGAATCGATCCCAGGCTTCGCTTATGCTTTCATTTTCTTGTTGTTGAAATGTTTGAATTTCCCTTCGGAATTTGTTGGTCTTAGACGGTGGGAAATATTTCTCGAGGAAAGAGTTGCTCAAATGTTCCCAAGTGCGAAAAGTATGGTTGGGGAAACTCTTAAGCCACCTCCTTTCTCCATCACGCAAGGTGCAGGGAAAAAGAATCCGGCGTAGTTGGCACTCGGTGACACCTTCAAGCTTGACACCAATAAGACTTTCCTTGAAGAGGCAAACATGCTCTATCACATCTTCATCTGGCAATCCTCGAAAAGTTTGTTGTTGAATCATATGCATGATGGAAGGTTTAAGCTCGAAACTCTCCGGGATAGCTCCAATGAAGACGGGTGAGGAAATATCTTCAATAGATGGTTGAGAATGGGACCCAAGTGTAGCCATACTTGAATCCTTGGAAGTTGTTTGAGGATGAAGTGCTGAGAAATGAAGAAATTAGTGGAGGGATACACTATCGAGTTGTTGCTTCGGTCACAATATTTCCAAGTGACTTGTTCTTCGAATGGGGATCAAGCAACCTAAATCAAAAGTATACCTAACAAAAACTCAACAAACAATGAGTCCTCCTAGCACCTAATGGTACTAGGGTAGGAGGAAAGGAAAAACAATTATCCAAGCACAATAAAACAAAGACTTAATCAATTAACTAATCACCGTCTCCCCGGCAACGGCGCCATTTTGATGCGCGGGCGTCGCGACCCGCACGATCAAACAATATTTTTAACTCCGACAAACCTAACTAATGTAGTAGTGGTAGGTCGGGATCGATCCGCAGGGAGAGGATTAAGCGATATTGGTCAAGTCTAGAGTCAAATCGTGGTTGGGATTGAGATGGGGGTTTGGATCGAGAGAGGTCGAACTATTGCTAACGAGCTATTCTACGAAGGCTAGGGTCAATAAATAGGAAAGGTGTTGGGGAGAGTCAGGATTCGGAAATGGGGTCTTAGAATCTCGGGATCGAGTTTTTGTTACAATGTTAAAAATGGAGAATTCCACCTTTCGGTTTCTTCACCCAACCTACCTAAACCCGCTTTCGCGACGAAAAGGTAAGTCTCAAATTAAGGTAATTTCTACCCCGAGTTTCCCCATATTGGTAGAAATGAGTCAAGGTCGGCCAAGTCGTGATTCTAAGTCAACAAAGACACAAAAACCTTAAAATTGATAATTATCAAGTAAACAACCCACAAACATCCCTTACATCAAATAATCCAAATCCTGCTCCCTAATTCCCCAACAAAGAAATCTACTCACTAGTCATATATGGTGATTAATCAACAAAACACTAATAAAAGAGAAGTTGTTTAAAACATGCATAAAAACTACACTAATAAATTATACTAATGGAGAAAAGGGAGAGGAAAGAATTTTACCAACAATGGAGGAAACTAAGATAGAAGATGAAGATTAATATAAAAGATTGAATCTTGGAGAAATACACAAGAATTTGTCACTAATCCATGCATAAATCTTCAATCTTCAATAAGAGAAATATGAATCTTCAACAATTAAGCACAATCTTCAATAAAGATGGAAGCTTGTCTACTAATTATAGAGGAATTATACTAATACTAATTAGATCTACTAATTGTTTGTAGAGAATTTTCTAGGAAGCTTATTACAATCTACTACTAGAGAGTTTTCTACCCTACTCCTACTCCTAAGAGGCACACTTAAGGCTTAAGGAGGTACAAAACCCTAGGATGGGTATATATAGTATTCTTAATGGGTTGCACAAACTTCAAGGCCCGAATTCGATTTTACTCTTCATTTAGCTAGACCTTCACCCTTTGCATCTTCATGGGGCAAAATTTCGCCCCGCGGCTTGACATAATAATCCCACCGGGTGAAATTTCACCCGGTGAGATTTTCTTCGGTTTTTACGTTTTCGGCCCGATTTCTCCATCGGGCGAAATTTCACCCGGTGGGCGAAATTTCGCCTGGTCATTTCGCCCGGTCGGGAGTGCCGTGAAAATCTTCGTGGGTGAAAAAAATGTCGTCGGGCGAAACTTCACCCGGTGGTCTTCCGACTCTTTTCCGGTCTTTTTCTTTGTCGATCAATTGGATTACTCGAATTTTCAGTTGTGTGCTTTGCTCTTGGACCGTATCTCTCTCTTGCTCGTAGAAGCTCAAACACGTTTTCGGTCGAAAATCCTATCAAAATAGACAGAAAACTACCAAAAACACGTAAAATGCAAAAGAGAGACACTAATGTGAGAATTACGCAAAATATGGCGATAGTCGCACTCAAGTCTCACAAAACAGAGCGAAAGCGGGTCTAAATGGGAGGAAAAACTGTCCGAATTTGGCACACAACAGAAGGGCAAAAGTAATCCAATGGAAGTTCAAAGTAGTCGAGCTTGTGGAAAATTTAAGAGTGATGAGACTCGTGCACGTAATGGGCATTGATGATGCAGGGAAAGTGCTAGACACTGTACGAGTTATGACTACTAATAATCATCATGTAATAGTCACGTAGATCTTCGTGAAATTCCGATAACGCCGGAGGATTATCAGTGGTGATGTAATTTCAAACTTAGTGTATTTGTTTAATATTTTTTTAGTTATGATAATTGAACAAGGTTGTTTGTAGTTGAAGTCATTTTTCAACTTATAGTTTACATTATGCATGCTAAAGTGTGTGCATCCAATACGAAATTGAAAATTGCAATAGATTGTACTAAACTCAGATATTTTCATTAAAAGCTCATAAGATTTCATATGAAGCTCAAAAAGTTTGAACAGTTTGTTAAAGAGATAAAATTTAGCTTTTATCATCATAATACATCTAAGGTGTACGACAAACCTCAAAAATTTTATTTGAAACCCATGGACACACTTTTATCTCGAAATAATTGTGAAAAGAATCGCAAATTATTTAAAACCTTTTAAAATAAACACTTGATTTTGAAGTTCGAATACTTGTTAACTCAAAATCTTAAATAATGGACTACATAATGGGCCAGTTGTACAGTTTTCATGTACCTCTGGAGCTATAATTTTTTCTCCAGGAAGAATGGAGGTTTGAATTAGGGTATGAGTACCAGGGGCGGATCTAGGAATTGGAAGTATGTTGGGCTAAATTAATCTAATGGTTCAAATGTTCAATCGTGCGAAGCAATTTTTTTTGTTTTGGAGAGAATTGTAAGATATTGAGATCATTTATATGGATATTGAAAATAGGTAGGAATTACCAAAAAGAAAAAATTGTCTAATTTATCCAAATTAAGCGAAATCAAAAAATAACATAAAAAAGCTGCTAGTGGGAATCAAACTCTGGTCTCCCAAGTGAAACATCAACCATTCTACCACTATGACAAAGATAACCAAGCGACAATTTCTTACACTGAAAATTATATATCCTAAAACTTACTAGGGCTATAGCCCAATAAGCCAAGCCCTAGATCCGCCCCTGGGTATGACCTCATTTGGTTGATTAGGGGAGGAGATCAGGAGAGTATGCGTACATCCGTCAAGTCTAACGTCCATCCGTACTTTTTTGACGGAAATTGGCATTTGGTGTCTTTAAACAAAGAATTAAAAATTTTAAGTGCTTTTGGACAAAAAAACTATACGTGCCATATTTATAGAAGGCATAAATGTTAGATGTCTTTTGACAAAAAACAGAATAACTTAAACGTTTTTTTGATTATTTTATGGAATAATTTAATTATCTCAAATGAAAGCAGTGGATAATGTTGTGGGAGTCGTCAAGTATATATGAAAGGGGTGAGAATTAAGGGTAAATTCTCATTTGTAAAAGTACTATCCATTTTAAATTATAAGAGATATTAAATATATATTAAATTACTCCCTCCGTCCCACTAAGATTGTCACGTTTTATTAAAATACTCCTCATATTTAATAGGAAAATGAGACAATGTTTTAGGGACAGAGGGAGTATATAATAAGAATATTTTGTCTTATTTAACCCTATTTTAAGTTTTTTTTTTGAATCTTCCAATTAGGGAACTAAGTAACTAAATCTGAAATAACAATGCTGCTTGCGTTTGCTGGAAGTCGATCGCCCCACATGATGATCGAATCACCTACCGCTGCGGCACGTGCAAGCTCATGCGCTACACCATTACATGCTCGATTTGTATAACACCATCTTATCGAACTGAACTCATCCGCTGCATTTGAGATCTCCTCGAGTAGCATGAACAAACCGCTTCTTCCTTTTTGTTTCTTGTTTATGGCCGACACAATGCCTTGAGCATCACTTTCGATAATAATATCTTCATGTCCTCTCCGTCGTGCCTCCCTCATCCCTTCTAGAATGGCAGCTGCTTCAGCAATTGGTACATCCCACATCTCCCTTCGTCGAATCGTAAAGGCCCAAAGAACACTACCCACATTGTTACGGTACACACACCCTAGTCCCACCCCTGTCCTTCCTTAGAACTAGCATCGACATTGATATTTAGCAAACCCATCTCATGGTCTCCATTTTGTGACAGGAGTTGTGCCCATCCCCCTCCCCGATCGATCCCCATGATCCCCCTCCGCTTCTATGGCGTTGATGCACGGGCGTCGCGACCCGTACAATCAAACAATATTTTTAACACCGACAAACCTAAATAATGTAGCAGTGGTAGGTCGAGATGGATCCAAGGGATGGTCTATGTAAAGTCGGTCGAGTAAAAGTTTAAATACGTTTGGGTTCTAAGGGGGGTTTGAGGTAATTAAACTAGACTAAGGTGGTCGGTCTAATAGCTAAAAAGAAGGTCAATATAGGAAGAGTGTTAGAGGAATTCGGGGAATCAGAAACGGGACACAAAAACAAGGAATCAAGCAAACAATACACAGTTGATAAGGGATGGGTCACCTTTCGGTCTCTATACCCGACCTTACTAAGACTCGCTTTCGCGACGAAGAAGCTAGGTCACTAAGTCGGAATTACCCAAGCCCCGAGTTTCCCCATATTGACGAGGGTGAATACGAGTCAACTAAATTGATCAAGTAAAGTCGACAAGCATACAACAATTCCAAAATAGACAAATCAACCCAAGTGCATTCAATCACAAGAATCCTTAATCTATGTTGCCCAAATCCTTCCTCCCCTAACCCTTAACAAATATCTACTCACTAATCATGGTGAACAACAAAACATTAACTAAGGAGAAAATAACTACAACATGCATAATGACTAAATATAAAGAAATTATGAAGATTAGATCTAAACTAGAGATTAGAGAGTGGAAGAGAAATATACCAACTATGAAGATCTACAAGAAATAAGAAGATTGCATAAATAAAGATTGAATCTTTGATGAAGAGAATGAAGAACTTGGCACTAATTCTTCAATAAACCCACCAAATCTTCAAATAAAACTTGGAAATAAATAAAGGTTGAATCTTTGATGAAGAGAATGAAGAACTTGTCACTAATTCTTCAATAAACCCAACAAATCTTCAAATAAAACTTGGAATAATCTTCTACAAACTTGAAATCTAAGGAATTGTTGATGAAAACTAAGTAGATATATTACTAAATTACTATGTGAACTACTAGAATTATGGAGGATTTCTACTAGAATACTATTAAACTACCACTAATGGATGTGTAACTACACTAATGGTGAATGGAGTGGTGTAATAGTGGATGCCTTGGGCAACAAACTAGGGTATATATATATATATATATATATATATATATAGTAATGCCTTAATGGGTCTTCTTAACCTAAAGCCCAAATCTAATCCTTGCCCATTAGTGAGACTTTGTCCTTTGAGATGCAACTTTGCCCAATGAGTCTTTATGGGGTGAAACTTCACCCTACGGTTAACGACATTAGCACCACCGGGTGAAATTTCACCCGGTGAGATTTTCTTCTTGAATCGCCATTTTTGACGTTTTTCTCCATCGGGCGAAATTTCGCCCGGTCGTTTCGCCCGGTCATCTCATAGGGTGAAGTTTCACCCTATGTTGTCCAAAATGGTAATCTGGGGAGGAACACCGTCGGGCGAAATTTCGCCCGGTCAAATTCTCATCGGGTGAAATTTTGCCCTGTGACTTCAGAGGGACATAACTCTCTCGTTGGAACTCTGATTGGGGCGTGTGATATGTCGTTGGAAAGCTAAGAAGATAAGATTTCACCTCCATTTGAAATCGCTTCGATCTGAGATCTAGAACTCTAGATATGTTCATTTGAAGTTCGACCTCTCCGGTGAAGATGCCAACGGACTATACTTTTTTCCTTTTTGCTCCAGGTTTCACCTCTTGGGTTTGGACTTTGGATTTTAAGTTGTGTGCTTTACTTTTCGGACGATTTCTCTCTCTCTCTCTCATGTTCATAGGAGCTCAGACACGTTTTTGGTCGAAAATCCTATCAAAATAGACAGAAAACTACCAAAAACACGTAAAATATAAAAGAGATACACTAATGCGAGAATTACTTAAAATATGGCGATAATCGCGCTCAAGTCTCGCAAAACGAGGGAAAAATGGGTCTAAATGAGAGGAAAAATGGTCTAAATTTAGCACACAACAATTCCCCCACACTAAACTGTTGCTCGTCCTCGAGCAAAGACCCAAAAAGAAACTAGGTACTTCTACTAAGCTAGACTATGCTAAGCCGATACGGGGCAATTAACGGGCCCGCTCCGTCCCTTCAACTCACATCGAAATACCCATGAGGTAGAGTACTCCCATGCAAGGCAAGTTGGGTCTTGCTCAAAATGGTGGATGCGACTAAACACACAAAAACACATAACACGAAAGAATAGATGCATCCAAAGCAAAAATAAAACACCGAATCCCTCATCGAGACGGCGGGGAAAGACACCAATTACTTACCTAAAACAACAATAAACTTCCAAGATAAATTACCCACGTAAACAAGGACCAAAGCCTAATACTATGACAATTAAGCAATATAAATGTTGATAACTTAGCTAGGTCCTCCTAATCTTCTAAAAAGGTACTACGGGGCGTATAACGGAGTGGAAAAAGTGAACCATGGATTCGTTCGACACTGTAGGTAGGTGCAGTCCCACTCTCTTTGGCAAAGCCAAGAGGGTCGTTCCAAACTCGAAATTCCTAAATTATCCCAAACAAAAAGTGGAGTGTTTACAATTATTGGGGTGGATCGACCAATCGCCGCTATCTTCCTACCTTGGGACTCGGTCCTCTAGTAGGCACTTCACGGCGACGAATCGATCAGAGAGCTTTTCTCTCTCTTTTTTTTTTTTTATTGAAGGAGATGTTTTTGATGATATGATTTCATTTGAAACTCCTTTTCTTTCTCCTTTGTTTTTCTTTCTTCTTTTTCATGTTTTTGTGCCCTTTTTCTCTTGCTTTGGTTTGCCCTTTTTTGGCTCTTTGATGTGGTTCGAAACCAAGTTTTGAGGTTATTTTTGTGTAAACTTATTGTGATGATGTATAGGTGGAGGAAAAATAGGTAATCGAGAACCCGCGCCATTCCCGGATAACCCACAAAAAGTGGAAGAAATTTGGACTAAAGGTGCAATGGTTATTCGAGCAAGGTCACCTAGAAAACGGGATGCGGGAACCAAGGCCTAACTCCTCCATGGGTGGTCAAGGTGGTCAAATGCAAACCCCGAAGTAAAACTCTAGTAGAAAAGGTGGACTCAAAGCTAAAGGATCAACAAATTCATTGCCTAAGAGTTATTCTACTAGACTAAGGTCCAAAATCTACAATGGGTTATCTACAATGGAATGTAAACTCTTGTAAAAGGTTTGTAATCGGGTTTTCGAAAAGTTTTAATCCTAGACACACTATACAAAAACAAAATGAAACACACGGAAAAAGGAAAAAGCAAATAAAAGAAAACACAAGTAAGGTCATGAACTCCATGCTCCATCATCATACAAGCACACAATCAACCACAACACCCAAAATGCTCACTTCTAGAGCCTCCAAATAGCAACAAACTATCCCTTCTACAATAGTAAAGAAGAGAGAAGGAAGGAAGTTACCAAGCGGGGTGCTTTCATAATCTCTTCAAATCGTGATATTAAGGTGGTGGTTATCCTGTAAGAGTAGAGAACAGGACTATACAAGGGACACGAAAACATAACGAAAACGAGAAAAGAAAAAGGGAAAAAGAAAAGGAAAATAAAAAGAAAAAGTTTTTGGTTTTTCGGAATTTTTCAATTTTTATGGTTTTTGGAAAGATTTTTGAAAAATAAAAGGATAGTAGATCCCTCCCCCACACTAAAACTGTGCATTGTCCTCAATGCACAAGTAGGGGAAAAGATCGAAAAAAAAAAACGGAAAAAGAAAAATAAGAAAAATCTTTTTGGATTTTTCGAAAATTTTTGAAGAAAGAAAACAAACGAAAAGAAAATGATAAAAGGGTGGCGGGCCTAGATGCAATCACATCACCTAGACCCTAGCCAAGTGGCTAAGAAAATGAGAATAAAATATCGTAGTTGCTAAATCATACCCGGCTTTTACTTGTTCATACCCAATTTTTTTTATTTTTTTTCCTATCCCTACCTTTCCTCATACAACAACCTCTCTTTTTCATCCTCATTAAACCTAATGAATTTTATCTTTTCTCATTCCTTCAAGACCTTAGTAAAATGTTCAAGAATTTCACCGTCATGAATCACAATTCGAACATGGAACAAGTAATTTTGTTTTTATTAATAATCATTTTTTTAATTTAGTTTCTAATTAAACCCTAATTATATTCATCTTATCATCTATAGCTTTTGAATTACGGACATAATTAGCATTTGAAACAATTAGGGTTGGAGATTTTATTAATAATTTACTTTCAATATAATCATCCAATGTTATACTCAGTATTATTGATTAAATATTGTTCCTAAATAAACCCTACTTCGACGTCGATAGCATCAAATCGGTCGGCCGTGTGACGATGTATTGTAAGTTCCGCACATCACAATTTTTTTTAAAAATAATTAATTAAATTTCAAGTAAATTCTGTTTAAGGTACTTAACTTCTAGTTGGGTGTGCATGGGTAGTCACCCGGATAGGGGTAGAGGGAAGGGATTACGTAGATTTTTTAAAATTGATTTTGGGGATCGACTGATCTAATTGATGGGGGTGATTGATGCTTAATAATTTGGGGAAAAGATTGGCTTGAGGAAGAGAGAAAAAAATTGTGATGATAATTATGAGGAGGGTAATTTGGGAAAAGTGAGTATGATTTAGTAAAAAAGTGGGTATGATTTAGCATGTCCCTAAAATATAAGAAAAGAAATTAAAAGAAAAGATGAAAAATGGGCGTAGGCGTAGTCACATCACCTAGCCCGGATTAAGAAAAATTCGAGAAAATGGGAAGAATTTGGATTTTCAAAAGGTCAATGGCGTAATCATATCGCCTAATGACCGGGAGCAATACCAAGGCCGCTTTGGCCGCAACAATCGAACAATGAGACAACTTGCAAAGTTATGTTAGAGATGAATCAATCACAATGACAATAGGATAAAAGGAATAAGAACGAAATCAACCAAAGGACATGCAATTATAAATGATTAGAGACTCACCGACCCAACCCACACACAAATACCCAACACACACACACCACCGACTCCAGGAGAAGGTCTAATCTGAGTGATCGACCGACGCAAATGAAGCGCTAGGAGACCCATAGAAAAAGGGTATACCCTCGGAGGATGACTTGGGAGAAAACTCCTCCGGACCGTCGCTAAGCGAGAGGGCAAGGTCGGATTCAATCGTAGTGTGCATACTCCCAAACTCCCCTTCCTCCCACTAGTACAAATAGTACTTGTGGTTTCGGTTAAAAAGGACATATGGCTACGGTTAAATGGGCGTAGTAATTCCAGGCGTAGCATTAAGTGTAAGAGTTGTGGCTTCGGTTAAGAGGCGTAGCAAAAAACTATTTATGGCAACGGTTATTTATAAAAACCGTAGCCAAAAGCATAGTAAAGGATTCGATTGTTAAGTGGAACCGTAGCCAAAAGTCAGTAACGGCATCATCCGTAACAACCGTAGCCAAAAGCGTAGTAAAGGTTTCGGTTGTTAAGTTGAACCGCCACCAATATTGATTAATGACATCGGTTAATTATTACAACCGAAGCAAAAAGTGAGGATGAGGCTTCGGTTAAAGCATTAACTGAAGCAAAAAATGCTGAAGAGGCTTCGGTTATTACTCCTTCAAACCGTAGCCTTTTTTTCCAGATATTGCAATTTCATTTACCACGAACATGCATACATTAACGTGCAATTTAATTGCACGCTATTAAAAACAATATTATCATCAAATCATGTGATACAACAAAATTGATTAAATCTAGAAGGAAACCTTTAACATTAAAATAAATTTATCCAATTTATCAATTCAATGTTCTGAAAATACAAATCTTCCAAATCTGGAAGGAAACCTTTAACATTAAAATAATTTGCAAATTTGACAGCATATTGCCCGGTCGGACAACAGGTTGTGTCCCACTCTAGAGAAAAAGGGCATTTATCTTCCAAATTGTCTAACTTTGCAGGACCTCAAATTCGTTTCTTCGTAGTAGCTTCAGTCTTGTCTCCACCATCTTCACTAAACCTATCATTATTGTCCCCCTCCTTGAAAGAAGAACTAGATATTAAAAGTAACAAAAGTAAAATATTAGAAACAATTGCAATAAATTTTAGGCAACTAAACTGTTTGTACTAATTTAATGTACTGTTTCAGTCCAAAATTAAAGAAGATGACCTAAATTGAAGATCGATGGCTCTAATTACTCATTATTGACTATGGTCCGACTTGACCAAAGAATAATGGGTCCTAAATTCAATTTAATCTGATAAATCAATCTAAATGCTTCAGGGATGTTGTTCAGCACAAGTGCAACGGCTAAACTGCTACCGTCTACCACTTTGACTCGGAGCTTAGGGTGCCTGTCCAAGTAAACTTCACCATTTCTGTTGAAATACTCTCCCTATAGCCAGAAAAAATGATGCTCAAGCATCTGCAATTTCTCGGGTAAGAAGTGAAGGAATAAGTGTAAAAACATGACTTGCCTGATTCAGAAGTCCTAAGCTCACCACTTTGGTTCCTTTGGAATCTGCCCCTAGAATCGCTTCTTCAATCAACTTGTTGATCGTCTTCCTTTGCCATTTCAGAAGATACTACATAGTACATACACCAAATTTTCAATTTTCGGTAAATAGAGATTATAGTACTTGAATCGGGTAAAGTATCACATACTATCGAGCGGTTTGGAGCAGGTGGACAATCCCTAAACACGGCTTTATTGCGTGGTTACAGCAGCTGAATGCTATGAATACGAGCGAGAAATTGAAGAGGCTCAACCTGGTTACGGATGATCGATGTCAGTTGTGCGCACAGGAATCAGAAACTGTACTGCATCTGTTTTGTAGATGGAATTGAAACATAATCGAACAAATTTACATGGAGAATAATGGTTCAGTAAGACGCTTCAATTGAAACATAACCGAACAAATTTAAAGAAGATACCCCGAGTATAAAGTCATGATTGCTGGAATTAACGAAATTACGGAAACACCGTACCCCTTCATTATCGGGTTTTGAGGACTCCTTAGAGCTTTCATCTTCTGGTTCTTCCGGGTCATTGTTATCCAATACACTTGTGCAAACATTGTGATGATGTCCCGCTTTATGACTATAATCACTAGACGTAAGATAATGTCCTGAACGAAAGCTTGATTTATGAGGAATTGACGGTTTAATATGCCTCCATGTACTCAGTTCACTTGTTTTTCTGGGAAAATGGCATCGTTATTGAGGCCCATATAAGCATATACTTGAATGAGTTGTCGATACGCTAGTCATAACTCTGCAATCACAACTTCCCCAAAACGCTAAATCATAATCAAAATTCATCGAAAATAGTAAATCGCTGCAAAATCAAACTACAAAACATCGAAAAAGCCCAACTAATTTATCGTAAATTAGTAAACTAATACATTGAAATTAAAAAAACCGATTAGAATCCTAGCTCAAATAAGATCAATTCCTTGGGCAAAACACCTAGTTTCACATGAATTTCATCAATTACTCTATCAAGTTAACAATCAAATCAGAAGTTACTAGTCGATCTTCAGAATCCCCAAATTCATCGTAGATTCGTAGTTTGTGAACATTCATGCAATACTAATGCATTGAAATTCAAAAAACCGATTGGAATCCTAGCTCAAATAAGCTCAATTCCTTGGGCAAAATACCTAATTTGAGTAATTTCACATAAATTCCATCAATTACTATAACATATTAACAAATCAAATCAAATCAAAATTTGCTCGTAGTCGTCGGAATCCCCAAATTCCACGTAGTTCATGAAAATTAAAGCAATACTAATACATTGAAATTCAAAAAACCGATTAGAATCCCAGCTCAAATTAGCCCGATTCCTTGGGGAAAATACCTAATTTCAAATAAATTCCATCAATTACTCTATCATATCAACAATCAAATTAAAAGCTACTCGTCAATCTTCAGAATCCCCAAATTCATCGTAGACTCGTAGTTCATCAACATTAAAGCACGCATGCGCAAATAAAGCAATGGAATCAGTAAAACTAAGCAGTAGACGTAATTGTTGATATTCGGGCAGGCGAATATCAGTCCGGTTGGAAGCAAATATAAGCGGACAGCATGGTGAAGCACGCAAAGTCAAGAACACAGTAAACCCTAACAATACAATTGAGTAGCATGTGGCAGTACTAAACTAAATTGCAAAATCAATCAGGTATAAATTGAATAATCAATTAACACAGAAATAGATTAGTGGATTAGAAGTGAAAGAAAGATTGAGAAAGAGAGATGGAAACCTGTGGATTTTAGGGTTGAAACTGAATAATGAATCAGTTATCACAGATAATAGAATGAATGAATGAATGAATGAATGAATGAATGAATGAATGAGGGGAAGTGCCTTGGTTCAAGCTGAAACTGAAGGAGAGTTTAAACGGTAGTAAGACTTGAGAGAGAGATGAAGAGTAACGCTGCCTTCAATACTCAATAGAGAGTGCAATGTGCAATTGTGCAGTGAGACGAAAACAAGAGCTGCGCTTCGCCCAACTCCCAACTACGGAGTATTTAAGTGCATTAATTTTGGAGATTGTTATTTGGTTAGTGGAAAGGGGGATGGTTACGGTTAAAAACCCAACCGAAACCTTTTATATTTTGCTACGATTTCTTATTAAAATCGTTACCCTTTAAAACCACGTTTAGTTACGGTTTATAAACTCAACCGAAGCAAATTATATTTGGCTACGGTTTTTTTTATACAACCGTAGCCATTTATAAATCCTATTCCTATAGAATCATTTGGTTATGGTTATTATATGCAACCGTAACCTTTTCCACAAACCTAATGTGTTATTTGTACTAGTGTCCCGACTCAGTCTTGGTCAGTCGGAATTCACCGGGACCCAAGGGTAGGTCCAAATTGTGGTGAACAAGAATAGTGGTTCGGTGTGTGTTCGGAACTATTAAAGCTCTTCCACGACTAATGTAGACGAGGCATTGATGAGGTACATGAAAAATCCAGGTCGGAAAATAGGCCTCGTCAAGCCATATGGAATCGTCTAGTGGGGTGAGGTGGTCGGTCGAATAACCCAATTTGTTCGCAATTACTGTCACAAGACCTCCACAATCTAAGGAGGGGCGTTGGGTAATAATAATACGGTGGAAGTGCAACGCCACGACAAGTGGTAGGTCTAAAGGGTTAGGGTTACCCAACAAAGAGTCAAAAATCAATTGCAAGAGGAAGTAAGGTCTTTATAGGTGAAGGCCGTGAGGCTAAGGAGCTTGCTAGTTCCGGTCCTCGACGATAACTCTTTAATATCGTCTACTATTCCTAGATTGGTCATTGTGTGGGGACAAGGCTACCTAGTACTCTGAAAGATCTTTCTAGAGAAGGTCTGAGCTAAAGAAATATTAAGACAAGGTAAATATTTAGGCTTAGAAGACTTAGAAGATGTAGAACATTAGAAAGTTTAGAAATCGAAGCCATACCTTGCTTACGAGTGGCTCGCCTTGCTCTTCTCTCCATAATAATAGATTTGGAAGAATATTCCCAAAAACTTTAGCTTCACCTCTTCAAGCACCCAAAATAATCACCAAAGATGGGATGGAATGGAGGTATGATTGTGGTTGGGGTATGGAAGGTGGTGTTTAATGAAATGAGGAGTGATAAGGTGAAATAAGGGTAAGGTAAAGGTGATATAAATAAAGGTAATTGAGGAGGGAAATGAAAGTTTTTAAAGTAGATTGTAAATATTTGGCGTTTATGTTTTGGAGGGAAAGTTATGTGGGATATTTGGGAAGGAGGGAATTGATTTGTAGTGAGTAAATATGTTATAGGTGATTGACGTTCAAGTTCATGCCGCCGGGTGAAATTTCACCCGGTCAAGCACCATCGGGTGAAATTTCACCCGACGGTTTTTCGTCGTGAAAATCATTTTCTGCAAACTTTTTCCACCGGGTGAAATTTCACCCGGTGAAAATCTCACCGGGCGAAATTTCGCCCGGTGGTATCTTCGTCAATTATGGCAATTCTGGCAACTTTCCGTAGGGCGAAGTTTTGCCCGGTCGAGTCTCACCGGGCGAAGTTTTTCCTGGCGGTCTTCTTTTCTTCGTTTTTCCGCCTTGCCATTTCATGGCTCCTCGATAATCACCTAGAGATTCAAATATCGACTCGACTCACATTACATGATCAATATCTCCCACAAACATGCTTGTGGTCTTCAAATGAGTTCCATAACTTCTCCAAAAAGCTTGATCTTCATCCAAATAAATGCTCCATTGCGAAATCCAAGTTCAACCATCTTTCTCAAGCTAACAAAGCTAAAAAAAACACAAAGAAATATAATACATATATACAAGGTGGTTGTTGAGGATACCACCAAACCTCATTAAACGTGATACAAACTCAACCCGGGTCGCCATCATAGCGACCGATACATAGTTCACCTCCATCAAAACTTGCTCGTGGCTCGGACACACACATGATCCTTGATAATTTTTGGAGGATGGTTTCAACTTCTTGTACTAGCCGGGATACTTCGTCCCATTTTAACTTTTGATTGCCAACTTCGACCTTTGCTTTATCAATGGGGTTTACAACCTCGTTGCTCGTCATTAGCTCTCCGTCTCTTGGTTCCATGTTCACCACACTTTTCGATTTCTTCTTTTTGGATTTCTTGATAGCTCCCCTACGGGAAGTTGGAAAAGTGTTGGAAGATGAACTTGTAGGCGGTTGCACGGTGGTCGAATCATTAAACTTCTTCTTTGTTTCAACATTGTCGAGTAAATTACTCGACTTAGCTTCATTCTCCTTTTCTATCACAAGGGACTCGGCATCTAGAAGGTATCCAAACATTTCATTTCCGAAGACATCACTCACTATTGGATTTTCAAACGTGATAGGTAATTTGAATTGCGCGATCTCTTCACCGACATTAAACGAAAGCTTCCCCTTTTTAACATCTATGATTGCTCCGCTGGTGGCCAAAACGGGCCTACCTAGGATTATGGGGGCACGCTTGTTTACTTTCACGTCCATTACCACAAAGTCAGTGGGGATTGAGAGATTTTTAACTCGAACTAGCACGTCTTTAATCATACCAACCACAGTCTTGATGGAACCGTCGACCAGTCGAATTTTGATCGGTGTTTGCTTCATATTGTAGATATTGAGATCATTCACGATTGATAGAGGGATAATGCTCACGGCCGCTCCAAGGTCACATAGAGCATAATCGATTTCAACATTCCCTATTGTGCAAGGTATTGAGAAACTCCCTGGATCACCCATTTTGGTGGGGATCTTGCTTGATAAGGCCGAATTACACTCTTCGGTGAGTGCAACCACAACTGTATTATCACATCGGCCGGCTATCTCGGTGAGAGGGGGAGTTACCTTATCCTTCTTTAGCAATTTGGAGAATGAGGTGGACTTGATGTCCTTCCTATATATTGATCGTAGCTCGAGATGGAATTGGTAAAAGTGGTACATGTGGCTTAGGAGGTGGCATGCTTTTCTCTTTTTGAATTTCCTCTATCACATTACCCTTATCTCCCTTGATGTACTTAGAAGGGTCCCTTATTTTGGGCTCGGTTACATCGGTTACACAAGGATCTTCCTCACAACAAGTTGTTCTTGGTGGGTGTATTGTTACCTTCCTAGAATGAGGGACACTTTGCTTTTCAACATGTTTCACCTTCGGTTTTCCCACTTGCTCTAGACCCATGATTTTGTGAGGTCCTAATAGTTCTTTTCCTTCATTCCATGTGGCGGTATTGGCATATGCTTGATGTTGCGGGTAATTAGGATTTTGAGGTTGTCCGGGTAGTCCTTGTGGTGGATGTACCGGAAAGGTAGGAGCCTTGGTGGCTTCTTGTGAATTCCTCGCTTTGAGTTCCTTTCTTATATCCGCAATCTCGGAAGCTAAGAATGTCATCGCCCTTATCATGAATTGAATAGGATGCTCGCATTGGTCATTCCATTGACCTTGTTGGCAATTGCCATGGAAAGGTGGAGGTTGGTTGTATTTGGGATTTTATCCTTGGGAATTTTGATTGGAATTGTGATGATACCCTTGTATATAATCCCCTTGATTGAAGCTTTGAATACCTTGATTATAACCTTGAAAACCGTGGTTATTCCCTTGATTGCAAAAATTACCTTCAAAATTTTGGTAATTGTTTCCTTGATTCATGTTTTGATTATGGAATTCACCTTGGCCTTGGAAATATTGCCTCCTTGATTGTTAAAATTTTCCTTTTGAAGAGGCAAGTAGGGAGGAGGCCTTTGAATGAAAGAACTTTGTTGATGGCGTGAATTTGATGGCCTTTCTTGTTGTGTCCCTTGATACATTGGTCCCGGATTTTGTACACCATGATTTGCATAAGAGTTGTATTGTCGCACATGGTTCCTTGTTTCGGGATTGTATGTGTTTGAAAAAGGGTCATTTTGATGCATTGGATTGTGTGGACATGACGTATGTCCACCCCGACGCGGCCACGCGCGGGTTTGGGTAGACGAATGAATCTCGTGGTAAGATTGTTCTCGGGTTCGAAATTTAAGTCAAAGATGGAGTCGCCACCGAATTTGTGGTTATTCGGAACCATTCGATCCCGCTCTATGTCGTCGTGGGCTATACACAAAGTACGGCCCACTTCGATTTCAGAGTTTATGGGGCTCGTCCCTTTGCACTATTATATCGATACCGTTTACACCGGCTTTCGTATATAAAATGACTCTCGTGCGCCAATGGTTTCGGACATCCGGAAACCAAGGTTCTGAGTAAGGGGTGAGGGTACGTGTTGGGAAGCCCACTAAGGACACCCAACCCCGCCCGGACATGGCGGCCTCTTCTAAGACATCGTTCGTGTTCGTGTACGCACGCTAGTAAAACGACTAAATGATATGCAAACATCGTTTTCGGGCTAAGCATGTGAATTATATGTGAACTACATCATTTAATGCATCTAATCATTGTCGGTGTAGTTTAGCATGTGATGTTCATTTAAATAAATAAATGGCAAACATCGAAAATAGAAAACTCGTAAATAAATTACAAATTACACGGGCGGAATACAACCCGGAATTCACAATACAACGAGCAATAAAATAGAATAATTGAATTATAAGCAGCAAATGTTAACTAGAAACGGACCCGTATATAATAAATATAAACTAGACCGTAAGTTGTGCAAATGGACGAACTTCGATTAATTATGCATTATATTGCGCATTAAACGAAGGACGGAGATATGGAACTTAGGCGTGGTGCTAGCCCGATCCCGAATCCCGATGCCTTGTCCCGACTTATCACATTGAGGAATAGAGTCTAAATTAATCGTGTGTCGGATACGACTAAAGAGTCGTCGACACAAGATTAATAGTACGAGACCGTCGATCAAAGTCGTTTATGTGGAGTGATATGCATGAGTTTTGAAAAAGGAGATCACGTGATTGACTTTACACGTGTCGACTAAAAGTCGTAAAAAAAATGACGAGGCTCAAATGATGATCAAAGCGCTCGGTTTCTTGGGCTACAGGGCCCACTCGATCGAGTCATGGTCTGGACTCGGTCGAGTGTGTCCTCGAGGTGGCTACTGCCCAGTTTTTGGGGTGCTACTCGATCGAGTGGCCCATGGCACTCGGTCGAGTGCCCCCTGTACGAGGCATGGTTCGTTTCGTTTTATTATGTTTAAAAAATCGATAGTTGGCCGAGTTAAATAAAAAATATCGCATGATTTAAATTTAACTCGGCTTCCGGTGTTTTAATCGTGTACTTATACGACTATAATACCGTTATCGGAATTTTATGAAAATGTTGTTATGAGATTGAAAAGAATTAATTAGTGACGAAATTGTAGTCCTCCGCATCACGACATCGATACTAATCCTAGCGGATTATGTGATGTCGGTTTTCGCATCAACGGATCTCGCACTAATCTTAGAAATGGAGTCCTACGCGTTCAACTATGAGCGACCACGATCTCGTTACGCCCTTGAGTACATTGGGGCGGCGCTCCTCGAAAGGGTGCCACCTCCGTCGTTGCTCGTAAAGGGATTAACCGGATTTTGGATGGTCGTCATAGTCAAACGGGTGAGGATCCGGATTTTAATACGATAATATACATATACATATACACGGTATTAAAATGTTAATGACGATAATTAAATGTTAGAGGTTAGAATACGATAAGTAAATGTTAGATGTTAGCGGTTAATAATAATAATAATAATAATAATAATAACAATAATAATAATAATAATAATAATAATAATAATAATAATAATATAAAAGAAACGAAAAAAGAAGAAGGGAGAAAGAGATGTCGTGATTTGAATTACACCCTCAACCTACATGCTTTAATCTCGGAAACAGACTCGTCAAGTACGTGTGCGCGGGAGTGTCGAGAAATGTAGGGTGAGTTAGGGTGTGTTTGTTTAGGAAGAGGATGCTCTCGGGTCTTTGGCGAGTTTTGATCTCGGGATTTTGAATGTATATGTGTGTAGGATTGATGTCGATATGGTGAATGCTTAAAGGTGAAATGATGGATGAAAATGTGAGGGTTTTTGAAGTAGTAATGGTTGAGAAAAGTTGTGAAATGGTTGTGGGGTGATGGGGTATTTATAGGAAAAATACCCCGGTTTAGGGTCACTCGATCGAGTGGCGCGGGTGCACTCGATCGAGTGCCCGGTTCGAGTCCGTTTCGGCCGGTTCATGGCCTTACTCGACCGAGTGGGTGTGAACCACTCGATCGACTGGGTCGGGAAGGAGGGGGTGTAAATAGGGCATGATTTGTTGCCTATTTTTGAAATACATGATTCTGGTTGATTTGGTTGTTGAGTCTGGATTCATTTTGTGTATTTGGACATAATGTGAGGCTGGTTTGTCTCGGGATTCGACTTTGACCAGTTTTGACTCGGTCGCTAAAAGACGGTTTTATTTCCGGTGACGGTTTTGGCCCAAATTAGTCTCATTTTATTGGAAACGACCCACTGGGCCTGGATTTGAGGTCGGTTTTGAGAGATTTGCACTCCGCTAAATGCCCACGTCGGATACTATTAATTCCGAGTCCGTATTCGAGCGTATTAAGACACGTTTACGTCCGATCATCATCGGGTGTTTTGTCGGGAACCGCTATAGACACTAGCAGGCAAAATGCGGGTGTCTACAGAGCCCTCACTCTAACTGAGGCTTGGACAAGGCGAAAGTCAGAGTAGCTACCAGGCCAATCGAGGATTACGACTTGGCAGCCTTCCGGTCGGGTCGTTTATAGTCCATTAGACTTGCGTGAAGGGCTCGCCAGCCATAAGAAAAGGGTCATACCTGTCCTGATGATGATAGCTCCGTGGGGAGTCGAACTTGCCTTTGGAGTCGTAGGTGTACCCGTATTCCGACACATCACATCTTGGATGTAGCATTACAGGAGAAACACCGACTCATGCTGGGGAGTAAAGTAGCTGCGCAGGGACTTTCTTCTGAAGTCTTGGGTGTACCCATATGCTGACACATGACAACTTGCATGTAGCATTTCAGGAGAAACACCGCCTTTGATGTTCCGTTGGGAAGCACTAGCTGATACCTGAAATGTTAGATACATAGGCAGAAATAGCAGGCATAGTATATAGCAAGATAGCACATAGGAAATACAGTTAGCATCTATAGACTAGTTTGCGCTGGGGAAAATGATTTTTGCTTCATTTTGAAATCGAAGTCCTGAAAGCAACTCACGTGCTAGGAGATGGGTTTTCAAAACTGAAAGGGGTAGAAAAGAATTTTGCAGTTTAAATAGACCGAAATTTGACCTTGTCGAAAAGGATTTTCTCAAATGGCTAAGTTTTGCAAATTTCAAAGCAAGGATTTGAAAAGAGAGACATACCGACAGACTCGACTCTGGACATGACAGGACGAGTTGACAAACACGACTTAGAATCTTGAAGGGGTTGGACTGTGACTCGGTAGGGGGGTGGGCCACCTTAGACGACAAGACTCTTAAGCTGCGCTAATCCATAGCCTAGGCGAGTGGCAACACGGTCGAACATCGAAATGGGAAGGATGTGATATAGGGGAATTGCAGTAGCCTGTAATGAGACTGTTTGTGCATGACAAGACTTAGTATTAGCAATGCTGCAGCCTAGTGCTCTTTTGAATTTTTGGTTTTGGGGTACATTCCCAAAGTGGGTGTCACTTCGAGTCCCTGATGGATTCTTGTCTTCGACTGGGCCGAGTACTAGGACACACTATAGAAAGGAGGCTAGATTTTGAAAGTCATTTGGATTATGTGAGTGGATGGAGGACTTTTGTCTAATAGAAAGCCCCCAGGACGACAAAGCTAGCTGTTGAGAACATGACAGTGTTGTGACCGAAATAACGGTGCTTTTTGAATTTGTGTCAATGTGGGTGGTTGTGCCCTTGTTGAAAGGCTGCCTACGTATTCACATGTAGTGAAATCAAACCAAGCCGTAGTTCAGTGGTTTGGAAGATATCTTATGGTGCCTAGTTTATTAGGGCTTTGTGTGTAGCTAGCCATAGCGATAGTGTAGGCTAGGTGTGTTCCCAATGATGTCTTGATCAAAGGGCTAGAACAGTTAGGATGTTGATCCCGTGACTGTGAGCGTTCTCCGGGGTAGCCCCTAGAGGTGGTATGAACTATTTGAGCATGTTCTATGCCGACCGCATGTTGAGTTCCCGTGTTTGGGGTTGGTAACTGGTTTGGATGTTTTTGGAAATGTGGTGCCAGGCAATAAGTGGCTTTGATGCTTCGAAATCTGGAGCTCGAATTTGTGGAGCTAAGGCTTCGAGGGTAAGGTATTGTAATGTGGTAGGAAAAGGGAGAAGTCGAGTAAAAATGACTCGGACTTCGATCGGGGTAGGTTTGATAATGCGGGATCTAGTTTCCATGTCCGGCCCTAATGGTTAGGGTGTATCCTATGGAGCTTGAATCCTCAAAATTTCGGGCGGTCTCTTAGCCTAGGTCTCGAGAAGGTCTTGAGGGTTGTAATGTGGGAAGGCTAAGTGTGGTGTTAGCTGACCAGCTTGATTGTTTCTCCCCTATTCGATGATATGGGCATCAATAATTTTTGAATTGGCCGTACCCCGATCAAGGGACTTTCACTTGAGTTGACCGTTGACCACGGTCATGGGTATTTGAATTTTGTGTGTTTTTTTGTTTGTTTGTTTTTTTCTTTTTTTTTTTGGGTTGACCTCTTAGCCCCGGTCGTGGGATTGACCGTATCTGGTCGAGGGATGTTGATCATGGCCAGCTCTTTTGTTTTGGCCATTTGCTTTTTCCTTGGACTTTTGATTTTTTTTGTCCAACTTTTTTTTTTCCGGTAATCCCCTCCTATGGTGTTGTGGGTGTATATGGGGGTGGGCCCATTGGTTGGATTAGGCTTGTGGAGCTAAACCTTTGTAAGATAAAAGCCTAGTTGGTGTTTATGTGTGAGTGCAACTCGCGGTGGAGTACTCTACGGTAAGCATGGTGATTTGGATCTCGGTATTGTCATCATAATTCCGAGCAGGCTTAGTGGGAGTATCGTCCCGAGTTGGGTATTTTTGGCATCAAGTCTATAGAGTCACGATGCTTTTTTTTTTGCTTCTGGTCAGACTGACACCTAAGGTAGAGATTGGTCAGTTTTATTGGACGGGTGTTTATTGTGGGGAGATGGGCTTGCCTCCCGTCTTGAACCCAAACTAGAAGACTACCTAGATTTGTCATAGGATTCGATACCGCTCCTGCTAATGGTAGTTATGTGGCTGTCTATGCCAGACATGGAACATGTAAAGGAAAACACGGGCCTCAGTTCCTGCAGTCATTATAGATGTGACTACAATAGTCACGTGCATGTGCTCACAGTGTATGATGGTGTTCATCATGTTCTCGGAAACACATAAGGAAATCATATAGTAGAGATAGAATATTGAAAGCTGATTTTATTGAATTTTGAAAAGAGGACAGAATGCAAGTGACTCTGACTCTGATTTGGAAATGAGGATGTAGGGTATCCTAGACTCGAACCCAGACTTAGACTCGAATCAAATCCGAACTTTTGGATGCTTAGTTGGTATATGTTGTTTTTGGTAACGTCCTCGATTGGAAAGAACGACAGGTGCCACGACTCGCCTAAACATGGCTTTGCGCAAATGCAAGAGAGGGAGTCAAACTAGACACGGCCCGGGGTGACGGGATGACAAAGACTCTTGGACTGGGATACTCGAACGTTGACCTAGACGAGGTAACGACCCTGGCTTGGACTCAACCCAGAGACTTGAGCTACGTGAGGGTGAGTCCGAAAATGGGGCGATCATGTTTGACCGCGTCACGTGCTCGGACCAACCTTGGCGACCTAAACCTTTAGGAGACTTGAGTGTTCGTAGCATAGGTATGACTCGAAGAAGGCATCATAAGGACGCCGGTGTAAGGTACCCCTTAAGGTGATTGTGGTCGAATGCTCGGGTGGAGGACAGCCCCCAAGTGAGACTAAAGACTCTGACAGGAGATGGTGCGGCATCCGAATGACTCGAAAGTGACACACGTGAGACACCATGTGTAGGACATGACCCTTAGAGCAACCGTGATTGATCGCTCTGCTGAAGGGTAGCCCCCGAGTGAGACCGAAGGTTTTGCTAAGACTCGAGTGTCGGACGAGTGACCCTTAGACGTAAGGATCACGAACCTTTAGCTACAGGGCTATGCCTTGTAAAAGGTTGACTCGGCCTCGAGGAAGGCAGACGGGTAAGGGAGGAAACTTGCGATGTAGGATCGGCAGAGTTTCGACGCTAGAGACCCTTGACTTGACTTGAATAAGGATAGACCCTGTGATTAGGGTAGACCCTTAAGTTATTGGATTCTTGAATTAGGATGACTCGACTAACGGATTGAAAGACGGGCGAAATTCCCTTAGGAAAGGTCGTGAGGACCGTCCTGTCGGAGGGAAAATTGCGTGGGACTTTCTAGTTAGGACTCGAGTGTTTAGACGAACCTTCCATTTACGAGTGTATGACTCGTGTTGGTCGGTTGTGCCTTTAGGATAAGGCGGACTAGGATGAGGAAGAAACTCGTGATGTAAGATCGACGGAGTTTCGATGCTAATGACCTTTGACAAATTATGGAAAGGCCCGACACACGGATTACGGTAGGTCTTATAATAAGGAAGGTATTTAGAAAAATGATTGAATTTTGAAAATTGAGAGAACGGTCCTGAAATTGGTAGAAGGCCAATAGAACCGGGCATTTTGAAATATTAGAATGGTTGCGAGTAAATTCGCGTTTTGAAAAATTCGAAGACGGTCCCGTCTTTTGAAATTGGCAGCATGCCGACAAGACCAATTTTTTTTTTTTGAAAAGTTGAATTTTTTAAAATCTTGAAAATTTGAATATCGAAAATAAATTTCCGAAAATTTGAAAATCAAAAATAAGATCCCGAAGATTTGAAAATCGAAAACGGCATCTCGGAGATTTGAATATCGAGAATGGAATCTCGAAGATTTGAAAATCGAGAATGGCATCTCGAAGATTTGAAAATCGCGAAGGGCATCACGAAGATTTGGAAATCGAGATTCGCATCTCGGAGATTTGGAAATTGAAATTGGATTTTGAAAATACGAAAATCGAAAGGGAATCGAAAATTCGAAATTTGAAATGGGAAGCATGCCGGCTAAAAATAGGCTATTTTGAGTCAAATCGTAAGTCTAAAATTTGGCAGCATTCCGAGTTTTTGAATTTGAATATTTTGAAAAGACAAGTCCCGAAATGGACGGTATTTCGGGTTTTTCAAAATTTGGTATTTTTGGAAAGATGCATTTTTTGAAATGACGGTTTTTGAAAAATGACACGGAAACCAAGTAGCACGTAGTCAAACAAGCATTATGACGACGCTATGTATGCTTTACGCTAAGTCTCGGTCGGTCAAAATAGGGTATATACCAACAACGATGGCTTTCTCGTAAATCAGGACGGACTCCCTAAGCCGAGTTGGTCTTAGGACATGCCGCAAAACCCAAACGAGTTCCACCATCGAAGTCTTTAGCGCACCCATGTAGGAATGCACCGTGGTATAGTGGGACGTCGGTCACAAGTAACCGGCCCCGGCAAAAATGGGTTATGCATGAATCATTAAACTAATGCGCACACACTAATATACGAACGATTTCTCTTCGAGTCTCACCCGGGGAACCCCGATGACATGTGGTACATCAGGTATCCCCAGCGGAGTCGCCAAATTGTGGACATGACGTAGGTCCACCCCGACGCGGCCACGCGCGGGTTTGGGTAGGCGAATGAATCTCGTGGTAAGATTGTTCTCGGGTTCGAAATTTAAGTCAAAGATGGAGTCGCCACCGAATTTGTGGTTATTCGGAACCATTCGAGTCCGCTCTATGTCGTCGTGGGCTATACACAAAGTACGGCCCACTTCGATTTCAGAGTTTATGGGGCTCGTCCCTTTGCACTATTATATCGATACCGTTTACACCGGTTTTCGTATATAAAATGACTCTCGTGCGCCAATGGTTTCGGATATCCGGAAACCAAGGTTCTGAGTAAGGGGTGAGGGTACGTGTTGGGAAGCCCACTAAGGACACCCAACCCCGCCCGGACATGGCGGCCTCTTCTAAGACATCGTTCGTGTTCGTGTACGCGCGCTAGTAAAACGACTAAATGATATGCAAACATCGTTTTCGGGCTAAGCATGTGAATTATAGGTGAACTACGTCATTTAATGCATCTAATCATTGTCGGAGTAGTTTAGCATGTGATGTTCATTTAAATGAATAAATGGCAAACATCGAAAATAGAAAACTCGTAAATAAATTACAAATTACACGGGCGGAATACAACCCGAAATTCACAATACAACGAGCAATAAAATAGAATAATTGAATTATAAGCAGCAAATGTTAACTAGAAACGGACCCGTATATAATAAATATAAACTAGACCGTAAGTTGTGCAAATGGACGAACTTCGATTAATTACGCATTATATTGCGCATTAAGCGAAGGACGGAGATATGGAACTTAGGCGTGGTGCTAGCCCGATCCCGAATCCCGATGCCTTGTCCCGACTTATCACATCGAGGAATATAGTCTAAAGTAATCGTGTGTCGGATACGACTAAAGAGTCGTCGACACAAGATTAATAGTGCGAGACCATCGATCAAAGTCGTTTATGTGGAGTGATATGCATGAGTTTAGAAAAAGGAGATCACGTGATTGACTTTACACGTGTCGACTAAAAGTCGTAAAAAAAATGACGAGGCTCAAATGATGATCAAAGCGCTCGGTTTCTTGGGCTACAGGGCCCACTCGATCGAGTCATGGTCTGGACTCGGTCGAGTGTGTCCTCGAGGTGGCTACTGCCCAGTTTTTGGGGTGCTACTCGATCGAGTGGCCCATGGCACTCGGTCGAGTGCCCCCTGTACGAGGCATGGCTCGTTTCGTTTTATTATGTTTAAAAAATCAATAGTTGGCCGAGTTAAATAAAAAATATCACATGATTTAAATTTAACTCGGCTTCCGGTGTTTTAATCGTGTACTTATACGACTATAATACCGTTATCGGAATTTTATGAAAATGTTGTTATGAGATTGAAAAGAATTAATTAGTGACGAAATTGTAGTCCTCCGCGTCACGACATCGATACTAATCCTAGCGGATTATGTGATGTCGGTTTTCGCATCAACGGATCTCGCACTAATCTTAGAAATGGAGTCCTACGCGTTCAACTATGAGCGACCACGATCTCGTTACTCCCTTGAGTACATTGGGGCGGCGCTCCTCGAAAGGGTGCCACCTCCGTCGTTGCTCGTAAAGGGATTAAACGGATTTTGGATGGTCGTCATAGTCAAACGGGTTAGGATCCGGATTTTAATACTATAATATACATATACATATACACGGTATTAAAATGTTAATGACGATAATTAAATGTTAGAGGTTAGAATACGATAAGTAAATGTTAGATGTTAGCGGTTAGTAATAATAATAATAATAATAATAATAATAATAATAATAATAATAATAATAATAATAATAATAATAATAATAATAATAATAATAATAATAATAATAATAATAATAATAATAATAATATAAAAGAAACGAAAAAAGAAGAAGGGAGAAAGAGATGTCGTGATTTGAATTACACCCTCAACCTACATGCTTTAATCTCGGAAACAGACTCGTCAAGTACGTGTGCGCGGGAGTGTCGAGAAATGTAGGGTGAGTTAGGGTGTGTTTGTTTAGGAAGAGGATGCTCTCGGGTCTTTGGCGAGTTTTGATCTCGGGATTTTGAATGTATATGTGTGTAGGATTGATGTCGAGATGGTGAATGCTTAAAGGTGAAATGATGGATGAAAATGTGAGGGTTTTTGAAGTAGTAATGGTTGAGAAAAGTTGTGAAATGGTTGTGGGGTGATGGGACATTTATAGGAAAAATATCCCGGTTTAGGGTCACTCGATCGAGTGGCGCGGGTGCACTCGATCGAGTGCCCGGTTCGAGTCCGTTTCGGCCGGTTCATGGCCTTACTCGACCGAGTGGGTGTGAACCACTCGATCGAGTGGGTCGGGAAGGAGGGAGTGTAAATAGGGCATGATTTGTTGCCTATTTTTGAAATACATGATTCTGGTTGATTTGGTTGTTGAGTCTGGATTCATTTTGTGTATTTGGACATAATGTGAGGCTGGTTCGTCTCGGGATTCGACTTTGACCAAGGTTTGACTCGGTCGCTAAAAGACGGTTTTATTTCCGGTGACGGTTTTGGCCCAAATTAGTCTCATTTTATTGGAAACGGCCCACTGGGCCTGGATTTGAGGTCGGTTTTGAGAGATTTGCACTCTGCTAAATGTCCACGTCGGATACTATTAATTCCGAGTCCGTATTCGAGCGTATTAAGACACGTTTACGTCCGATCTTCATCGGGTGTTTTGTCGGGAACCGCTATAGACACTAGCAGGCAAAATGCGGGTGTCTACAGATTGATATTTTGAAACACTTGGACTTCATTGCATTCTTGATAGGACATTCCTTTATAAGGACGACAATTGTTGGAAGTATGACCATAGTTTCCACAACACTCACAAGGGATTTTTGGTAGTGGAGGTCGTCTTGGTGGCCTTGATTGAACTTGGTTCACATTCCTTGAGTTAGAATTAGAAGTTATACCTTCAAACCTCTTGGTTAGTTCTTCCGATTTTAATTCGAGCTTTGATTCATTGTTCATGGAAGTGCTTTCCAAGGGTTGGGAATGTGAATCAAGAGGTGGCATGATGGGTTCTTGGAAGTTTCTTGGGGGTGGTGGTGAAATGGGAGGTGTAGAAGGTGGAGAATTTTTTGTGGAGTGATAAGAGGTGATGTTGACGGGGAATTCTGTGGAATGAAAGGTGTAAGTGGATTATTGGAAGAGGGATTTATAGTGATGAGCGATGTGAATGGATTTGGAAGGAGTGGAAGGATATGATGTATGTTTGGTGGTGTGAGGTATGAATGTCGAATCACCTTTATTGAGTAATTTCCTTGGGATCTCATAACTTTAAATGTCATCTTTGGCTCGGGATCGAACCGAAGAAGTAATAAACTGTCCCTGGGAACACACTCAAGTAGAAGGTGAGTCTCCTAGCACCAAGTGGCACTAGGGTAGAGAGAAGCAAAACCAAACACAAAAAGACAAAAACTCAATCAATTAATCGCCGTCCCCGGCAACGGCGCCATTTTGATGCGCGGGCGTCGCGACCCGTACGATCAAACAATATTTTTAACACCGACAAACCTAACTAATGTAGTAGTGGTAGGTTGGGATCGATCCAAGGGACAGTCTACGTAAAGTCGGTCGAGTAAAAGCCTAAATACGTTTGGGTTCTAAGGGGGGTTTGAGGTAATTAAACTAGACTAAGGTGGTCGGTCTAATAGCTAAAAAGAAGGTCAATATAGAAAGAGTGTTAGGGGAAGTCGGGGAATCGGAAACGGGACACAAAAACAAGGAATCAAGCAAACAATACACATTTGATAAGGGATGGGTCACCTTTCGGTCTCTACACCCGACCTTACAAAGACTCGCTTTCGCGACGAAGAAGCTAGGTCACTAAGTCGGAATTACCCAAGCCCCGAGTTTCCCCATATTAACGAGGGTGAATATGATAAGCGTGTTTTGTATTGATTATTTCTTGTCTTTAGTCCCGATTTCTCTTATGAAATCGCTCTTTGGAGCGGTTTTCGAGGCTACTTACGCTTCTTCTAGCTTGTTTCAGGTTCCTAGGGCCTATCTTGGAGAAACGAAACGATTTCGACTCGTTTCCGATGTATATGGAGCCAAAAAGAGAAGCGGCGATGACTCGGTGGCTTAGACTCGATCCCTAGTCCCTAGGGCCTACTTAATGATATTCCGAGCACCGAGCATCGATAAGAAGCCGAGGAAGAGTAAAACAGGACCCATCCCGGTCAGGACCATGTCCATCACGGCCGGGATGAGAGGCAAGAAGAGACGACCTTTAGAAGGTCATCCCGACTGGGATCATAACCTTCCCGGTCGGGAAGGATGAAGCTTCCCGAGCGGGACGAAGCCTTCCCGGTCGGGACGGGTGGAACAAAATCCCAAGTTCTGTGAAGCCGTCTCGGTTGGGACCGAGCAGCCTTCCCGGTCGGGACCATTCCTTCCCGATCGGGAAGGACCCAGCTCCTATTCCGCTTATTTCTTTCACTTCTCTTACTTGTGGAACACTATATATACCCCTCTTGTAATCTTTTTAAGACACAAAACCCTAGAGAGAAACCCTTGCCTCTTAGACCAATCCTAGCTAAATTCTTCCTTAATCACTTTTCATTTAGCCTTAATTTAGTGTTAATCCTAGTTTCAACTTTGGATTCTTGAAGACTTGTAATAGATATTTCAATCTTGACAACATTGAATATCTCTTTGGGTTGATTTTATTCAAAGTTCCAATCTTTCCATTTCATATTTGTGTAGGTATAATTTCTTCTTGTCCCTTCTCTTTTTTTCTTAGTGTTGCATTAAAGTTTCAATCTTTTCCTTTAGATTATTGTTTTCTCTTGATTATCTTGCATTATGAATGTGTGGGCTTTCATGTTAGTTTCTCTTGTTCATGTTGGTTTTAGTTTAGTCATGACTGAGTAGACTTTTTGTGGGGTTAGTAGGGGGATTAGACGTAAATTATGGGTGATTAGGGTTAACACTACAACAAAACTAACTTTTCGTGTTGATTATTTCGTAACGATTGCAAAATCGACATAACTAATATACTTATACTTCTTATAAGTGACTATTTATCATAACCAATAACAATCGACGTTAATAAACCCACGTAAATGACTGGTTAGCTCCTCGCAAATATAATCAACCTTATTAAATCTGATTGAAACGTTCTTTCTTAATGACCTAATTAATTACTTTTACTCATCCCTCCTAGGTAACCTACAACGCCAACAATGGATCGTCTGCCGCCTGCTCGCCAATAACGTCCACCGCCAACCTCCGTCCCCCCACCTCCGTTGTCGTTTGTAGTTTGTCTTAACTTTCTCTTACAATGACCACCAGTGTCTCTGCCGATCTTCACCCAACTGATGACCACCACGTTGGGCCAAAATTTCCGCTGCACCATCGACAAACAAGCAGGCAACCACCCTCCTGTGAAGAAATATGACCACCAATGGTCGTTTATAACCCAACGCATACACCGTTGTGTCTCGGCCACCTCTTTATTCTTCGATTCTAGGTATTTATCCTTCTGTCTAATATAATTAACTGATTTAGGTTTCTGTTTGTCATTTTGTTATTGAAAGTATATCTAGGTACTAAAGTAGTGAAGTGAGGTTAGAAAGAGATTTGTGTGTGTTGGCTTTTATAAATTAGTTGGAAATAGATTTAGGTACTGAAGTGAGGTTGGAAACTCTGCTAATTACCATTTCTTGGGCGTGTCTTAAAGTATCCCTTCTGTGGCAGGTATGTGATGTTCTCGAGAAATTTCATCATCATGAGCCGTTTATTGGAAGGATTAGCGGTTTTTGTATGAGATGATCTGAGATTAACCCAAGTACACAATGTATTTCTCATTAATTATGAAAGTGTTGATTGTTGATTGTCAATCTCTTTTTTATGAGTTAATTTCCAAGTCCTGATCCAAGTATGTGCTATGAGTTAATTACTACTCGTACTATTTATCAAACCAATTACTCTCAACAGGCTGAAGATAATGCAGAGAAGAGTAAACTGTGTTGTTGTGGAAGATTACAAAGCTGCTCTTGCTTTAGATCCTGTTCATGTTCCACACAACGTGCATCTTCATCTAGGTTTGTGCAAAGTCTTGGTGAGACTGGGAAGGGGAAAAGATGCTTTGAGTAGCTGTTCAGAAGTTCAAGATATTGATGAAGAACTTACTGAAGCTCTAGTTCAGGTTTGTGTCACTTCCACTAATAACTAATAAGTACCTCTTCCACATTTTAGTATAAGAGGAATCTTAATCCCAGGTTATGATAAGAGTTGAAAATGTTAAAGCAGCTAAAACCCTTATGCCATGCTCTTGATAAGATGACCTTACTTTTACAGAGAGGAGAAGCAAAACTTTTGACAGAAGATTGGGAGGGAGCAGTGGAGGATCTTAAAGCTGCAGCCCAAAAATCTCTGCAGGTTGGTCGCCTTAAATAAATATTATGCTACCTTATCACTTTGTTAATAATTACGTTATTTCTAGATGATTCATACTGAAAAGTCCTCAATAAATGTATCAAGGAATTCTTCTTTACAATGTAACACGTGGATGTGATAATAGTTGATGATCCATTTTTCTTTCATTTAATTGGAAGTCAAGTCTTTTCTTACATTTAACTTGCTTATTAATAAAATTTCCACTTAGAATCATTTGGTGGTATGTAGTGGGTGTATCATATCTTTTTACCTGAAACAAATGTGCCAGTCTATAATGTGTGGGCAATAAGCATGAAATATTCAGCTATAGTCACAACAATGTGGCCAATGGGCTCTGTGGGTCAGTGTTTAGATGATACCGAGGGCAAAACAATGAATTGGCATCGGATTAATATCTCCGACATTGTGAAAGCAGGAAAAAGCAGTTAACATTTATACGAGTAAACTGTAAATATGACAGGTTTTTACTTTTCTCTACTTCTTGTGTGTCTTAAATTGATATCCTGACTGAAATTGCCTTATTTACAGGATAGAGCTATTAGGGAAGCTCTAATGAGAGCTGAAAAGGCACTAAAGTTGAGCAAGCGCAAAGATTGGTACAAAATTCTTGGTGTTTCAAAAACAACATCTGTTCATGATATAAAACGTGCCTACAAAAGGCTTGCTTTGCAGTGGCATCCAGATAAGAATGCTGACAATAGAGAGAAGAAGCTGAAAACAAATTTCGGGAAATAGCAACTGCATATGAGGTTAGATTTTGATAGTTGCTCATTAAATGACTTGTATGACCCATAATGCCCTGCCAGCGACTATTTGAGTGCTTGTTCATATCTATTTGTCTAAGGACATCTATAGTTCTATGTGGAGTACTAAACTGGGCTGTCCATCAACTCTCTGTGAGATCATTTTAAGATGCGAATATCTGGCAACTCATGGCCAGTGCTAACCTTCTGTTTTTAGCTAATTTTGGATTACTTCCTAAGAAACTCCCTTCTTTCTCCCTAGGCCAACTTCTTTTACCCAGACTTTCGTACACTCTCTTTAACCTTATTGGTGAAGGAATATGAGAGATATGCCGGGAGAGCTTTAGCACTTCCGTCTCAGCTGAACCCATTGACATGTAAGCTTAACCAATTTCATATTTTCATGCTATAAACCAGACTTGATTGCATGAGATCGTCTCCTGTGTTAACCTAACTCAAGTACTTAGTACATAAAGTTGTTTTTTTGCATACATACTTGCTATCCCCCTAGTCCCATACTCTTATCAATGAGAGATCTACACAATACATTCCGGGGTTATCTGACATAGAAAAACAAAATTTGTTTGTGTATTTCATCTAATGACTCTCACAAAGAAAATGAAATTTGTTCAATGTGAACTTGTTCGTGAATATTAAAGACTTCGTTTTAATTGATGTACCTATTGCAATATTTTAATCCTACTAATTAAACTTGTTCAAACGCAGGAGGGTTTACTAGGGAGGAAATTGCGAGGAATGAGCATGAGGGTTTTTTCGAGGCGCGTCTACTTTACATAATTCAGAATATATGGGTGGAAGCTTTACTTTGGTAGCTCAACACGTAGTAAATTCTTTTTAGGTTGTCAAAAGATCATTTGCACTTACTTTTTACTTATTTATATTAATTTAATTTAGTCAATGTTGGATATATATAATTTTTGGAATTTATAAGTAATATAAAAGTTTCATTTTTTTTTGTTTTGTTCTTTCTTTTATTTACACACCGCATTTGGGAGATGGAGGATGATTAAATTTCATATCGAACGAAAGGGATACAAAATTTAATTTATGGTTGCATTTAATAGTACTTATCGCGTCGAATGCAACTGCAATAATTGTCATTAAATGACATTTTATAGTACTTATCGTGTCGAATGGATTCGATACAATTATTATTATAGGCAATATCAAATTATTTATCGTGTCAATAATAATCGACCCAAAAATCGTCACTAAACATCATCTTCTTTCGCGTCAATTTTAAGGACTTAACCCAGCGAATATATTATTCCCCGCGAAAGGTTACGGCAACGCCGCCTACCTCAACGAATACACAATCGATGGGAAAACCTTTCGCGTCGAATAGAATCGCCACGAAATACCAAAATAATCGCCGCGAAAAGGTCATTTTGTTGTAGTGTAAGCATGGATAAAGGTTGAGTCTTTATTGCTTGTCACTTGTTTTGCATGTTAAGTGTTTGTTGAATTGCTTGTTAGGGTGGTAATGACCATGCTACTCTTACTTGTTTCTTCTCCCTTAATGTTTGCTTGACTTGTGATCGATTCCACATGTCTTGGGTAATAGCTTGCATGACTTATCGGGTTTGTTTCCGTTGCGAGAGCACAAGCTTGCCTTAGTGATTAAGTCTTACTGTGGACATGACATAGGTCCACCCCGACGCGGCCACGCGCGGGTTTGGGGAGGCGAATGAATCTCCATATGAGAATGGATCGAATTGAAATTTAGGTCGAAGTGGAGTCGCCACCGAATTTTGTGGTTATTCGGAACCATTCGAGCCCACTCTACGTCGTAGTGGGCCGTATACAAAATACGGTCCATTTCCGATATCAGAGTTTATTGGGCTCGTCCCTTTGCATTTGATACCGATACCGACATTATCGGATATCGTGTGTTGAATGACTCTCGTGCGCCAACGGTTTCAGGCATCCGGAAACCGAGGTTCTGAGTAAGGGGTGAGGGAACGTGTTGGGAAGCCCACAAAGGACACCCAACCCCGCCCGCACTTAGCGACCTCTACTAAGATCTCGAATGACTTTCTAATACGCGCGTTAGTAATTCGGTGAAAAATGCTTATGCAAACGTTGTTTTCCCTAAGCATGTGAATGAAATTGAAAAGGGTTTCTATGTCAATTTAATGCAATTAATTCTAACGTCGAAGTTGAATTTTAGCATGTGGGTTCATTTTAGTAAAATAAAACAAACGATAAATCAACAAGAATAACAAACGGTTAGTAACGGTATAACGAATAATAACGGTTTGCAAATTAATGAATGAAATAGAATGATGTAAAATTGGACGATGCATGGTTTGAAAAGATAGTAGTACACGTGATTAATTAGGCACGTGTTGACCGAAGTCATAAAAAGAATTGACGAGACTCGAATGATGTAGTAGGACTCACGACATTGATCATGATGATGGGCTACTCGATCGAGTGGGCTAGGCACTCGGTCGAGTGCCCCCTGTACGAATTATAATTCGCTTTGCAATTTATTATTGACTTTCGAAATTGCTTTTTGATTTTTGATAATTCGATGATTCTGCCGAATCGGACATAAATATTGTACAATTTATGCTCGACTCGGATTTTATAAATTATTGATTTTGTTGAATCGGATATAAATATTATGGGATTTATACTCGATTCCAAATTTGAATACTCGTTGTATCCCATATTCGATTATTGAATCGACATGGAATACTAGAGTGAAAATAAAATAAAATAAAATAAAAATTGATTTAAGTCGTCTTAAATTAACTATCGCGATATGAGTAGATTTCCTCCGCGTTTAATAATGTCGTAATTCTAATGAATTGTATGACAATTATTTTAGCATCAACGAAAAAATCGCATTAGTTAATTTATTTGACTAGATCGTTAGATTCGACATCCAATTATGGAATTGGTATCGAATCCAAAAGATCGACGCTTTGCTTGAATTGAAAGACTTGATTCCCTCGGCTTTTCCGACATCGTAACGAATCCCTAGGGATTATGTGATGTCGGATCCGCGTCAACGGGTTTCGACCCTTATTAAATAAAATACTTGTTTTGAAAATTGATGCAAATATGCGATGTGAATAATGATGCAAACAAAAATAAACGAATTATTGTTTAGATTGACTTGTTTCAATAATCAAGTGGTTGGGGTGATGGGATAAGCGACCGGCAACGCTGTGTGCAGTACACTTGTATATTCGGGTTTTCTTATCCCACCATCACTCACACTCGACACAAATCGACAAGTAATTTAATGTCTTTTACTAATTATATTATCGATATTATGACACGATAAAGAAATAAAAAAAACCAAAAAGAACGAAGAGAAAGAGGAAGAGAAAGAAGGAAAGAAAGGGGTTTTGGCACCCTCAACCTACATGTTCCATATGCTCGGACGGGGACTCGTAGTGGCGGCTTGCACGGGAGTTTCGAGTATGTAGGCTAAGTTGTGGTGGTTAGAGTTTTGATTCCTAAAGCTAGGTTTAGGGTTTGAGTTTGATCTTGATGAGGGTTGAAAAGTTAAATTAGGGTTGAATTTGATGTGTTGAAAGTTTGATGTTGATTAGGGTTTGATTTGATGTTGATTCGGGTTGTAAAAGTTGTAAAAGATGTGTGCATGGGGTTGCTTATATAGGCAATGGCAAGGACACCTTGGTGTCTAGGGTTTTGTGCCTTGACGGACTTGATTTGATGGCCCGTTTGGAGGTGGACCGTGGGTGAGCTACTCGGAAACGGCTTTGACCGGGTTTTAATCCGGTCGCTAAAAGTCGGTTTTATTTCCGGTGTCGGTTTTGATCCAAATTAGTCTTGTTTGACTCGGAATGATCCACTGGGCCTGGATTCGAGGTTGATTTTGTGAGATTTGTACTCCATAAGTGCTTAAGCCAGCAACTAATGGTTTTGAGCCCGTATCCGAGCGCGTAGAAACACGTTAGCGTCCGATCATCATCGGGTGTTTTTTGGAAACTGCCATAGACACCTGGCAGTCAAAATGCGGGTGTCTACAGAGCCCCCACTCTGACGGAGGCTTGGATAAGGCGAAAGTCAGAGTAGCTACCAAGTCAATTAAGACCTGGTAGACTTCCGATCGGGTCGTTTATAGTCCATTAGACTCGTGTGAAGGGCTCGCCAGCCACAAGACAGAAATCATACCTGAGCTTGATGAGAATATCTTCGTGGGAAATTTGGACTTGTCGCGTAAGTCCCGGGTGCGCCTATGTGTGGGCTCATCCCGTGAAAATGCCGCCTTTGACTTCCGCTGGGGAGATTTAGAGGGTTGCATGTCCCTGTTTGAGTCGTACCTATATAAGTCACATAAAATGCCTGCAACACGTGGGTAGTAAAATGACTCGTGCTGGGGAAAATGAATTTTGAATTTTTGGATCTCTGCAAATTTTGAAGTTTTTGAATTTTATGAAATTGAAATCCTGAAAGCAGTTCAAGGGCTGGGTTTTCAAAATGGAAAGGGGTAGAAAAGAAATTTGCAGCTTAAATAGACTGAAATTTGCCCTTGTCGAAAAGAATTTTTTTTCAAATGGCTAAATTTTGCAAATTTCAAAGTGGAATTTGAAGAGAGAGGCCTACCGACAGACTCGACTCTGGACGCAACAGGACGAGTTGACCGACACGGACTGGACTCTCTAAGGGTCGGACCGTGACTCGGTAGAGGTGTGGGCCGCCTAACAAGACTCTTAAGTTGCGCTATCCCGTAGCCTAGACGAGTGGCAACACGGTCGTACATCGAAATGAGATAGATATGCTATAGGGGACTGACAGTAGTCTGTAATGAGACTGTTTTAGTCTGGTGCCTTTCTGGATTTCTGATTTTAGGGTACATTTCCAAAGTGGGTATTGCCTCGAGTCCTGACAGATTCTTGTCTTCGACTGAGCCGAGTACTAGGACACACTACAGAAAGGAAGCTAGATTTTTTTTGGATTTATCTGGATTTTGTGAGTGGATGGAGAACTTCTGCCTAGGAGAAGCCCCCGGGACAACAAAGCTAGCTGTTGAGAACATGATGGTGTCGTGACCGGGATAATGGCGCTTTTTTAATGTGTCTCAATGTGGGTGGTTGTGCCTTTGTTGAAAGGTTGCCTACGTATTCACGTGTAGTGAAATCAAACCAAGCCGTAGTTCAGTGGATTTAAAGATATATTATGGTGTCTAAGCTAATAGGACTTTGTGTGTAACTAGCCATAGCGATGGTGTAGGCTAGGTGCATTCCCAATGATGTCTTGATCAAAGGGCTAGAATGGTTAGGATGTTGATCCTGTGACTGTGAGCGTGCTCCGGGGTAGCCCCCAGAGGTGGTGTGTACTATTTGGGCATGTTCTATGCCGACCGCAAGTCGAGTTCCCGCTTTTGGGGTTGGTAACTGGTTTGGATGAGAAGAATTGGGACGGGATTTTAACGAGTTCTACTCTCGGGGATTTTAACGAGTTTTGTTCTTGGGATTTTTAACGAGTTCTATTCTCGGGGATTTTAACAAGTTTTGTTCTCGAGATTTTTAACAAGTTCTGCTCTCGGGGATTTTAACGAGTTCTGTTCTCGGGATTTTTAACGAGTTCTGCTCTCGGGGATTTTAACGAGTTCTGTTCTCGGGATTTTTAACGAGTTCTGCTCTCGGGATTTTAACGAGTTCTGTTCTCGGGATTTTTAACGAGTTCTGCTCTCGGGGATTTGATGTTTTTGGAAATGTGGTGCTAGGAAGTAAGTGGCTTTGATGATTCGCAATCTGGAGCTCGATTTTGTGGAGCTAAGGCTTCGAGGGTAAGGTATTGTAATGTGGTAGGAACGGGGGAAGTCGAGTAAAAATGGCTCGAACTTCGATTGGGCTGGTTTGATAATGCGGGATCTGGTTTCCATGTCTGGCCCTAATGGTTAAGGTATCCTATGGAGCTTGAATCCTCAAAATTCCGGGCTGTCTCTAGCCTAGGTCTCGAGGAGGTCTTGAGGGTTGTAATGTGGGAAGGCTGAGTGTGGTGTTAGCTGACCAGCTTGATTGTTACTCCCCTATTGGATGGTATTGATAATTTTGAATTTGACCGTACCCCGGTCAAAGGATTTTCACTTGAGTTGACCGTTGACCATGGTCATGGGTATTTGGTTTTTTTTTGATTGACCTCTTAGCCCCGGTCATGGGTTTTTTTGGATTTTTGCTGGTTGACCTCTTAGCCCCGGTCTTGGGATCTTGATTTGGATTGACCGCTTAACCTTGGTTATGGGTGCCTCTTCTTTTTTTTGATAATGGCCTGTTTTTTTGTTTTAGCCTTTTGCTTCTTTCTTGGACTTTTGATTTCTTTTTCTTTTGTCCATCTTTTTTTTTTTTTTTTTTTTTTGGCTTTGTCGGTCAGACTAATACCTAAGGTAGGGATCGGTCGGTCTTATTGGAGGGGTGTTTTATTGTGGGAAATGGGCTTGCCTCCCGTCTTGAACCCAAACTAGAAGATTACCTAGCTTTGTCATAGGATTCGATACCGCTCCTGCTACGGGTAGTTATGTGGTTTTTCTATACCAGACATGGAATAGGAAAAAAGAAAACATGGGCTCGGTTTCCTGCAGTCATTATAGATGTGCCTATAATAGTCACGTGCGTGTGCTCACAGTGTTTGATGGTGTTCATCATGTTCTCGGAAACACATAAGGAAAGTATATATGAGAAACAGGAAAGCTGATTTTATTGAACTTTGGAAAGGAGGACAGAATACAATTGACTCTGACTTTGACTTTGACTTTGACTTTGACTTTGACTTTGAAATAGAACATCCTAGACTCAGACTCAGACTCGGACTTAAATTAAATCCGGACTCTTGGATGCATGAGAGTAGACTGGATGCTTCGGTCATCGGGCCCTGTGTAGTCCACGAGGGGCTTTGCAAGTGACAATGTTTCGAAAACGGGAGTCTTCCCGGCATCGAGGAAGTCTTGAATGAGGTGTTTCAGCTTCCAGCATTGTTCTGTATCGTGTCCTCTCCCTCTGTGGAATTTGCAGTAATGCTCGGCGTTCCATGCTTTGGAACGTTTCTCCACAGGTGGGTCGGCTGTTGGGCCTATAGGTAGCACTAGGCCCTTCGGAACCAACCTCTGGAAAGCGACAGTGTAGGACATATCCAAGTGGGTAAATGTCCTTTCCTTTGACTGGTTCTTGCTTTTTGGAGAGGTGACTTGAGGGTTACCTCTCTCGGCCTTGCTATCTTGAGGATATCGGACAGTTTCGTAAGAATGTTCACCCTTCAAATGGCTCAGTTGGGTGATCGGCTGCCTTGCCCGCTCTAGTTGTGTTAGACGGGATCGGGTTCTTACAAGGTCTTCTTCGATGGTGGTCACCCTGACATTTAGGTCATCTAGGGCGATATTGATTTTTAAGAAGATATTGTTAATGGAGCAAGACAGCATAAGCATACTCCCCTGGATATCCCCCTTATTGACGACGCGGGACTTGTTGTGGTTTGGTGAGGTCTCGCTCATAGGGTCCCTGATCGGAAGAAATGACAGGTGTTAGAACTCGCCTAAGCTCGGTTTTGCGTACATGATGAGTCAAACTAGACATGGCCCGGGGTGATGGAAATGACTAGGACTCTCGGATCGGGAGACCCGGACGCTGACTAACGACCGCAAATCAGACTTAAGCTGCAGAAGGGTGAACCCGAAAATGGGGCGACCGCGTTTGACTGTGCCACATGCTCGGACCAACCGTGGTGACCTAACCCTAGATTACTCGAGTGTTGGACGAGCGACCCGTAAGGATCACGAACCTTTTGTTACAGGGCTATGCCTTGTGAAAGGTGCGTCTTCCTTAGGATTCAGCTATGTGGGCCGAGTCCTGTTTGAAGGAAGGTCCATGTGAAACATCCCAAGACTTTGGACTCGATTGTGTAGACGGGCCCTCCTTTGCAGAAGTATGTCCTACGTAGGTGGGCCTTGCCTTAGTCTAATAAGGCGGACTGGGGTAGGGAAGAAACTCGTGATGTAAGATCGATAGAGTTTCGATGCTAAAGACCTTGACGACTTAAGACACGACCCGAAACTGCTAAATACGGGAAGTCCTAAGAAGAGAAAGGTTTTGAAAATGGATTGTTTTTGGAAAGTCCGAAAGAACTCGGGGAAATGCCCGATTTTTCGAGAAAATCGGAAAGTGTATCGGGCCTCGGTTTTGAAAGTTCGAAAATGTTTTCGAGTTTTGAAATGGGCGGCATACCGGCTAGAAAATAGGCTATTTTGAGTAAAATCATAAATCCTAAATTCGGTATATATCCCGGGTTTTGAAAAGTTGAATATTTGAAATTTTGAAATTTGAATATCGAAAAAAGAATTTCCGACAATTTGAAAATTGAAGATGAGATCCCGAAGATTTGAAAATCGAAAACGGCATCTCGGAGATTTGAAAATCGAGAATGACATCTCGAAGATTTGAGAAGTGAAATTGAGATTTTGAAAATTCGAATATCGAAAAAGAAATTCCGACAATTTGAAAATTGAAGATGAGATCCCGAAGATTTGAAAATCGAAAACGGCATCTCGGAGATTTGAAAATCGAGAAAGGCATCTCGAAGATTTGAAAAGTGAACTGAGATTTTGAAAATTCGAATATCGAAAAAAGAATTTCCGACAATTTGAAAATCGAAGATAAGATTCCGAAGATTTGAAAATCGAAAACGGCATCTCGGAGATTTGAAAATCGAGAAAGGCATCTAGAAGATTTGAAGAGTGAAATTGAGATTTTGAAAATTCGAAAATCGAATGGTGGATCGGAAATTCGAATTTTGAGATGGACAGCATGCCGGCCAGAAAATAGGCTTGTTTTGAGTCAAATCATAAGTCCTAAATTTCGCCAACTTTCCGAGTTTTTGAAAATTGAATATTTTTGGAAAGATGCATTTTTTGAAATGACGGTTTTTGAAAACGATACGGAAACCAAGTAGCATATAGTCACGCAAGTATTATAACGATGCCATGTATGCTTTACACTAAGTCTCGGTCGCTCTAAAGAGGGTCTATACCAGTGTACATAGTCTAGACGTTGATCGGGACGGACTTCCTAAGTCGAGTTGATCTTAGAACATGCCGCGAAACCCACTCGAATCGACTATGGACACCTTTTGACATATCCATATTGGAGTACATCAACGGTATAGTGGGACGTCGGTCGCGAGTACCGGCTCGGGAAAATATGGGTTATGCATGAACCGTAAAACTAAAACACGTATTGTACTAGTCAAACGATTTCTATTCGAGTCTCACCCTGAGGATGCCGATGGTAAGTCACGCATAAGTTAATCCCCAGCGGAGTCGCCAAATTGTGGACATGACATAGGTCCACCCCGACGCGACCACGCGCGGGTTTGGGGAGGCGAATGAATCTCCATATGAGAATGGATCGAATTGAAATTTAGGTCGAAGTGGAGTCGCCACCGAATTTTGTGGTTATTCGGAACCATTCGAGCCCACTCTACGTCGTAGTGGGCCGTATACAAAATACGGTCCATTTCCGATATTAGAGTTTATTGGACTCGTCCCTTTGCATTTGATACCGATACCGACATTATCGGATATCGTGTATTGAATGACTCTCGTGCGCCAACGGTTTCGGGCATCCGGAAACCGAGGTTCTGAGTAAGGGGTGAGGGTACGTGTTGGGAAGCCCACAAAGGACACCCAACCCCGCCCGCACTTAGCGACCTCTACTAAGATCTCGAATGACTTTCTAATACGCGCGTTAGTAATTTGGTGAAAAATGCTTATGCAAACGTTGTTTTCCCTAAGCATGTGAATGAAATTGAAAAGAGTTTCTATGTCAATTTAATGCAATTAATTCTAACGTCGAAGTTGAATTTTAGCATGTGGGTTCATTTTAGTAAAATAAAACAAACGATAAATCAACAAGAATAACAAACGGTTAGTAACGGTATAACGAATAATAACGGTTTGCAAATTAATGAATGAAATAGAACGATAGCGATAAATATATCTACCATAGATAACGAGAAAGTTCATATGTGGGAGGATACAATAAAAACCCGCAAGGCACCTTACGAAATCACTCCAATCCATCAATTACCGTGACAAAACAAACATACGAACATCAATTTTTAAACAAATTATAGAGAACATAGACGAACAAGAATACAAACAAACAAAGAATGTGTGACATATAAGATTATAAAAAATGAGAAGAAATACCTTTAGAAAAAAGAGAGAGAGATTTTAATGAACCTGAAATATTAAGCAATACAAAAAGTCAGATTCTGGAGGAATATATATTCATGGTTACAAATAAGATCAAAAATGTTGAATTTTGCTCTATAAAGAACATAGACGAACAAGAATACAAACAAACAAACAAAGAATGTGTGACATATAAGACTATAAAAAATGAGAAGAAATACCTTAAGAAAAAAGAGAGAGAGATTTTAATGAACCTGAAATATTAAGCAATACAAAAAGTCAGATTCTGGAGGACACTACTACAAAACATCAAATAGACATATCCTAATAGACATCAGATATTCTTAACAACTGATGTATAATATATAGACAACTGTTTTGTTTGAGAAACAGTTGTCTTTATCTGGTAATAGACAACTGAGTTTTAAAAAAACCGTTGTCTATATATTATACAACTGTTTTAATTAATCTCAGTTGTCTATTCTAATTTTTAAGACCACTAAAAATTGGTTGTTACTACCCAACCCATATCACTTTCTCAACCCATTTACCCGACCACCAAAGTCGAATATTTACTCATTGATCGTTGATGATAATCTCATTGATCGTAAATTCATTGCACGATTACTGAAAACCACTTCCTGTAAAGGTACCTTTCGATTTCCGTCATTTCGTTCCTCCGTTTCATTTGACTCTTTACGTTTAATTGTAATTTCATTTGATGTTAAGTTTTTTCCATTTCATTTGATTTTTTACGGTTTTTGTTTGCTTTGATTTATTTATAGTAACGTTGGCCGATAGTGGATTGCGAGCGTTAGAACAGATGTATCGTACCAACAAAACAAATTGAAGACAAATTGTTGTTTAAGACGAACTGATCGAATAATATGAATATTCGTATGAAGAAAGAAATTTTGTTGAGTTTTCTGTTGTACGGCATTGACTTTGAAAGAAATTAGACCAACTCATAAAATAAAATAAAAATAAAATATAATCCCGATTTAATAAATAAGTCAGCTATAATAAAAAGTTAATCAAACTAATGTCCGAGATCAGAATAATTAATTTTTCATATAGTTTGCCAAATCTTTCTAATAATTTAACTTAACTTATATTATCAGCTCCTATTTTTCAGTTAACTTATCCACGAATTTAAACATCTTTGACAAATTTTTACTGATTTCAGTTAACTTAGCCAAACAGAGCTTTAGTATTTTACACGACATCATAGATGGGTTATGACGGGAATATTATTATTTTCTCGATTATGTCGCAAGTAGAATTGAACCCTCAATATATGGAATATTCCGATTTTTTAATAATAGTCGTTATGTATATGATTTATTTTTTCTTATCGACCAACAATAACTCGACTCGTCATTAAATTATCGACCCAAAATTTAATCGAGTCAAGTTCAAATCATTCACGGGCTGTATCGTACTTAAGTTCAAAATTTAGTTTATGACATATAATTACTCGACTTAATTATCGTGCTTATCGACCCAATAATTACTCGACTTAATTCATTAATTTATCGACCCAAAATTGTATCGAGTCAAGTTCAAATCGTTTATTGACTCGATCTTGCATTTATCGACCCAAAATCTCGACTCCCGCTCAACTTGCTCAACTTACCCAGCAGATCCCCAATTATTCCTCCTCTAACCCTAATTTTTTTTTCAGATCCCCAAATATTTCCAGATAACCCAACATCATGAAGCTAACGTCGCCCTTCTTCGCTCTTCGTCTTCTTCGCTCTTCGTCGCCCTTCTTCTCTTCCTTCTTCTGTAATTAACTTCGAAGCCTATTCGTTGCTAGCTGTTCTTCGCTCATCGTCGTCGTTCATAAAACCATTTGTAAATCAATTATTTGTCGCCCTATTAATCAACGAGTATTACATCTTCGCTCATCGTCGTCGTAATAGCTGTTCGTCGCTCTTCTTCTCTATTTGTCGCCCTATTTGCCTCTTCTCTGGTACGTCATTTTTATTTTATTATCATCGTTTTTGTTTGGATTTGGTTTTTGATGAGATAATTAGTTTTATGAACATTATTACTATTATTATTATGTTAATCTAGAATTATGGACCTTTCTTCGTTTGCTGGATATGAATTACGAAAGTTTCCGAATGTTTTGGTAATCGTTGTTATTGATTGTGTTATGTGAAATTGTGCAATTTGTTAGAATTGCGTTACTGGTTAGTGAAATGGGTTTCTATGGCGATTGAATGTTTCTGTGCAATTACATTGTTTGAGGAAAATGAGTTACTCTGTCTAGGGTCTATTAGCACATGAACTGGGTTTGTTTGTATTTTGATCGATTATTCCCTTGCCATACTCCCGTATTATAATGATTGGTCTAATTGGATGATAAAAAAAGAAAGAAAGAATGCAATAATAATAAAATATAAGATGATGAAATTATTGAGGCATGTTTCAAGCTATTGCTCAGTTTGAGTGTTGAGCCGATGACATTGTTTGGATTGAATGAATATCAAGAGGGGAAGAAAGAAATTGAAATCGAAACATTTTTCCTTCACATTGTTCATTTCAGTTCAAGTCTAAGATGAGCTGAATTGACTGAGATATAATCAACGTTATGAGATTCAACTGAACAGAAGATAAGCATAAAAGAATATGTAAATAAAGACATATTTACTTTTCAAAATTAAAAGAATATGCTTCACAGACATATTAACAGGCTTCACAAGTTGGAGCACCCTGTCTCTCCTGCCCACTTAATTCTCAACTATTCAAGTACCAAATAACAGATCAAAACCGGTTGCGAAAATAGGGGAGATTGTAGAGACAATTCAATCGAATGAATGTTGTTTGAATGAAAGATTTGTACTGAGTATTACATAAGATGGAAGTCATGGATTAATATCGATAAAAACAGATAAAATTGTTTGGTTATTTCATATTTACAAGCAAATCAACAAATCATACTACCGTTGTTCTAAGTTATACTGATAGTGATAGTCTACTAGACTCCTATCTCTTCTTAAGAGCACCAAATATAGTCTTGAATTCCGCTATTCAATCCAAATGATACCATAAACCCATATTCATCTTTGTTTCCCCTCAGAATGCAATTTTAAGTTACAGCAAGCAAGTGAGATGTGAGCCATAATAGAATCTGTGAAATACACATACATAATAGGAATGTAACAATTCTTTTCAAAGTGGAGGGCAGGCAAGCTAATTGGCCCCTAGTAGTAAAGGGTTCCAGGTTAGGGGTCAAAATTTTGATTTAACAAGTTAATGATGCAACATAATCTCCTTCCGTTTATGTTTATCTTTGATCAAGATATACTTTACACAGATAATTAAAGATAAACAAATGATTGAGAAATATAATGATAAAAAAATAATCGACAAAGAAGGAGTACATGTACATGACTCAAGGTAAAGTAATGAAAGTTCATACTAACAAACTTTGAAAATTGTTATCTATCTTCTCTTCTCACATTTGCTTAAAATATGATAGATTTTGTTTCTGTCACTTGCCTTCTGACCCTACCCGATATATATTTATAGTTTAATTAGTTGTAGAAACGAAATGGAGAAGGTTGGAAACTTGGAAGGAGAAGGTAGATAGCAATCCTCAAAAACTTTACCTCTCGCTCATTTTGAATACGGAGTCCTTCGTAATAAGGACAATAATAAGTTACTGTATAAACTAAGTATTCTTTTGGAATTTACTTTTCACTTATTGCCCTTTAATTTGTTGCCTAAAAAGTATAAAGATTAAAATTAAAGTAATGTTGAAAGAATACTTTTCCATCATAACATACATCAAACTAGACATGCTAATATAATACTTATAGATAGCTTAGTCATCACCTTACAACCTACATGAGCCCTACCTATCTAACCCTCCAAGCAACAAAAACAAAATCAACCGTCTCTCTAAAACCGACATATCTATCTTATTCCGTATAAATAAACCAAATCATAAAACCCTAGTAAGATACTCGATAAGTCAAATATTTTGTTAATTGCTCTGCAATATCTAAACACACAGAAATACGGAGTATGTTTTATTTTATCTATAATATTGAATCGTCTTAAGTTTAAAACAGGTCTACCCATGTAAACCTACAAATTCATTGCTTTTTGTAGAGGTCAAATGATAAAGTTGCAAAGGTTCCAAACAAGGAAATCATGATATAAATAAGATTCTACTTATAAAGAGTAATTAAATACTCTCCGGCCATATAAACCCAAAAATACAGAATACCCCTTTCTACCCCTGCAAGGGACCTTAATGTTAGGGAAAATGGGCTATTAATGTTGATATCAATGTTTTTATTTTATTTCTAATGAGCTAGTGATATATTACTAGTAGATGACCAACCAGAAGGTATTTGTTGGGAATGGCATCAAAAAGAGAAGGATGAATCCATCCTTCAGTAACAAGCCAACCTCCCAAATTCATGCTTATTTTTGTCATGACTTCAGCAGTTCCTAAAACCTTTTTTTTTCTTTCTTTATTTGAGTTTATGTATGGGTTGTACAGTAACTTGTAAGCTCTGTATGTATTCAGGCTTAGTTTTTGAAGGTGCTTTATTTTGAGTTTCTGTATTATCGGTGGTATAGTAATCTCAAGGCATATTTGAGTGTAGATAAAATTTCCGACGAATTTATAATTAGCTTTAGTTAGATCTAGCTATTTCAGAAGTTTGTTGATCGGCATTTTAATCTGGGCATTGACATTTGTTTGGTGAGATTAAACCGTTGGAGTGTCATGTTATGTAAAAAGGACATGATCTATGGTCTATTTTACACCGACACTTCATATTAACTCGCGTACTTGACACTCAAAACTTTTAAACGAGTCTTAGTTGCAAAGGTATCTGATAGGTGAGAGTTAGCTTAACATCTGATTTCCCTGTTCCCATAGAGGTGATATGTTTACGGTATGGTTACAGGTCATCTTGTTACTAATAACCTTCATCCATGTATGTGTATGTTGTATCTTGTATTTTGTCATTTGTACGACTCTTACACTTTGTTATACTTGTTGCAATGTAGTCGGCTCCTCATGCTCGGAAAACAGAGTGCGGCTATTACGTGATGAGATATATGATCGAAATTATCACTCGTTCTGATTTGAAGAGAACCGTCAATGAAGTAAGACTTGGGTTTTCACACTTTCTCTTGTTTCAATCATTTGTTTTATGCACATAACTGAAACAAAATAATTAGTTCATTTATATTATTGATTTTGTAGCATTTCAACGATATGATGCCATATTCTCAAGAAGATATTGACGAGGTTCGTGGATTATGGGCGGACTATTTTCTTAATAATTAGTCGTATATGATGCATCGGATTACCTTATGCGGACAAGGTGTTAGTTGGACTATGGCTTTAGGTACTTTTGGACATGGATAATGATTTTACGTGTACCTTTTCGATTTTGGATGTTGGATAATGATTTTATGTATCGTTTGGATGTTGGATTTTATAAAAATGTAACTTCTTTCGTTCAATTATTCGCCATGTTATTCCTTTTTTTTGGTTTGTTAATATGTACGTATTTAAGAATTATTAAAATAAAAAATAAAATATGTATACGTATATAAGAAAATATCTATATATATATGTACTGTTGTTTTACAAAAACAGTTGTCTATATACGTAATAGACAACTGTTGTTCTAGAAAAACTGTTGTCTATATACGTAATAGACAACTGTTGTTTTACAAAAACAGTTGTTTATTAACCAATAGACAACTGTTGTAAAACAGATGTCTATGCTTAGACTAATATACAACTCAAAACTACTCAACTGTTGTAAGTCAGTTATCTATGGCAAAAAAAACAGTTGTCTATTTGATGTTTTGTAGTAGTGGGAATATATATTCATGGTTACAAATAAGATCAAAAATGTTGAATTTTGCTCTATAAAGAACGTAGACGAACAAGAATACAGACAAACAAACAAAGAATGTGTGACATATAAGACTATAAAAAACAAGAAGAAATACCTTAAGAAAAAAGAGAGAGAGGTTTTAATGAACCTGAAATATTAAGCAATACAAAAAGTCAGATTCTGGAGGAATATATATTCATGGTTACAAATAAGATCAAAAATGTTGAATTTTGCTCTATAAAGAACGTAGACGTACAAGAATACAAACAAAAAAACAAAGAATGTGTGACATATAAGACTTTAAAAAATGAGAAGAAATACCTTAAGAAAAAAGACAGAGATTTTAATGAACCTGAAATATTAAGCAATACAAAAAGTCAGATTCTAGAGGAATATATATTCATGGTTACAAATAAGATCAAAAATGTTGAATTTTGCTCTATAAAGAACGTAGACGAACAAGAATACAAACAAACAAACAAAGAATGTGTGACATATAAGACTATAAAAAATGAGAAGAAGTACCTTAAGAAAAAAGAGAGAGAGATTTTAATGAACCTGAAATATTAAGCAATACAAAAAGTCAGATTCTGGAGGAATATATATTCATGGTTACAAATAAGATCAAAAATGTTGAATTTTGCTCTATAAAGAACGTAGACGAACAAGAATACAAACAAACAAACAAAGAATGTGTGACATATAAGACTATAAAAAATGAGAAGAAATACCTTAAGAAAAAAGAGAAAGAGATTTTAATGAACCTGAAATATTAAGCAATACAAAAAGTCAGATTCTGGAGGAATATATATTCATGGTTACAAATAAGATCAAAAATGTTGAATTTTGCTCTATAAAGAACGTAGACGAACAAGAATACAGACAAACAAACAAAGAATGTGTGACATATAAGACTATAAGAAACGAGAAGAAATACCTTAAGAAAAAAGAGAAAGAGATTTTAATGAACCTGAAATATTAAGCAATACAAAAAGTCAGATTCTGGAGGAATATATATTCATGGTTATAAATAAGATCAAAAATGTTGAATTTTGCTCTATAAAGAACGTAGACGAACAAGAATACAAACAAACAAACAAAGAATGTGTGACATATAAGACTATAAAAAACAAGAAGAAATACCTTAAGAAAAAAGAGAGAGAGATTTTAATGAACCTGAAATATTAAGCAATACAAAAAGTCAGATTCTGGAGGAATATATATTCATGGTTACAAATAAGATCAAAAATGTTGAATTTTGCTCTATAAAGAACGTAGACGAACAAGAATACAAACAAAAAAACAAAGAATGTGTGACATATAAGACTTTAAAAAATGAGAAGAAATACCTTAAGAAAAAAGACAGAGATTTTAATGAACCTGAAATATTAAGCAATACAAAAAGTCAGATTCTAGAGGAATATATATTCATGGTTACAAATAAGATCAAAAATGTTGAATTTTGCTCTATAAAGAACGTAGACGAACAAGAATACAAACAAACAAACAAAGAATGTGTGACATATAAGACTATAAAAAACGAGAAGAAGTACCTTAAGAAAAAAGAGAGAGAGATTTTAATGAACCTGAAATATTAAGCAATACAAAAAGTCAGATTCTGGAGGAATATATATTCATGGTTATAAATAAGATCAAAAATGTTGAATTTGCTCTATAAAGAACGTAGACGAACAAGAATACAAACAAACAAACAAAGAATGTGTGACATATAAGACTATAAAAAACAAGAAGAAATACCTTAAGAAAAAAGAGAGAGAGATTTTAATGAACCTGAAATATTAAGCAATACAAAAAGTCAGATTCTGGAGGAATATATATTCATGGTTACAAATAAGATCAAAAATGTTGAATTTTGCTCTATAAAGAACGTAGAGGAACAAGAATACAAACAAACAAACAAAGAATGTGTGACATATAAGACTATAAAAAACGAGAAGAAGTACCTTAAGAAAAAAGAGAGAGAGATTTTAATGAACCTGAAATATTAAGCAATACAAAAAGTCAGATTCTGGAGGAATATATATTCATGGTTACAAATAAGATCAAAAATGTTGAATTTTGCTCTATAAAGAACGTAGAGGAACAAGAATACAAACAAACAAACAAAGAATGTGTGACATATAAGACTATAAAAAATGAGAAGAAATACCTTAAGAAAAAAGAGAAAGAGATTTTAATGAACCTGAAATATTAAGCAATACAAAAAGTCAGATTCTGGAGAAATATATATTCATGGTTACAAATAAGATCAAAAACGTTGAATTTTGCTCTATAAAGAACGTAGACGAACAAGAATACAGACAAACAAACAAAGAATGTGTGACATATAAGACTATAAAAAACGAGAAGAAATACCTTAAGAAAAAAGAGAAAGAGATTTTAATGAACCTGAAATATTAAGCAATACAAAAAGTCAGATTCTGGAGGAATATATATTCATGGTTACAAATAAGATCAAAAATGTTGAATTTTGCTCTATAAAGAACGTAGACGAACAAGAATACAAACAAACAAACAAAGAATGTGTGACATATAAGACTATAAAAAACGAGAAGAAATACCTTAAGAAAAAAGAGAGAGAGATTTTAATGAACCTGAAATATTAAGCAATACAAAAAGTTAGATTCTGGAGGAATATATATTCATGGTTACAAATAAGATCAAAAATGTTGAATTTTGCTCTATAAAGAACGTAGACGAACAAGAATACAAACAAACAAACAAAGAATGTGTGACATATAAGACTATAAAAAATGAGAAGAAATACCTTAAGAAAAAAGAGAATGAGATTTTAATGAACCTGAAATATTAAGCAATACAAAAAGTCAGATTCTGGAGGAATATATATTCATGGTTACAAATAAGATCAAAAATGTTGAATTTTCCTCTGTAAAGAACGTAGACGAACAAGAATACAAACAAACAAACAAACAAAGAATGTGTGACATATAAGACTATAAGAAATGAGAAGAAATACCTTAAGAAAAAAGAGAGAGAGATTTTAATGAACCTTAAATATTAAGCAATACAAAAAGTCAGATTCTGGAGGAATATATATTCATGGTTACAAATAAGATCAAAAATGTTGAATTTTGCTCTATAAAGAACGTAGACGAACAAGAATACAAACAAACAAACAAAGAAATTACGAACAAAGATGGCCGGGAATGGAGATTGGTAATTAACTTGGTCACATTTTACATTTCATCAACTAGAGTAGAAATTAAAATTATGATTGATTTCATCAACTAGGCATGATTGCTCTCGAGGAAGAGAAGGAGACCAAGCCTGTCATGAAACGATCTGCCTCGTGGACAACGTGATTCACTCACTCACTCACTTACTCACAACTCTGACTCTGAACAAAGAACAAAGACTCTTTGTATATATACTTCTATTACTAGTATTTGCTTAGGTGATTCATGTTAAAATTAGCAAGCAATGCAATCAGAGGAGTGAATTGAAGAAGGTTAAACATTGAAGTTTTGTAGTGAAGTTGTACTTTTGTCACAAATGTGATGACATTTGAAACGTTATCGACGCTGTGCACCTGTCTCGGAACTTAATGTCGTACATATCTGTCTCGAAACTTAATACTTCGTAATTAGGATCGTGTGAGAACCGTACCGTCAATGCGAGGCATACCATTATTCATGAGTCATATTCAAATAGTAGCATCCCTTAAAAATAGACAGTACAGTAGGCAGTAGCATTCAAGAGCAACAAATGAACAACAGACGTGGGACATGCATATTACACATACATTAATGATAATTACACTACTATAAGGTACACATACACACATGAGTGGCATGAAACATACAATTTCTAACAATAAAGAGATCGGACCCGAACCACTGCAAAGTTCATTGAATTTCAATAACACCAGAAAACGACAGCTGATAATACATCATAATAATGGAATTGTAAACCCGATATAAACCCAACTTTGGTACTGTCTCGTTTTCAATGGAATTGTTTCACAATAATTTGATTCTAAAAACCCGATGTAAACCCGACTTCTGTAAACCCGAATGAAAAACCGTAAGCAATTGAAAACCCCGTATGAATTGAAAAATAAAAACATCAAACAAAATTATCAGCAATAAAATTACGGCAGCAATAAAAATCACGGAACATTTTACAGCAACTTCTATGTTCTATGTAATCATCAATAACCTTAATATGAGACGGATGAATTGATGATAATTAAAGCGGATAAAACCTGCAGTTGACGAATTGATTACGTGATGAACCTAGGTTTAGAGAAATACAGATGAAAAGATGAATGATAACGATGAATGAATCAATAACCTGTCAGTTGACAAATTGAAGACCGACGAAGATGATGACTGATGATAGACGTGCGGATGATTGAGATGATGATTGATGCGTGCAAAGATGAGGATGTAATAGCTTGATACGCGGATGAAGATGATTGACGAAGATGGCGGATGATTGACGAAGATGATGATGAACCTAGGTTTAGATGAATTATGCGCGGCAGTACGCAGTGTGCGTGTGATGTGAAAATTTTTTAATTTTTTTTTAAATCGTGATGTTAATTATTTTCTACCCATATCCGTGCGAGAATAATACTGATTTTGGAAGACAATCAGTAAGTGGGACTAGTTTCTTAATTTATTGAAATTATTAATATTATTTTATAGTTCTTGACACATGAAAGAGTCAAGATTGTTAATTAGGTACAAAATAGGGTCGACCCTTTATAAAAGTGTCAACCTCAAAGTGTCTAGAAAATGGGGAGTTTGTAGTAGTGTGTAAAATTGGACGATGCATGGTTTCAAAAGATAGTAGTACACGTGATTAATTAGACACGTGTTGACCGAAGTCATAAAAAGAATTGACGAGACTCGAATGATGTAGTAGGACTCACGACATTGATCGTGATGATGGGCTACTCGATCGAGTGGGCTAGGCACTCGGTCGAGTGCCCCCTGTACGAATTATAATTCGCTTTGCAATTTATTATAATTGACTTTCGAAATTGCTTTTTGATTTTTGATAATTCGATGATTCTGCCGAATCGGACATAAATATTGTACAATTTATGCTTGACTCGGATTTTATAAATTATTGATTTTGTTGAATCGGATATAAATATTATGGGATTTATACTCGATTCCAAATTTGAATACTCGTTGTATCCCATATTCGATTGTTGAATCGACATGGAATACTAGAGTGAAAATAAAATAAAATAAAATAAAAATTGATTTAAGTCGTCTTAAATTAACTATCGCGATATGAGTAGATTTCCTCCGCGTTTAATAATGTCGTAATTCTAACGAATTGTATGACAATTATTTTAGCATCAACGAAAAAATCGCATTAGTTAATTTATTTGACTAGATAGCTAGATTCGACATCCAATTATGGAATTGGTATCGAATCCAAAAGATCGACGCTTTGCTTGAATTGAAAGACTTGATTCCCTCGGCTTTTCCGACATCGTAACGAATCCCTAGGGATTATGTGATGTCGGATCCGCGTCAACGGGTTTCGACCCTTATTAAAGAAAAATACTTGTTTTGAAAATTGATGCAAATATGCGATGTGAATAATGATGCAAACAAAAATAAACGAATTATTGTTTAGATTGACTTGTTTCAATAATCAAGTGGTTGGGGTGATGGGATAAGCGACCGGCAACGCTGTGTGCAGTACACTTGTATATTCGGGTTTTCTTATCCCACCATCACTCACACTCGACACAAATCGACAAGTAATTTAATGTCTTTTACTAATTATATTATCGATATTATGACGCGATAAAGAAATAAAAAAACCGAAAAGAACGAAGAGAAAGAGGAAGAGAAAGAAGGAAAGAAAGGGGTTTTGGCACTCTCAACCTACATGTTCCTTATGCTCGGACGGGGACTCGTAGTGGCGGCTTGCACGGGAGTTTCGAGTATGTAGGCTAAGTTGTGGTGGTTAGAGTTTTGATTCCTAAAGTTAGGTTTAGGGTTTGAATTAGGGTTTGAGTTTGATCTTCGTGAGGGTTGAAAAGTTGAATTAGGGTTGAATTTGATGTGTTGAAAGTTTGATGTTGATTAGGGTTTGATTTGATGTTGATTAGGGTTGTAAAAGTTGTAAAAGATGTGTGCATGGGGTTGCTTATATAGGCAAAGGTAAGGGCACCTTGGTGTCTAGGGTTTTGTGCCTTGACGGACTTGATTTGATGGCCCGTTTGGAGGTGGACCGTGGGTGAGCTACTCGGAAACGGTTTTGACCCAAATTAGTCTTGTTTGACTCGGAATGATCCACTGGGCCTGGACTCGAGGTTGATTTTGTGAGATTTGTACTCCATAAGTGCTTAAGCCAGTAACTAATGGTTTTGAGCCCGTATCCGAGCGCGTAGAAACACGTTAGCGTCCGATCATCATCGGGTGTTTTTTGGAAACTGCCATAGACACCTGGCAGTCAAAATGCGGGTGTCTACACTTACCATTATCCTCGTTTTTCCTATTAGCCTTTTACGTTTATGAGCCCGATCTAACCCTACTCCTTTCCCTATTTGATTTCATCTCCATTTTAGACATTGCTATAGTTGTTTGCTTTAGGTTTAATCTTATTCGAATTGTTTAGTTTATGTTAAATTTAGTCTCTAGTCATATCCAAACTCAAAAATACCTTCCTTTATTGTTTCTTGTGACTTTATCTTGTCTCTAAGCATACTCTAGCCTATTCTCTACCGTCTTCGTGGATCGACCCGACTTGCCCCTAGCTACTAGTTAGGTTAGTTGGTTTAATTGGTGTTAGGGTCGACGATAAATCCTCGCATCAATTTGGCGCCGTTGCCGGGGAGGGTGTTTGTTTTAGGCTTTGTTTGCTTAGTTTATAGATTTAGTTACCGTTCAGTGTGTCCTTATTTGTGTTACTTATCTTCTTTATCTATTCCTTGCTTCTTGTCTGTGTAGAGTATATTTCCTTCTTGTCTAGTGCCCATAAAGCACTAGACTTCTCACGTTTGCTTCCTAGTCTACAGTTTATGCCTAGAGGCGGTAACCACCCTATTCTTTACAACTCAGATCCAGAAAGGTTTTTCCGAAACCTTTGACAAAGGACGGTTGCTAGATTGAGAGGTTCCCAACCGGGCACAAGCCAAGATTTTGAGCAAAACGTGAAGATTGATCTAAATTCTCCACCAAGAGAAGCCACCGAAGAGGGTTTTCTAAACATCTTCGGCACCCACAATTCAACCACATCTCATTCTACATCACCGACATATTCTCCAACTTCTTCACCTCCTACATCTCCAACCACCTCTATCCCAAGTTCTACACCGACATCACCAATCCATCACATCATGCCTAAATTCTCTTCACATTCGACGTTCACGGAAGATGTTTTGCCCGGTCCCACCGCTTTACCGGGTACCTACACCGGCAATTTTGTGGCTAAGGCTCAATTCATCCAATTGGTCGAGCGGAGCCAATTTAGTGGCTTGCCGGCGGAGGATCCACATCAACATATGGAAGCCTTTTCCGACTATTGCGATGCCATCTCACAACCGGGAATAACCCAAGACCAAATCCGGTGGGTATTATTCCCTTTCTCTTTGATCGGCAAGGCTAAGCAATGGCTCAAAGGTTTAGACAAGACGGCTCTCGGTATTGACACTTGGAAGAAGCTAGCCTTAGCATTCTACCAACAATTTTATCCACCGGAGAAGAGCAATCTATTGAGGGCTTCAATCACGGGATTTCAACAACGTGATGAAGAAAGCCTCTATGAATCGTGGGAAAGGTTCAAAGCCTTGATCCGTTCTTGTCCTCACCATGGTTTATCACAGTGGTTCCTCGTTCAACAGTTTTGGAATGGGTTATATGAAGATTCAAGGGCCATACTCAACATGGGATCTAATGAAAGGTTTACCGAGGTAGATGATGACCAAACTTGGTCAAGAATTGAGGAGATGGCAGTACACAACTCTCAATACTCAAGGCCTAGGAAGGCGAAAAGCACGAGATCGATGCCATTACACAACTCAGTATTGATCTTGGAGCACAATTAAGAACTCACATGGAAACTATTGACAAGAAGCTCCAAAGCCATCTTGATCAAGGTCAAAACACCACCAACATTCAATGCAACAAGTCAATGCTATGGGAGTTGTACCTCCTACATCTTATTATGGGATATGCGAAATTTGTGGGATACATGGACATGAGCCTTCATATTGTCAAAGTAGAATTGAGGAAGCGAATGCTTTTCGAGCATTCAAGCAAGGTGCCCCATACTCTAACTTCAAGGCTCAAAATGTGCCAAATCCTCACATGTTCCAAGGTTTCATCAAGCTTCCCAACAACAATCCCTACATCAACACCGTCCATATGTTCCACCTCCCTTAAGGGACAAAAACCAAGGGTACCTAGGTTATCAAGGCAATTCAAGGCCTTCCAACAACTTCCAACAACATAACCAAGGCGCCTTCAACAACAATCAAGGGTTCCAAAATCAAGGAAACTTCAATCATCAAAGTGGTTTCCAAGGAAACCAACACTCACAAGGATTACAAAGCAACAACCAAAGTTACCAAAACCACAATCACGGTTACTCTCAAGGTTTTAATCAAGGAAATTCTCATGGGTTCCAAGGGAACTTCCAACAACAACAACAAGGGTCTCAAGGTAATCAATAAGATGCCAAGCCTAGAAGTAAATCACCCACCTATGATTATGGCTTTCCTCTATCCATCACACATGCTCCACACACTCAACAAGCTCCAACACCCGATTTTGATATGCAAAAGACAATGTTGGAGATGCAATGCAATCAATTGGAAATGCAAATGAATCAACAAGAATTCTATGCTCAACTCCAAAGAGATAACAAGGCTAGAGACACTCATATGAAAATGTTGGAAACTCAATTGTCTCAAGTAGCCTCTTCAAGGCAAAAAGGGCAATTGCCTTCCCAAGGCATGACACCGGACCAAGCTACCGCTAATGCTATCACCTTGAGGAGTGGTTCTAGCTATGAGCCACCTATGATGCCCAATGAGGATGACTATGGAGGAAAACTAAGGGAGGAGCCTATACTTGAAGAGGTTGATCAACCTCTAGAGGATTCTTGTGATGAAGAAGTCCCTAATCCGGACTTTGGGGAAGAAGTGCTTGTGGAAGATATAGATGAGGGGGGGGGGGGTAATGTTCTTTCCTCACAAAAGACCCCATCTACTTTCATTCCCTATGAGAAATCCAAGTCTAGGGGAGCTCCTTCAAAGTCCAAAGGGACCCATGGTGAGAATTCGAAGTCCAAGGAAGTGGGGGATGCTACTAAGGTTAACTTGCCTTTTCCCTCAAGACAAGCCAAGTCCAAAACGGACAAGCAATTCGAGAAGTTCCTTGAACTTGTGAAGAACCTAGAAGTGACTATTCCTTTTATCGAATTGATTACTCAAGTGCCTACCTATGCTCGGTTTATGAAGGAGATCCTATCTAGGAAGAGATCGTTGGGAGAACCCGAGACTATTGCCTTTACGGGGGGATTGAGTGACATGTACCTACAACCATCCCCACCTAAGCTCAAGGATCCGGGAAGTTTCTCCATACCATGCAAGATTGGTAATGTACACATTGAGAGAGCCCTTTGTGACTTGGGAGCGAGTGTGAGTATTATACCTTACTCCATTTGTGAGAAGGTAGGCATGAATGAGCTCAAGTGCACCACCATCACACTCCAAATGGCGGATCGATCAATCAAGCGCCCCCTAGGCATATTATAGGATGTTCCGGTTCGCATAAGCAAGTTCTTTGTCCCGGTTGATTTCATAGTGCTCGACATGGCCGAGGATGCCAACATTCCCATCATCCTTGGACGCCCGTTCCTCCATACGGCGGGTGCCCTAATCGATGTGAAGAATGGGAGGATAACCCTAGAGATTGGAGATGATAAGGTCTCCTTTGACCTCCATAGCACGATGAAGACTCCGAATATCAACGACTCTTGTTGTGCAATCGATATACTTGATGAAGTCGTTGAGGATGCTATCGAGACTTTCCTTGTGAAAGATCCCCTTGAAGCTCTCCTAACAATGGAGCTTGACAAAGCTAAAGAAGGACTATGGACGAAGACTTGGATGTACTCAAAGAGGCTCTAGATGGGGAGGAAGTTGTTCCTAAGACATGGGTCAAAGATCAAGCTACACTTAGTGGAATCTACTCGGTTGAGGTACAATCTCTTGATCTTAAACCCCTTCCCCCTAATTTATCCTATGCCTATCTTGATGATAAGAAGTCTTGTCCGGTCATAGTTAGCTCTAAGCTTGAGTCTAACCAATTGGATGCTTTGCTTGAGGTTTTGAGGACATATAAGAGCACCATTGGTTATAGCCTTGATGACATACAAGGGATTAGTCCCGACTTTTGCATGCATAGGATACACTTAGAAGATGACTTTAAGCCTAGTGTCCAAGGACAAAAGAGGCTCAATCCTAATATGCAAGAGGTTGTAAAGAAAGAAATCATGAAACTCCTTGATGCCGGGATTATATATCCCATCTCGAGTTAAAATTGGGTAAGTCCTATACAAGTGGTTCCCAAGAAGGGCGGAATCACGGTCATAAAGAACGAAAAAGATGAACTAGTGCCCACTAGGTGTGTCACCGGTCATAGAATGTGCATTGACTATAGGAAACTCAATAATGCTACAAAGAAAGCTCACTTCCCTATACCATTCATTGACCAAATGCTAGAAAGGTTGGCTTCCCACACTCACTTTTGCTTTCTAGATGGGTTTTCGGGATTTTTCCAAATCCCGATTCACCCGGATGACCAACCTAAGACCACATTCACTTGTCCTTATGGAACCTTTGCATATAGGCGCATGCCATTTGGTTTGTGCAATGCCCCGGCCACCTTCCAAAGGTGCATGATGGGCATCTTTTCTGACTATATCGAGTCTATTGTTGAGGTATTCATGGATGATTTTAGTGTTTATGGTAAGGACTTTGAGTCATGTTTGGTGAACTTGTCTAAAGTGCTTGCGAAATGTGAGGAAGTGAACTTGGTGTTGAATTGGGAGAAATGCCATTTCATGGTAAATGAGGGCATTGTGTTAGGTCACTTAATCAAAGATGGGGGCATTCAAGTAGACGGGGCAAAGGTTCAAGTCATTGAGCATTTTCCCCCGCCTACGAATGTCAAGGGAGTTCGGAGTTTCTTAGGCCATGCGGGATTTTACCGTCGTTTTATTAAAGACTTTTCAAAATTGGACAAGCCTCTCACCGAACCCCTCTTGAAGGATGCCCCATTTGTGTGGACTAATGCTTGTAATGAGGCTTTTGCTAGGTTGAAGGAGGCTTTGATCACCGCTCCCATTATCAAATCACCGGATTGGTCCAAACCATTCGAGGTGATGTGTGATGCTAGTGACTATGCGGTAGGAGCCGTACTAGGCCAAAGAGAAGGAAAAGCCTTACATGCCATATACTATGCTAGCAAGACTCTCGACAACACCGAAGCTCGGTATGCTACAACCGAGAAGGAGCTATTGGCCATCGTATATGCCCTCACCACGTTTAGGTCCTATCTTCTTGGCTCTACGGTGATTGTCTTCACCGATCATTCCGCATTGAAATATCTATTAGCCAAGAAGGACTCAAAGCCACGATTACTCCATTGGATTCTTCTTCTCCAAGAATTCGACCTCGAGATTCGTGACAAGAAGGGGGCCGAAAATGTGGTGGCGGATCACCTATCACGTCTCCAAGTTGAAGACCTTGAGAATACTTGCATCGATGACTCATTTCCGGATGATGCTATAATGTTTGTTTGCACAACATCGTCGGATCAACCTCCTTGGTTCTCCGATTATGCAAACTATATTGTGGGAGGTGTTCTTCCCCTGGACTTGAGCTACCAACAAAAGAAGAGGTTCTTCAATGAGGTCAAGCAATACTTTTAGGATGATCCGCAATTGTTCAAAGCATGTGCCGATGGCCTATATAGGAAGTGTGTTCCTCAATGGGAACAAAGAGATATAATGCACGCTTGCCATTCATCCCCATATGGAGGACATCATGGTGCCTCCAAGACGGTCGCAAAAATACTACAATCCGGGTTCTATTGGCCAACGATGTTCCAAGATGCAAGGGAATTTGTTTCCCGGTGTGATGCGTGCCAAAGAACCAGGAACATATCTTGGAGGCACGAGATGCCACAAAGGAGGATATTGGAGCTTGAAATATTTGATGTGTGGGGCATAGACTATCAAGCCCCGTTTCCATCGTCAAAGGGGAATCACTACATTCTAGTAGCCGTTGACTACGTGTCGAAGTGGGTGGAAGCCGTTGCCGCGCCCACGAATGATGATAGAGTCGTAATGAATCTCCTAAAGAGGGTGATCTTTCCACGGTTTGGAGTTCCTCGTGCTCTTATAAGCGATGGAGGAACCCACTTTCATGAAAAACGCCTTGATGCTCTCTTGTTGAAATATGGCATACATCATAGAACCGGGTTGGCCTATCACCCTCAAACAAGTGGCCAAGTAGAAATCTCAAATCGGGAAATCAAAGCTATCCTTGAGAAAGTTGTCACAAGAAACCGGAAGGATTGGAGCATGAAGCTCGATGACACGTTATGGGCCTACCGGACGGCATTCAAGACACCTATTGGCACATCGCCATATAGACTTGTCTATGGGAAAGCGTGTCACTTTCTGGTCGAAATGGAGTTCAAGGCTTTTTGGGCCATAAAAGAACTCAACCTCGATCCTACTTTAGTCGGCGAGAAGCGGTTGCTTCAAGTGCATGAATTAGAAGAATTCCGACTACACGCCTATGAAAGTGTGCGGATCTACAAGGAACGCACTAAACTATGGCATGACAAGAGGATCAACAAGAGGTCATTTCAAGTGGGTGACAAGGTTCTATTGTTTAATTCAAGGCTTAGGCTATTTCCCGGAAAGCTCCGCTCACGTTGGTCCGGACCATTCACAATCACGGAAGTCGGTCGGTATGGAGACTTTGAGTTGAGCAATGAAAAAGATGAATTGTTTCGGGTAAACGGTCAAAGAATCAAGCTTTACAACGAGAGTGCAACCACGGGGTCGGTGGAGGTTCTTTACCTCCAACTCATCCCCTCATAACCAATCAAACAAACTCGGTTTGACAGAGTTCCTCAAGAACCGTCATGTTGTAAATATCTTTTCCCTTCTTCTTTTAATTTTTGTGAATTATTTTGTGTCTCTTGCTTTCTTTTAGATTTTGTGTGTGAAACAATTATTATTGGATATTTTCTTGCGAGCGATGTGAGGGAGGGAGTTTTAATGATTTTTGTGGAGTTGTGAAGGGTGATTGAAGATTGTTGGGTCATTATGTTGAGGTTGGTGAATGCTTGAAGAAATCCTGGGAGCAATCTATTGATTTTTGGAGCTTTGGTGAAGCTTTGTTGCTTAGGTGAATATTTGCAAATCAAGAGAAGCTCTACATTTATCTCCTATGATTGGCATCAAGTATTTCTAGCTCGGTTTCCTATTTTTCCAACAAGTTTCGGCTCGGTGGGATTTTTATTGGAAGACGGGAGCTAGATGGTCGTTTTTGAGCTTAGATAAGCTTTTGAGGACGGGATTCCGGATCCCGAGGGGTTATTTATGAAGGAAAGTTCCAAATTCATGTCTATCACCCTTCCCGGTCGGGAACGTCCCTTCCCGGTCGGGATCAATCCTTCCCGGTCGGGACGGTGTTAAACCAAGCCTAGTTAGCTTTTCTCGAAGCCCAGCCCGACCCCCCCCCCCCTAATTAACCCAAGCCCGACCCGTCCCAACCCCACTCACCTATATCACACCTAACCAACCCAACCCCACTTCATTACTAACACATTCTACCTACTCACTTCATCAATAACTCTCATCAAACTTCATCTTCAACCTCCCTCCAACCCTAAAACCCCAAATCACCATAAATCCTCCATTACTCCACCAAATATCACAAAATCACTTCCTAAACATCACAAAATCAGTTTCTATCCCATTAATAACCATCTTAGACCCATTTTTTTACCCTCCAAACCCCCAAAAATTGAAAAAAAATCGAGTTTTTGTACCCATTTTTCTTCAAATCCGAAAATTGGGGTTCCTTCTCATACTCGATTAAGCTTACTAGGGTTCACTTTGGAGGCCTAAATTCATCAATATTAAGCTTCTTTGAGGTATTTTTGTGGGTTCTAGTTCTTATTTTTGGGTAAAAACCGTTCTTGGTGCTTAGCTTGTTCCTAAGCTTCTTCACCTACTATGGCTCCAAAGAAGAGAGGGCAGTCAGTGGCTAGCAAAAAAAGGAAGGGTGCGTCGAGTTCAAGGACCGAGATCGAGCCCGAGGTCGAGGTCGTGGTCGGGGAGCCGGAAATTGCATGTCACCCAAATTTTCCCAACCTAGTCTTTGACTCGGAACTGCAAAAGGAGCAATTCATTAAGCTCCTTGGTAAGCCCCTTGAACCAACTAGATTTCTTTGCAAAATCATACTTCGAAAGCTTGGCATCTTAGAACAAAGTAGGGAATTTTTTGTTGGGTTGGGGATGGAAACGCTCTTTAACATGCATGAGCTCACCTATAGGCAACTCACTTTAGAGTTCCGAAGTAGCTTTAACCTCACTACTAGTTCCATCCCACACCGGGTATATTTTAGGATCAATAATACATCCTATTGCTACACCCTCCCCCGATTTGGTGAGCTTTTTGGTCTTCCTCCCACTACTAGTAGTAGCATACCCGCCGGAATTAATGTGGCGGATGTCTGGCGTAGTATTACGGGTCTTACACTCGTGGACTTTAGACACTTGTCAAGTAGTCATGTCCATCACCCGGTTCTACGTATATGGCAACGATTAATGGCGGGTACCTTTTTTGGGAGGACCAAAACGGGCACCTACACCCAACAAGAATTGACCATTGTCGGGGCGTACTTGAATTTAAAGAGACAAAGTCGATTTACCCCCGACGCCCTTGCTCTAGCTAAGCATTTCGAAAAGATAAGTAAAGCGGGGAAACATATGACGGAAATTGTAATTGGGGGACCTATTACTCATTTAGCTAAGAGGGTGGATAGGGAATTTCGGGAGGAAGGCTTGATCCCCGTACCGGGGAACACAAGAATAGATGAGGACCGTTTGACTCGGTACCATAGATGGATTGCCTTTGATAAGGGGCGTAAAAAGTACCAATGGAACACATCGGGCCGGGCACACTTCTTCCTACCATGCAATACGCTCCCGACCCTTGCGCCTTTGCAACGATCCACCGTCCCGATCCAAGAGACTAACCTCTTAGTACCCTTTGTCGGAAGTGATCATGGTGCCTCCTCCTCCCATATGCCACAACCATATGCCCATATCGAGACCCCGACAAGACCACCACCGCAACAACAACATCAACAACAAGCTACACTACCCCACCCCTACTACCCTACCCCCAGGGCCTTTATTGATGTCCCCCAATATGCACCATACACCCCCTTTGCCTACCCTTCGCCCCCGGCCGATTCATCTATGGGCGCTATGCTTAATGCTCTACACATTGGACAATATGAGCAGAGGAGGGACGATTACTATGCTCAATACCCCGGATATCATCTTTTGGCTCAACAAGGGTATATAAATCCGCAAGGCTATCTCCCATCGTGGTATAGGCCCGAGTACTTTCCGAACTACGTTAATCCTAGTAGTAGTGGCGCTATGATGGATGACGAGGAGTTTGAGGCCGAAGATGCCTTCGATGCTAATAAGGGGAGGGTAATCATGGCGCCGGTGAAGAAGAAGAAGAAGAACAAGAAGAAGAAGAAGATGATGACGGTAATGGAAGTGACGAGGAGGATGATGACGAACAAGATTACTATTGATTATTGAAACGATGGAGATATGTCGGTTGCTAACCTTTTGGTAAGGCGACTTACTTTTCTTTTCCATTTTTGTGTTCGTCCTTTTTATTTCCCCTCATTATTGTGATTTGGTGGCCCTCGGGGCCTTTTTGAGAATTGCTCCCGGTGATTCTTGACGACTTGATTACGTCAAGAGTCACTTCAAAATCCAAAATGATAATTTGCACTTAGTTTACTTAGTCTTTAATTCTTTTTATTTTTTTTTTATTTTTTTCCTTTTTAGATTATTTGGTAGAATTTAGAGGAAATCGGGCGGAATCCGGGCTAGGTGACGTGATTACACCTAGTCCTCCCCTCCCATTTCATTTTTTTTGCTTTCTTTTTAACTTTCCCCCTTCCATATCTTTTTCTTGGCTCGGGTCCAGGTGACGTGATTACACCTAGGCCCGAAACCCTCTACCTCTTCTTCATTTTAATTTCTTTTAGTGTAGTTTTTCCTTTTGTTCCTTAATATTTATTTTATTTCTTTTCTTTTCACTTTTCTTTTCAGTTGTGTCTTCAACACACTATCGATCGAGCATGGGGACATTGCTCGATTTAAGTGTGGGGGAGCGATAGTTTAGTTTTATTTTCATAATTTTTCGAAAAAAAATCAAAAAAAAAAATCCCCTAAAAATTTGAAAAATTTCAAAAATCTCAAAAATATTTTCTTTTGTGTTGTATTTTCCTCCTTATTTGTGTTTTGTATATTTGTCGTTTGTGTGCGTTTTGCCTCTCCTTCTCCTTGTAGGTTGCTTGATGACCATTAACTTCAGGAAGCTCTAGAGACGCTCGGTAATATCATTCCATTCCCTTTTTTCTTTTTCCGTTGCGGGGTTTGGAGATTGTGTTTGTGGTGATGGTGGCTCGGGTGGAGCTTTGTGAAGTTCGGGTTGTATAAGTAACTTGTTTGGATTGTAAGGGGTGGTGTTTGTTAATTGTATGTGATTGTTTCGCATGTTTTTTTCTTTCTTTTTCTTTCGTCTTTGTGTATTTTTCTCCTACTTTTGTCATTGTCTTGTGTAGTTTGTGTTAGGTGTGGGTAATTTGTTTCTTTTCGAAAACCCGATTGTGTGATTTAGGTGCAACTGTCTCTTATTCCCAAGTTATCGTCACATTTTGATTTGTGGACTTTATTCTATTAGGATGACCTTTAATCAATCATTTTATTGACCTTTTGCCTTGAGTCCATCTTTTCTACTAAGTATTTTACACCGGGATTTGCACTTAACCACCTTGACCACCCCCGGAGTGTTAGGCCTTGGTGCTCGGGTTTCATTCCTTTAGGTGACCTTATTCGAGTAACCGCTTTCTAGTCCAAAATTTTCACCTTTTTGTGGGTTAAGAAGGGGTGCACACCTAACTTACCTATTTTCCTACCATTCCTCCATTTCCAAATAATAAGCTTTGCATATTGAAATTGGCAGGTTGCATTTTAATGTCTAATATAGGCAAGGCAATCAAAAAAAAAATAAAGAAAAAAAATAAACCAAAAATTTGCCCCCAATTGATTGACTTAAGGGGAGAAGAAAAAGAAGACCAAAAGTGAAAAAGTGCTTGCCCCAAGTCAAGAAGGAAAGAATAAACCTCAAAAATATTCCAAAAAAAAACAAAACAAAACAAAAATAATAAGCCTTTTCCCTTGTCGATGCGCCGCCGTGAAGGGCCTACCAACGGACCGAGTCCCGAGGAAGGAAGATAGCGGTAGCTAGTCGACTTCCCTCCTTTTGTTTAGTCCTTTGCCGATGCGTCGGCGTGAAGGGCCTACCAACGGACCGAGTCCCGAGGAAGGAAGATAGCGGCGACTATTCGGTTATCCTCCTCTTTGCTTAGCATTTCCCCCCCCTTTTTTGTTTGGACTAGTTGGTTACTTTGAATTTGGGACGACCCTCTAGGTTTTGCTTGGGGAATGAAATTTCACTTACCTACAGTGTCGACTCGCTCCGGGGTACATCCTTTTTCCACTTCATTTACCGTCCCGGTGTAAATTTTCTTTAGTAGATTAGAAGGACTTAGGCAAGTTGTCAATATAATTGTTGCTTAGCCGTTATCCTATTAGAGTTTATGTCCCTTTCTTCTTGTGTAGCTAACTTGGGAATGTTTCACTTGCCTTGCGTTCATGACCGGTGTCTTCCCAGCGTTTTGATGAGGAATTCAGTGTTTTCTTAGTTTGGATACGTCTCTTCTTGTGTGTTTGTGTGGTTGTTTGTTTTGTGTGCGAGGCGTATCCACCATTTTTGTCACAAGACCTCACTTGTCTTGCGGGGAGTGTTTTACCTCATAAACACTTCGGCGTGAGTTGAAAGGGCGTAGGGTGCGCTAATACCCACTCTGCTAGTAGTTTAGTTTCTAGTTAGTTAGTTAGTTAGTTCGTGCTTACTCGAGGGCGAGTAAGGGTTAAGTGTAGGGGAGTTGATAAGCGTGTTTTGTATTGATTATTTCTTGTGTTTAGTCCCGATTTCTCTTATGAAATCGCTCTTTGGAGCGGTTTTTGAGGCTACTTACGCTTCTTCTAGCTTGTTTCAGGTTCCTAGGGCCTATCTTGGAGAAACGAAATGATTCCGACTCGTTTCCGATGTATATGGAGCCAACAAAGAGAAGCGGCGATGACTCGGTGGCTTAGACTCGATCCCGAGTCCCTAGGGCCTACTTAATGATATTCCGAGCATCGAGCATCGATAAGAAGCCGAGGAAGAGTAAAACAAGACCCATCCCGGTCGGGACCATGTCCATCACGGTCGGGATGAGAGACGGCCTTTAGAAGGTCATCCCGACCGGGATCATAACCTTCCCGGTCGGGAAGGATGAAGCTTCCCGAGCGGGACGAAGCCTTCCCGGTCGGGACAGGTGGAACAAAATCCCAACTTCTGTGAAGCCGTCCCGGTCGGGACCGAGCAGCCTTCCCGGTCGGGACCATTCCTTCCCGGTCGGGACCATTCCTTCCCGGTCGGGAAGGACCCAGCTCCTATTCCGCTTATTTCTTTCACTTCTCTTACTTGTGGAACACTATATATACCCCTCTTGTAATATTTTTAAGACACAAATCCCTAGAGAGAAACCCTTGCCTCTTAGACTAATCCTAGCTAAATTCTTCCTTAATCACTTTTCATTTAGCCTTAATTTAGTGTTAATCCTAGTTTCAACTTTGGATTCTTGAAGACTTGTAATAGATATTTCAATCTTGACAACATTGAATATCTCTTTGGGTTGATTTTATTCAAAGTTCCAATCTTTCCATTTCATATTTGTGTTGGTATAATTTCTTCTTGTCCCTTCTCTTTTTTTCTTAGTGTTGCATTAAAGTTTCAATCTTTTCCTTTAGATTATTGTTTTCTCTTGATTATCTTGCATTATGAATGTGTGGGCTTTCATGTTAGTTTCTCTTGTTCATGTTGGTTTTAGTTTAGTCATGAGTGAGTAGACTTTTTGTGGGGTTAGTAGAGGGATTAGACGTAAATTATGGGTGATTAGGGTTAAGCATGGATAAAGGTTGAGTCTTTATTGCTTGTCACTTGTTTTGCATGTTAAGTGTTTGTTGAATTGCTTGTTAGGGTGGTAATGGCCATGCTACTCTTACTTGTTTCTTCTCCCTTAATGTTTGCTTGACTTGTGATCGATTCCTCATGTCTTGGGTAATAGCTTGCATGACTTATCGGGTTTGTTTCCGTTGCGAGAGCACAAGCTTGCCTTAGTGATTAGGTCTTACCCTTATCCTCGTTTTTCCTATTACTTTACGTCTATGAGCCCGATCTAACCCTACTCCTTTCCCTATTTGATTTCATCTCCATTTTAGACATTGCTATAGTTGTTTGCTTTAGTTTAATCTTATTCGAATTGTTTAGTTTATGTTAAATTTAGTCTCTAGTCATATCCAAACTCAAAAATACCTTCCTTTATTATTTCTTGTGACTTTATCTTGTCTCTAAGCATACTCTAGCCTATTCTCTACCGTCTTCGTGGACCGACCCGACTTTCCCCTAGCTACTAGTTAGGTTAGTTCGTTTAATTGGTGTTAGGGTCGACGACAAATCCTCGCATCAGAATACGAGTCAACTTAATTGATCAAGTAAAGTCGACAAGCATACAACAATTCCAAAATAGACAAATCAACCCAAGTGCATTCAATCACAAGAATCCTTAATCTATGTTGCCCAAATCCTTCCTCCCCTAACCCCTAACAAAGATCTACTCACTAATCATGGTGAACAACAAAACATTAACTGAGGAGAAAATAACTTCAACATGCATAATGACTAAATATAAAGAAATTATGAATATTAGATCTAAACTAGAGATTAGAGAGTGGAAGAGAAATATACCAACTATGAAGATCTACAAGAAATAAGAAGATTGCATAAATAAAGATTGAATCTTTGATGAAGAGAATGAAGAACTTGTCACTAATTCTTCAATAAACCCACCAAATCTTCAAATAAAACTTGGAAATAAATAAAAGTTGAATCTTTGATGAAGAGAATGAAGAACTTGTCACTAATTCTTCAATAAACCCAACAAATCTGATCTTCAAATAAAACTTGGAATAATCTTCTACAAACTTGAAATCTAAGGAATTGTTGATGAAAACTAAGTAGATCTATTACTAAATTACTATGTGAACTACTAGAATTATGGAGGATTTCTACTATATTACTATTAAACTACTACTAATGGATGGTGTAACTACACTAATGGTGGATGGAGTGGTGTAATAGTGGATGCCTTGGGCAACAAACTAGGGTAGATATATATATATAGTAATGCCTTAATGGGTCTTCTTAACCTAAAGCCCAAATCTAATCCTTGCCCATTAGTGAGACTTTGTCCTTTGAGATGCAACTTTGCTCAATGAGTCTTTATGGGGTGAAACTTCACCCTGCGGTTGACGACATTAGCACCACGGGGTGAAATTTCACCCGGTGAGATTTTCTTCTTGAATCGCCATTTTTTACGTTTTTCTCCATCGGGCGAAATTTCGCCCGGTCGTTTCGCCCGGTCATCTCATAGTGTGAAATTTCACCCTATGAAATTTTTGTCCAAAATGGTAATCTGGGGAGGAACACCATCGGGCGAAATTTCGCCCGGTCAAATTCTCATCGGGTGAAATTTCGCCCTATGACTTCAGAAGGCCATAACTCTCTCGTTTGAACTCTGATTGGGGCGTGTGATATGTCGTTGGAAAGCTAAGAAGATAAGCTTTCACCTCCAATTGAAATTGCTTCGATTTGAGGTCTAGAACTCAAGATTTGTTCATTTGAAGTTCGACCTCTCCGGTGAAGATGCCCAACGGACTATACTTTTTTCCTTTTTGCTCAAGGTTTCACCTCTTGGGTTTGGACTTTGGATTTTAAGTTGTGTGCTTTGATTTTCGGACGATTTCCCTCTCTCTCTCATGCTCATAGGAGCTCAGACACGTTTTTGGTCGAAAATCCTATCAAAATAGACAGAAAACTACCAAAAACACGTAAAATGTAAAAGAGAGACACTAATACGAGAATTACTCAAAATATGGCGATAATCGCGATCAAGTCTCGCAAAACAAGGGAAAAACTGGTCTAAATGAGAGGAAAAACGGTCTAAATTTAGCACACAACAGGCGTCAAGCTCCGTAAGAATGTCCATACTTCTTCTCGAGACGTCTTCGCTCCTTCTAAGCTCGTGATTGAAAACCAGCTTGTTTCGTGCTTCCCATATAGCCCAACAAGTTGTCATAAAAAGACCAGGATTTTCCTCTCCAATGCTTCTCCACACTTCCTCTATCCATTCCCTGACCCCCATAACCCCATCAATGTCCCCCACCCCAAGACCGACCTCATCCCAAACCCGACAAGACAACCCACAATCCTGAAAAAGATGAAGACTCGATTCGAAATTAGAATGACACACATGACACAAAGCATCCTCCGAACCGACTCGGTTAGAAATGTTTACCTTAGTCGCAATCGCATCACTGCACAGCTGCCAGAAGAAAAGCTTAATCCGAGGCCAAACCGGGACCTTCCATAGCTGGTTCCAGATCCACTTTTCTTGTCTTCGGTCCGAGCTTTTCTCCAACCTCGCCTCTTCCCCCTCGAGAAAGCGGTAGGCCGTCTTCACTGAGTAAATACCGTCTTTTTCCGGCCCCAATACCACTCGTTGCATACTGCCATCTCACTTACTCTAATACTCAAGCTAAGATTGTCACAGCTTCAAAAGGCAAGAAAATCGATCGGATTTTCGAAGCATTCCAGCGTCTCCCACCCTCGTCCAGTATCAAATCACCGACCCTCATCTCCCTTTGATTTGGTGGGCAATTCGTAATAACCTTACCCTCGTGATTGCCCACAACCCAAGCGTCCCGCCGGACAAAGGTATCTCTGCCATCCCCGATTCGTCTCCTCAACCCTTTTTTAAGGACATCCCGAGCTTCAGTAATTCCTCTCCAAGTATAACTTGGATTATTACCCATTCTCGCCTCCAAAAAATTACTCTCAACATAGTACTAATTACTACTCATGAGTCGGGCCCACAACGAATTCGTGTTTGCAGCGAGTCACCACGCTTGTTTTCCAAGGAGAGCAAGATTACACTTTTTCAAATCTCGAAATCCAATGCCACCAAAATCCTTCGCCTGGCAGAGCTTTTTCCACAAAACCCAAGTAATACTCCGCTTTGACTCGACCTTGCCCCACCAGAACCTTGATATAATCGAGCTAAATTCATCACAAAATGACGCAGGAATTTTGAACACACTCATCACATAGGTCGGGAGTGAATTGGCTACTGCCTTTATGAGAATCTCCCGACCCGCCCTAGACAATGTTTTCCCACGCCAGACATTCAGTCTTTTTTGCAATTTAGCTCGGATAATATCAGTTATAGACTTCTTCGATCGACCCACAACCGTTGGCAACCCCAAGTATTTCTCCTGACACTCGACCTCCTCCACTCCAAGCTCTCCTGTCACCCTATTCCTACGGTCACGTTGTACACCCTGGCTGTAGGAGACCGTTGTCTTCGTCAGGTTTACTAATTGGCCCGATGCATGCTCATAGCTACGCAGGACGTAGTTTAGAGTTTGGGCTTCCCGTTCATTGGCCTTGAGGAAGAAAATACTATCATCCACAAAAAAAAGGTGAGAAATAACAGGGGCCGACGGTGCAATTTTTATTTCATGAAGAGTACCTCGTTCAATAGCTCGCCTGGTCATATGAGACAGAACATCCGCACAAAGGATAAATAAATATGGTGACAGCAGGTCGCCTTGCCGGAGTTCTCGCGACGGAGTAAAAGCTCGAGAAGATGACCCATTAACTAGAACCGAAAAGGAAACAGAAGATACACACTCCATGACCCGATCTCTCCATCTTGCATCAAAGCCCAAAATGGTGAACGTCTTAGCAAGGAAATCCCACTCAATTCTGTCATAAGGTTTTGCCATGTCCAATTTTAAGGCCATAAAACCACTCGTTGCTCTAGAGTTTTTCATGTGATGAAAAAGTTCAAAGGCAATTAGGACGTTATCGGTAATCAACCTTCCCGGAGTGAAAGCACTTTGATTTTCCGAGACAATCTTACCAAGGAAGGGCTTAAGACGATTCGCAAGGACTTTGGCAACCAATTTATAGACCACATTGCATAAGCTAATCGGGCGGAAATCTCGAATATTGTCAGGTGCTTTTTTCTTGGGTATGAGAACAATGTATGTCTTATTAATCTCCCTCAGAATCGGGTTCCCTCGGAGGATCCCAAGGACAGTCCGGATCACCTCTGGGCCCACCACATGCCAAAAGGTTTGAAAAAATAATCCATTTATTCCATCCGGACCTGGAGCTTTAAGAGGGTGCATTTGGTTCAAGGTTTCGATGACTTTAGCATCCTGGAAATCTCGTCCTAGCTGCACATTCATTCTGCTAGTAACTCTGTTCCCAAGACCCTGGAATACGCTGTCAATATCTCGTGGACCAGCCGTCTCGAATGATTACTCAAAGTACTCGATAGCAACCTCCCCCACCCCATCTCGTCCAGTTCGTAGGTTACCATTGTCATCAATAAGAGCATGGATGTGATTCTTCTTTTTTCGCTCTCATGCTCGTTTATGAAAAACTCAGTATTCCGATCTCCGTCTTTTAGCCATAATGCTCGCGATCTTTGACGCCAAAAAATTTCCTTCTGTCGACATAAATCAGCGACCTGAGCCACAAGCTTGCGTCTTCTCGCCACCTTCGATTCCGTTCTCGCCCCTCTGTTAATAAGTGCAATTTTTTTTTCCTTTTCTTGACAATATCATGCTCGATTTTTCCAATCGACGTCTTTTTCCAGGCTTGGAGGGCTCGTCCACACTGTTTCAGGCCCTCTACCAAACCACATATAATTATGGAGTAAACATTTTGAGCAAAACTAGCTAGGAATAAAAAGAGGAAATGGTGAGCAGGGATATGTAAGAATATTATAGTCTATAAGAATATTACGGGATACATAGCATATCTTCCTTATTATTATGCTAATATTTTTTCTTTATAATTATAGTCTTATTGAAAATTAGGTTTTACAATAATATCGCAAAAGATATGCTATCACAATAATAACGGACTAAATAAGTAGTATGTCCATATCTACTCAACCTTGATGAAATGTCGAGTAAATTAAACTAAAAACCCAACAGAATACTTATCTATTCCTGCTTATATAACGAAATATTTTCCATCAGAAACTCTATGATAATGTATGAAAACGTAATGAAATGCAAAATTAACAAGAAACAACAGTTATTACGTTATAGGAAAAGAGAGAGAAATACTACCTATTACTCCGTATTATTTAAAGTTCGTTGTCTTATAGAGATCTAATATTGTTCATATTGAATTTCACCTTATTCCACAATGTTAGTAGGTATGTAATCTCTTTATAAATTGATCTTTTGTGACTTTCATGTTGTTCAAAGATTTAAGATTCATGACTTCATGTCAATTATATGCTAACATGTGGTATCAGAGCTTAGGTTATCGAACTCATGATTGTCCATTAATTAAGATTGTTATTAGGGTAAAACAAGGTCAATATGGTTCAAAATAAAGACATTTAGATACCATATGAGTACGTTTCGAATCGTGATAAAATTAGACAAAACAAGATATAAACTCGATTATAAGCAATCCTAGATATTTTGTTAAGTGTTGAGTGTCATTTCAGCGCATATTGTTTGTTCCTAAATGGTTTCAGCAAACGAACGACTGTCCACGTTTTTTGTCCGATTAGGTTCCGGTGTCAAATGTCTTTAAATTCGCATTATATATTCTCCAATATTCATTAATCTTAGGGTAGAAAAGAGGCATATGGTTTAAAATAAAGACATTTACAAGCCTTACGAGTACTTATCGAGTCGTGATGAAATTCGACGAAACAAGCTATATACTCCATTCTTAGTCGTTCTACTTCCTTTGAAAAGTAATGAGAGTCGTTTTAGCGCATATCGGTAGTTTCTAAACGGTTTGAACAAATAATATATCACAGACTCAAAAAAAGCGTCCACATTTTTTGTCCGACTAGTTTCCGGAATCAAATGTCTTCTAATTCGCACCATATTTACTCCATATAAAATACATTAATCCTATGGAAAAAAAGTTGAATATGGTTCAAAATAAAGATATTTAAAGGCCATACGAGTATACGTTTTGAGTCGTGACGAAACTAGACGAAACAAGATATAAACTCGATTCTAAGCCGTCTTAGATGTTTTGTTAAGTGTTAAGTGTCATTTCAGCGCATATCTGTTCTTTCTATACTTTTCAGCAAACGATATTGTAGATTAAAAAAAATCGTCGAAAACAACCGATGTTGAAGTTCACATATTAGGTTCCAGAGTCAAACTAGGTTCCATATTTTTTTGTCCGACTAGGTTCCAGAGTCAAATGTCTTAAAATTCACATCATATGTTCTCTATACAATATATATTAATCCTCGGGTAAAAAACAAGCATACGGTTTAAAATAAAGACATTTATAGGTCTTCAGAGTACTTATCGAGTCGTGAAGAATTCAACCAAACAAGTTATATATATTCTTCATTCTAAGTCGTTCTGCTTCCTATGTAAATTAATGAGAATTGGTTCCACGCATATCGGTCGTTTCCAAATGGTATGAATAAATAATATCATGGATTAAGAAAAATCGTCGAAAACTGTCGATTTTGAAGGTTATTATTCTCGTTTTTTGTCCGACTAGGCCCTGGAATCAAATGCTTTGAAATTCACATCATAATTACTTCATACAATAATGATTAGTCCAAGGGTAATAATAGAGGAGTATGGTTTAAAATAAAGACATTTAGAGGCCTTACGAGTACGTTCCAAGTCGTGATGAAATTAGACGAAACAAGATCTATATACCGGAATCTATGCCTCATAAATCCTTTGTTAACTATTGAGAGCCATTTCAGCGCATATCGGTTGTTTCTAAACGGTTTCAGTAAACAATATCGCAGATTCAGAAAACTCGTCGAAAACTACATATTTTATAGATTATTATTATCCACGTTTTTTTGTCCGACTAGGTTCCGGAGTCAAATGTCTTGAAATTCGCATTATATGTTATCTATACAATATACATTAATCCTGAGGATAAAAAAGAGGCATATGGTTTAAAATAAACACATTTATAGGACTTACGAGTACTTATCGAGTCGTGATGAAATTCGACAAAACAGGCTATATACTGCATTCTAAGCCGTTCTAATTTCTTTGTAAAGTAATGAGAGTCATATCAGCGCATATCGGTCGTTACTAAACAATTTGAACAACTAATATCGCAGATTCAGAAAATCGACGAATACAACAAATATTGAAATTTATCATCCACATTTTTTTGTCCGACTAGTTTCCGGAATCAAATGTCTTCTAATTCACACCATATTTACTCCATATAAAATACATTAATCCTAGGGTAAAAAAAGTTGAATATGGTTCAAAATAAAGATATTTAAAGGCCATACAAGTATACGTTTTGAGTCGTGACCAAACTAGACGAAACAAGATATAAACTCGATTCTAAACTGTCTTAGATGTTTTGTTAAGTGTTGAGTGTCATATCACCACATATAAGTTATTTCTGAATGGTGTCAGCAAACGATATTGTAGATTCAAAAAAATCGTCGAAAACAACCGATGTTGAAGGTTATTATCCACGTTTTTTAGTCCGACTAGGTTCCGGAGTCAAATGTCTTAAATTACGCATCATATGTTCTTCATACAATATACATTAATCCTAGGGTAAAAATGAGGCGTATGGTTAAAGACATTTATAGGTCTTACGAGTACTTATCGAGTCGTGATGAAATTCGACAAAACAAGCTATATATTCCATTCTAAGTCGTTCTACTTCCTTTGTAAAGTAATGAGAGTCGTTTCAGCGCATATCGGTCGTTTCTAAACAGTTTGAACAAATAATATCACAAATTCAAAAAATAAAATGACGAAAATTCCGATTTCGAAGGTTATTATGCACGGTTTTTTGTCCGACTAAGTCCCGGAATCAAATGCCTTCTAATTTTCTCAATATTTACTCCATACAATATACATTAATCCTAGGGGAAAAAAGCCGAATATGGTTCAAAATAAAGACATTTAAAGGCCATACGAGTATACGTTTCGAGTCGTGATGAAACTAGACGAAACAAGATATAAACTCGATCTAAGTCATCTTAGATGTTTTGTTAAGTGTTGAGTGTCATTTTAGCGCATATTAGTTATTTCTAAACAGTTTCCTCAAATAATATCAAAGATTCAGAAAATTCGTCGAAAACTGTCGATTTTGAAAGGGTTTTTTTTTTTTAAAGAGTATATATAGATGAGTTGTAAGTCAATTTACAAGGGTATGACTACATCAA